>VZRL01002032.1:1987264-2315326 GCA_013397895.1 Origma solitaria
CCGCTGCGCCTGCGCGGGCCGGGCCCGCCCGGGCGCGGTGCCGTCCCCCCGGCTGTCCCCGGCGCTCCGCGGCTGCCCCGCCAGCGTTCCGGGCTCTCTGCGCCCCCGCGGTGAGAGCTGCTGCGGGCGGGGATCCGAACGCTTCCGTGTCCCATTCCCGGGGATCCCCCGGGCACTGAGGGGGCTGCCGGTGGGTCCTGGTGCGGGGCAGGGTCTGGCCCCGCCGCCGCGCGGGGCTGGGGCGTGAGGCAAGCGCTGGGGGCCGAGGGGTTTGTCAGCCCGGCCTGGCCATCTGGGATCTTTCTCTCCGCTTCCCTCTCTCTCCCTTCCTCACTCTCTTCTGCCCCCTCCCCCCCTCTTTTTCCATTTTAAAAATTTAATAGCACGAGACGTTTCGCTTGTTTTTGTCACGCAGATTGTTGTTGTTTGATAGTGCGTTGTCTTTGTTGGTTTTTTTCCCTAACTGACAGGTAGGGATTTTAGTGGAGACCGTGATCTATCGCGATGAGCTTTCTGCTGCCCAAACTGACCTGTAAGAAGGAAGTGGATCAGGCAATAAAAAGTGTGGCTGAGAAGGTTTTGGTTCTCCGTTTTGGAAGAGATAATGATGCTGTTTGTCTGCAGCTTGATGATATTGTAAGACCAATTTTTTTTTTTTTTTTTTTTAATGAATAGAACAAGTATACTTGTTGCATAGAAGAGAAGAGAATGTTGCTTTTGGCTAATATGGGGACTCATGAAAAATTTGGTGACAAATACAGAATGAAATGATACTATAGTTATAAAAAGGTTTGAAAAGTGAGCATTTGTGATGTTTTTGTAGTGGCTGAACAAAGTGCTTGAGAAAGACAAGATGTGATATTCTAGCCCTGCTTAAGCTTATAACACATGAGAGAAACAGCCTTTATAAAGCTTGTCACCCTCTTTTCCTCTTGTGTCTCAGTCTAACTGTCATCTCCCTTTCTCACTCTTTCCAGCTTGCAAAAACAGCTCATGACCTAAGTAAAATGGCAGTCATTTACCTGGTGGATGTGAACAATGTCCCAGTGTACACCCAGTATTTTGACATCAGTTATATTCCATCTACTGTATTTTTCTTCAATGGACAACATATGAAGGTTGATTATGGGTAAGTCATCCTACCATAGTCTATTATGTCAGTAAGAAATGCCAATCTTTCTCTATGTTACTGTGTCTGGGGAAGGTAACATTTGAAAACTATAATGTTGTTACTAGCATCTGCTTTGAGAACTCTGTAGGAAGCCAGAAGGATATAAAATAGGGAAGTATTTTGAAATATGCTCTGATGCAATAAGTAGGTGAAATATGTCTGACCCTGCAAAAAATAGTAATAAATGGTTAAAATCTTTGACATGACAGTGCACTTGTTTGACCTTTGGTGGTCACAGCATATTCCTGACTTGGTAATGCCATTACAAAGTTAGTCCACTCTTTCAGTACGACCAGACCAGAACTCCTTATGTCATTGTGCATCTTATCATGTCTTTAGGTGGTTTTGCTTTGAATACTTGAACATTACAATTTTACCATTGTCTTATGCTTGTATTTAGGTCTCCAGATCACACCAAATTTGTAGGAAGCTTCAAAACAAAGCAAGACTTTATAGATCTGATTGAAGTGATCTACCGTGGAGCAATGCGGGGAAAGCTCATTGTGAGAAGTCCTATTGATCCCAATAACATTCCTAAATATGACCTTCTCTACCAAGGAATTTAATGGGTTGTCCTAAGATAAGAGTTATACAAATGGACAATGTTCTAGATCCCTTTTTTCCTTTGAGCACTTTTAGTCACCTCTGACACCGTGGGACAGTTTGAGCATTTATCCTGAAGGATCATATTGGTCTCCTGAAGACAGACATTCTGTCACCTCATGTTTCTCTAATAAATAAAGCTACATGTTCATGCACAGAGTTTACTCAAGTGGCTGTTCTTTGAGTTGTGTGCTGACCAGCCCCTACAAAACAGGCAGGCTGTGTGCATCCTCAGCTATGGCATCTCCAGTGCAACCTTCTTCATGGAACCAAGGCATGGGATAGTCTATTAGTTGCCTATTTAGTACCATTTGCATTCAGATATAATAACAGTAAACCTGACATTAATTAAAAAAGCTATGCTTGCCCTCAAGAGCATTCAACTGAATGTGCCTTTGCAACAGAATTTCACACTTTTACCCATTGCTGCATAACAGGACAGAAGTTTTTTCTGGGACAGGTGGTGACTGAAATCCAGAATGGATATGAACACAAAGGGAAGTTGATGCTTTTTTCTCTCTGATAGCCATTATTACTGTTCAACAACTTTTTTGACTGAGATTGGAATGTTCTACATTTGTAGGAGAAGGTTTTGTCATCCTTCAAAGGATCCTTTTTTGCAGCCATTGAACACTTTTAATTCCCAGGGGCTTGAACTGGAAATTAAGAACAACTCTTTTGTTTATATTCACTTTAAAGATTATTTGAATTTCTGCTTGTATACATTGCAAGCCTTGAGTATGTACATTTAAAAATTGTATTTCCCACCTCTGTCTAAAGTTAAACAGCTGAGAGAAAACAGCAATGTCATTCCTTTGCATCATTTTGGTAACTGCAGGTTACTAGACTGTCGTATTTCTATAGCAGTTCATGTCCAGTATTCTCACTGGCTTAGTTGGCTTTAAAATGGAAATTATTTTACCTGCATGTGTCATGTTTGGTGCACACCAACTCTGACTGGAGGGAAAGTAGTAGTATGTACTTCCTTGAAGAATTACTCAGCTTAACAGTAAATGTTTCAAGGAAGAAGGTGGATGTTCCAGCTTTTGAAAGATTTTAAACAATATATGGTGCATAGAAGGGAGGAAATAGATTGTTTACATGCTTTTTCTATTCCAGATTTGGCCTTCTAATGAAGCTAAGCACTTAAGCAAATGTTTTCCTGATAGTTTAATAGGATTATAGAGCCATAACTGTAGAATGTTTATTATAGAAAATGATACACGTGAGATAACATCTTTATAATAATCTTTAATATTATAACATCTTTAATTCAACTTTAAATTTCACAGCTAGCCAAAGGGTTGTGGCTTAAGGCTTTAAACAATGCATTTCTTTCCTAATAATTAACTTTAGTGTTTTTTTCTCAAAACCAAACAAACTAGCTTCAAACTTAGAACTGTAAATTGCTCCACAGTGAGGTGAAGGTTCTTAGATGATGGAGAGGTGCAGAGGCAGTTGTGAAAGAGACCTCTATCAAGAACAAACTAGTGTACCTTTATTTATTGCCTCTCTTCTTACTCGTGCTGCTTCTGGTTTCAACAGGTGAATTCCTAAAGGCTGTTGTGATCCTGACTTTCAGCATGCTCTTCAGGTACTTAAAGATGGCTTGTAAGCAGCAGGAGGGTGCTAAACCATACTTTTCTGTTCCAGCAGAGAAAGCAGGACAACTTATTCTCATGAGAAAGTCCACAGTTTTATTTAGAGGTTTACTGTTTGACACCCATTCCCGGCAGTGTTCGTGAATCCATTCCTGTATTTCTGGATCGTGTCTGCTCTGGTGCTGCATGTTGTGCATGGAGTCGATGAGTGCCACAGAGTACACTTTGTTCATCACCTCACGTTTTCTCTGCACCAGCAGATCAACAAACACCAACCCACCATAGCCGTGGGCGATGAAGGCCACGTTCCTGGCTGCACTCTTTGCAATGAAATGATCCCATACATACATAGTATGCTCCTCAGGGCTGCTGCTGCCCCTCTTGGGGATCCACCAGACAGACTGTGTAAAAGTAAGTGCTTCTTCCCTGGCAGAAAACCTCTCCTTTTCAGTCTTCAGATCAGCAAAGCTGTCATTGGGGTTCAGTACAATCACTTCCCAGTGGCTTTGCAGGGCCATTTTGATGAATGGTATTTGTGTTCCATGTCTCAGGCCCTCACTGACAATTGTCCTTCGCCCCCACTGTCCAGCACAGAAAACTCCATGATCTTGAAGAAGGATAATTAGGCTAGAGGAACTTGTTAGTGCATTCTTGCTCATGAAAAAGAAACTTCTTGGTTCATCCTCTGTAGCGTCAGTAGGAATATAAACCTTCTGCAGCATGCAGACTCTTTCCAGGAGCTCATAAACATACTGGGTAATAAAATGTCCCAGAATTTCATAGCGTTTATGATTCTGCTCATGTCCATTCTTGTAGTAATTGAAAACAAAGGGCTCATTTGTATCCAGATGCCTCAGTTCCCCTTCTATATTGAAGTCATATTTCAGTTCCTCTTGATACTCTGAACCCTCTGTTAGTTTCCTCAAACTCAGTTCATGCTGTGTTTGTAACCACTACAAATTAAGAAGACTATGTCAAAATAGTGACAGACCTCCACACACCTGCCTACCCACACACACCATTGCATTAGAAATCAGATTTAAAACCTCTGACATACAAAATACTTGTTGATCCAGAGTATTTCTTAGTGATGTGTAGTAAACCAGCTGCTTGTAAAGTCTCTTAGAGATTTCAGTTGCCAAGTTCCAACAGCAGTAACCTATCTGCCTTTATTATGCCTTATTTCAGTTTGGTAGTTAATATTTGTAAGCTAGCATGTTTATTTAAAGATCTCTTAAAGATAGTTTGAATTAAAGGCTTCAAGAAGGAGGCACATGTACATGGTTCATTGTTCACTTGAACAACTTTTATTGTGCCGTCTCCTAGCCATTATCTTGAAACTCTGCTGAGTTTCAAGACTGTCTGTGAAATACAGGCCTTGGCAGTTGGAAGTAGTCCAAGTGTCCTACTGGATCCTGAGTTTTTAAAGAAAATCACACTGCACTTACTAAGGACTTCAACCTTGCCGTTGCTTGTGTACCAGCCTATTCTCCATGTTCTACCTCCAACTGCACTAGAACACATCATACATGTATGTGTTTGCTTTCTACTAATCCAGTTACTCATTCATCCTTGTGAGCACTTGCCACATGGAAATATAGGAATGGATGACAGAATAAACTGGCCACTGTGATCCAGGAGCAGGAGAAAAGAAAGTGCATGCAGCAAACTGTCATGAGATTGGATTGAGGTCTCTAGTTTCAGATTATCTCTAATGACTGATGTGAATTATACCAGGAAGTGCAGCAGATTTTTATGCAGCTGAAAAATCAAGCTTAGCAGAACCTTCTGTTTTCCTAGTAACTCTTCAATCTACTACTGACTGTCACTGGCTGTAGAATGGCAGGGTATAACCTTTGATATGGTCAGAATCCTACCTTTACAGGGGTTTAGTCCTAACAAAGTAATTTTTTTTTTCCTGTAAGTGGTCTGAATCAAGTTAGATTTGGCAAGTTATATTATATACCTTTAAGTTTTTCTTGCTGAACTAAAAGACATTTTTAAAACACAGTAAATGACATTCTATGTTAAAAGTCACTATACCATCTGATAAAGTCAATTACTAGGACAAAGAGTGATCTGATGTTTTCATGTAAGTGACTTGAGCTGGAACCCAGCTCCTTCCAGGAATGCAAGTTTCCTTGAGGTAAGGTGCTTAGCACATTGAAAATTATTTCTTATACTCCCAAATTTAAAAAAAAAGAAAAAAAAAAAAACTCCCAAAAACCAAAACAAAACAACCAAAAAAAACCTCAAAAAACCAAAACCCAAGCATATTTTTGCTTTTCAACATAGCACCACCACATACATTGTCCTTTTGAGTAATCTTCACTGGGCTAGTGTTAAGTCCTCTCTTCAGAATCATTCCTGTCTTCTGATTAATAGCAAGCTAGAAGATGGTACTTTCTCTTTTTTTGTCTCATACAATCAGTACACATAGAAAAGGGGGGAAATCATATTCAATGATATATAATCAATTCACTGTCTTGCCAGTTCCTTGAAATGGAAACAGCACAAAGAAACTGCAAGGGCATCCATTCATCTATGATTTTTTTTGTGCTGCAGGAAGGCATGAAAGACACAAAGGAGATGGGAGAACAGTCTGCAATTAATGCAAAAGAGATGTAGTAGGAAAGAAGCTACCCATATTCCTGTTGTTGTTCCCATAAGATGAAGTGGGAGAAAAATGGAAATATTTTAAGGAAAGATGTCTATGAAGAAAGGTGCAGCTTTCTGTAACAATTAGGAATAGGTAGATGCAGTTTCCTCCGAGTGGTATGCTGGGGAGCACCTCTCAGTCCCTTTCTCTCCTCACCGCTAAAAGATTGGAGAGACTGATTTCCCAAGATGTTATGAGCAGGAAGTTACTATTTTCTTATTTCAGCTACTAACAACAATGCTGCTTTTTCAGTTCCAAAACAAGGATATGTGATTCCAAATTAAACCCTGAACATCAACTTTCCAAAGCATTGTGAAAGGTTTCTGAAGATTTCAGGAGGCACAACAAACAAACAAACAAACAAACAAACAAACACAGTTTTACATGAGGTGTGCATATGACTTTCCTTCCTAAAATTGCCTTTGAGATGTTAAATGAAAAGTTTTGAGGCAATTTCTAACAGGTTATCACTTACAAATTCACTTAAATAGCAGCTTGGAATTATATACTTACTAGTCCAGTGGACTGATTTTATTGTAGTAACACAATTAATTATAGAATTAAAAAATAGAAATTATAGATGGTCCTAGATATAGCTGCATAATGTATGTACTTCTTTG
Organism: Origma solitaria; assembly: GCA_013397895.1. Taxonomy (NCBI): domain Eukaryota; kingdom Metazoa; phylum Chordata; class Aves; order Passeriformes; family Acanthizidae; genus Origma; species Origma solitaria. The sequence continues at coordinate 1,993,919 of VZRL01002032.1, forward strand.
TGGTAAGTCTGCATTCTAAATCAGTGTTCATTGCTGTTTGTACTTCATTGACTGTATATAAATATGATATTCAAGGTTGTATATGCTAGCAGCCTTTACAATTGCTACCTTAATTTTAAAAAATTGCTGGCTGGAGAAGAAATAATTCCTCTTTCCCTTCCTCCTACTTTTCTGTTCAGATTCTAAAAGGCTTCAGATGTAAATTCAGCTGGTGCTTGTTACAACATTTAGCATATTCTAAACACTACTGCCATATAAGTACTACTCTATGAGATCCATAAAGGTTACTTTGTTTTCCATTTAAAACCACCTTATTGTAGTAAAGCCCAACATTACCGTATGCTGTCCTGTAAAATCTGTCGTCATCATGGATGGAAATCTTTTTTACTCTGGGAGTGTAGATGAGTCCTCTGCATGAAAAAAATAAATCCAATCATGGTTTCAGTTTTCATTACTTTAAGTACTGGGGCATGTATCTGTAAAAGCTGATGGTTGCAGCTATCTAAAGCACTCCAGATAGTTCCAAGTTACAAACTAACATCTTTGTAATTTACACCTGACAGTAAGTTACAGCTAAACCTCAAGTATGAATCTAAAAATTTGTCCACACCAATTTTAATTCCCACTACCAAGAAGAAAGCAAATCAGAAAACTCCACACAAAACTTACAATTCTGAAGCTGCCCTGAAAAAAACAATAACGAAAAAACACCCCAACCAACAAATCTTCTTCTCCTCTTGGCTGTAGGAGGATATCTAAGGGCATCAGGTGCAAACCGCGCCCAGCTGGGGTTACGAAGGCGTGTCCCGGCTGTGCATGCCCCCATTAATACCGTGCTGATTTTTTGCCTTTTCCTTTTATATATCTTTTATATACTCTCTCTATACTTTGCACACGTATTTGTAACTTTGTAGCCTATTGTAGCTTGAGCTTCAGTATCTTACTAGGCAGAAAGACAAAACTTTCCAAAAGCCTCCAAGCTGAGGGCTTGAAGCTCCTAACAGTTAGTTCTACTTAGAAACCGAGGTGGAAACCAGCTCTTTGAGACTTATTTTTGTAAACAGGGTTCAGCCCTCATCCGAGGGGGGAGAATCTAGAAGGTCCTAGAACTGGGGGCATGACTTCACCTAATGATCTTCTTACTGGGGAATCTTTGTCAGATATGCTAATTTTTTTAAAGTCTGTAGAAGTTATATGCGCGTCACGCAGCGTATGCGTCTTCGGCGTTTTCCATCTTGACCAACTGTGCACCTCAGGATCCTTATAAAGGCAACCCCCTTTTAGCACCTAATTGTGTCTGGCTCGTGATTCTAGGACCAGAGAAAAAGGTATCACCGTCAGGGGATTAACCTGCCGGGGTCTGGCTGTCAGCTGAGGGAAACATGATTAGCAAAGTACAACTTAAGCCTGGCTCGGGGCGGGTTCACTATTTCTTCTTTAAAAGTAACACGGTTTTGTCGCTTCTTTCCCCGAGCGCCTCGGTACGAGCTAAAGCCGAGCAAGATAAAGCTCGGAGGGCCTGAGGGCAGCGCCGCGGGGCGCGGGAGGGTGGTGGCCCCGGCGGGGCGGGGCCCGGCCCGGAAGCAGCCGGGGAAGCTGCGCAGGCGGCGGCGGGGCCTGGGTAAACAGCTCCGGCTGTGGCGGTGAGTGCTGTGCGCTGCTGCCGCTGCCGCCCCTTGGGCGCTGGAGAGGGGGGAAGACAGGGCCGGCAGCGTGTCGGGAGGGCCGCGCGGCCGCTGTCCCCGCGGGGCGGCCGCGGTGTTTCTGGTGAAAGAGCGAAGCCGCCGGGGCGGTTGAACGGAGGGCTCCGAGGGACGGCGGGAGGGCTGGTGACGGTGTTGCTGCTCCTATGGGAGAAGGCTGAGGAGTGAGGAAAGGTGGAATAGCCGGCCCAGGCCCTCGGGACTTGCGCATTTGTGTGAGGGAAGCCTGTTCCGCTCCTAGCGGGGCTCGGGGCAGCTCCGGCGGGCGGCGCCGGGCCGGGGCCGGGCTCCTGCGGTGACAGCCCGGGCGCTGCCACCCTGCCTGGTGCCTGTTCCCCTCGAGCTGTCAGGCGGCCCCCGCTTGTCCGCTTTTCCTTGTCGCAGGAGTCGGAACAAGCAGTATTTTGGTTTTCTTTATCACTCTGTAGATGTTGCTGTTCCCCACACTGGGGGACTATGGCTCTAAGCTGAAAAACGGCCGAGATAAGTGAAAGTCCCCGAACTCGGCTTCTTGAGAGACTCCAAACTAGCTGTAATGTTTGAAGGTCTTATGCCAGAGTTATATAGAATATGTATAAAGAGAACAAACACCTATAAATGCTGGTTGCACTCAAACTGTGTTCTTCCAGTGATGATTTTATAGACTTTACAGGAATCCTTGAATATTATTTATTCTTGGAGCCCTTGCAGTGGTACAGATGTTTTCTGTAACTCCTTTTCACTATAGTCCAAGTGCGAATTGCTAATTAGTTGTGTGCTTGCAGCGAGGAGTTAATCAGTAAATGTCTTAGCTAAGGATAAATTCTGGTGAAAATTTCGTTAAGGGTTCTGTCCATGCTGATAATTCAGAGCCCTGCCCAAGTGTGTGTCTGTCTTGTATTGTGGTTATCAATTACTTTTTACCAAGGCCCGCAGTGACAGGACAAGAGGAAATGGTCATAAATTGGAAGAGGGTGTAGATTGTGGTGTAGGGGTAGATTGGACATCAGGAAGAAATATTTTTTACAATGAGGGTGGTGAGACTGGAACAAATTGCTCAGAGAAGCAGTGGATGCCCTATCCCTGGAGATGCTCAAGGTCAGATTGAATAGGCTTTGAGCAATGTGATCAAGTGAAAGGTGTCCCTACCCATGGCAGAAGGGCTGTACTCTAAGATCTTCCAAAAGTCCCATCCAACCCAAGCCATTTTATGCATGTGTTTTCTTTGCACTAGTTTGCTCAAAACTTGTGTTCTTGTTCTTTCTTAGTACCTACTACTGTGGTCCTGCTTCTCTCTTAATCAATAAACCAGACATTTTTAAGTTTGTTTCTCTCTCTTTTTTTTTTTTTTTTCCAGTAGAGAAAATCATGTCAGGAAGAACATCATCTTCAAGTCAAGCCAGTGTAAGTTTTCATAAAATTTTCGACAATTTATTTGGAGACTGTGGGTATCCTAGGGTGTTCTGATGTGTTTGCACAACTGAATTAATTCTTCATTGATCTAATTTTTGCTTTGTTGGAACATGTTTTCTTGGGAAACTGTTGTAGTAGCAGTCAATACTAATGTCTACCATTGAACATCTGTTAATACATGATAGGCTTAGCTTTTGATTACACATAAACAGGGTGTTTTCCAAGTTATTTTAAGACCTAGGCTAACACCTAAAATTTTAGAATAAGTTGAAATTAAGTAGAATAGCTGCAAAACTGTGTGAAACTTTGTTTCCTGCAGAAATGTGCTAAGAGGCTTCTTATGCTAGTGTGTATTTTTTCCTAAAATACCCATATTAGTAGTGATTTCTTGGAGTGGAAGTACTGGTGAGAACAAATGGTAGACACAATAACTGCTGGTGTGATTGGGTAAAGTCTGGACTATCTAGTGGTTTAGAAATAAGCTGTTTCCAGCACTGTGTTTATGCACTTTCTCTGACCCTTGCTCCTACAGGTGGGAACCTTCAGAAAAGTATTGCTGGTTTAGATGAGGAGTCTGCTGAGTGTGTATGCACACGTATGTGTAGAGTTAGTCACTTTTTATTTGGGAAAAGCTGAGGCAACTGCATACCTTGTGTCTAGCATAAATTCGGACCTCCCTTTGCCTCTTGACTTTGTGCTTGTTCTGTAACTTAATTGTGGGCACGTAAACCAACATCTTCTTAATGAGTGCAAGCATTGGGAAGATGCTATACAGTGAGCTGAAAATGTGTCTGGTTAATGTATCTTGTGCTTTTTATCCCTTTGTTAGTTGTCTCTTCTTGTTTACTGAGTCTGACTTTATCTGTACTTAATGTTGTCTGTTATGTCATTACAGAAGTTATCAGAACCTTTTTAATTTTAAATGTGTGTTAAAATTGTAGGGAGCTGTGTGCTCTTAGGAATCTCAGACCAGGAGCTGCTAGTCAAGCAGCAGGTAGAGGTCTGAAGTAAGAAATGTGTACCTAGCCATTGAAGTGCAGATCAGAAACATGCATTATGACTGATAAATGTGTTTATAGGCTCTAAAACAAGCCCAGACAAACAAATCTGAAACAATCTACTTGTAAAAGTTCCTGAATAAGAAATTGTTTTGTTTCAATCCTCACATGTTAATTGAAAAGGAAGGTTGGTACTTGTTTGAGAACTTGTTGCCTATGTATAACAGTTGTATCCTTTAGAGTTTGAGGAATCTGTTGTTAAAGTGTTTGTTACAGTGTTTGTGTTGTTACAGTGTTTGACCAGCACTCAAACACTGTATAGAGACAAACACTTTGAGATATTGTATAGAAATTCGGGTCTAATTACAAAAAACTTCAGTCTTTGTTTCAAAGAAGTGTAGAGAAGGAATAAGAGCACTCAGGATTCAGACTGAAGGATTGAAGTATTATCTCATTATGGTGCAGCATGCTTCATTGTGGTCTGTCTGAAGAGCTACCTGCTGAGCTAATGAATGCAGTTGAGGTGTGAATAATTAAGTTGTTAGCCTTGCTGTTCTGGAATCCCTGCTTGTAATTTCATGTTACAATGTAAGGCATCTAGTAGCTTGCAAATCAAGTTCAGAGGACACTTTACTGTCCATCATATGGAGTAGCTTCAGCTTTTTCCTGGCTGAGCTTGACTCATTTGTCTGAAAGATGTAGGTGTTGCATTCCCTCTCTGATACATTCTCCTCTAGTTGTATTTGCAATGTCAGGTTTTGCTTCTCAGGATACCTGGAGCAATAACAATACTTACACTTTTATTCTTTCAGTTGGTGTTATTTTAGCTGGTTTAATTAACTGATAGGAAATACTATCCTATTTCCTTGTTTTGATGAACTAGTGGGAATTTAGTTTGGTCATTTTTGGTTTGATTTTCAATGAATGAAACTTCTTTCCTGTATATATTTTTTCTGAACTGGTGAATTTCTATGGTTTACAACTGCTTTCTCTTCCAATAATTACTTTCAGAATGCTGCCTCCATTTCTGCGAGAGTTGGCAATGACAATAGCTGACACAATTTTGAGTACATTAAAATCTGTTTGCTAAATTGTCATACCAAAATACTTGTATATGATAAGATGCAATTGTTCTTCATCCTGATTGTTTTCTTTTGAGAAAGCAAACTTGGTCGTGACATTCAGCTATTTTGTTTTTTCTTTATCATTCTCTAAGCTGAGACAATTAAACTGGAGTGTAAACAAATCAGAGTGAACTAAGGAAACTGTGCCAGTAGATGGGTTATCACCTTTTTGACTCATTTGAAGTTGTAAAGTTAATGAAATAGGAAGAAGTTTTTCAGATGGTTCATGTGTTAAAACTAGCTCATCATGTGGAATGACACATGATTTGGGATCAAGGATTTATGAGGAATGCATTTAAAGTAAAGTCACAGGTCAGTGCTTCTCTTAGAACTTTATTGTGCCCAACAGTTAAGAAAACTTTGTACATGGCTGTATGTCAGCTCCTAGCACCAGTGGATAATTTAGTTTTACCATGTGTGTAACGTGATCTATTTTCAGTTTCATATACCAAAGAAGAAAACAGGCACCAAGTCAGAGGATGTCCAAGTTCAGTCCCCTTTGGCAAGGCTCCCAGGCTCCCACGATTGTGACTACCCTTTAAAAGAGGTAAACAGAAGTTCTTCAGAGTGTAAAGTGTGTAGGAGAATGTTACATGAGGTTTTGGTTTAGTTTTGGAGGCTGAGTTATTTCAACACCAAGTGTTGTCTTGTGACCAATAATTATCCCAGATTGTCTTGAGAGACACAAGTGTGTAGGTCTGAAATCTGCTTGCAAGTGTACGTTACAGAAGTGGGAGTCTTAGTGCCATGTTTCCAGCCTAAATCATTGAAAGGCAGAGTTTACCTTCAGGTGTAGTTTGAAACTATCTTGAAAATCATTAATTTAAAGGTAAATACAATATATATTTTTTTAGTTGTCTTCTGATTCCTGGACTTTTAGTTTATATTCAGATCACTTACCAAATTTTTCGTTATGATATGGAAGTAACTTTTACGCTGAGTCTTCAGTTATCCAAGTGATGCCTTAAAGACCCTAGTAATTTAACAACACACTTTTGAGATAATATTAGTATAGGAGGTAATATGAAAGCTTGTCTTTATTGGAGGCCTCCAGGAGCAAATATGGAAAAAATGTTCACACCAGCGCACCCCCCCCATGGGGTGAATACAGTTTTATAAGTTTAGGAAATTAGCATATTTGACAGAAAGTACCAGTTAGAGACGTAAGAGATGAGGTAATTTCCCCCTGGTTCAACCCTCTCTAAATCCTCACCCCTCTAAGTGGAAACTATAGCTTGTTTATGAAAACGTGTCTTGAGGAGCTGCTTTTCACCCTTGGTTCCCAGGGAGAACCAAGACAGGATTGAGGCCCTGGAATATGTTTTGTCCTTCTGCCTAGGGAAAAGAATAGGGACAACTATTGGGACTAGCTACTAATGCAATAGCTACAAATATATGTGTGAAGAATACAGGAAATATATAAAAGAAAAAGGCAAAAATCAGCATGGCATCACAAGAGCTTAAACTTTCAGGAGAATATATGAAGTACTGTATGACTCTTGACAGAATTTTAAATGCTAATACAGAAATAACTGTATTAAGACCAAAAGACTAGAAGAGTACTTATGGCATTTATCATAAATGACTGTCTGGATCATCTCAGTCACATATAGAAGCAAACATTTGCCTCTATAAATCTGTTCCAAATTTAGTAAGCATTTCAAATGTAAAGGGTTGAAAACATATTTTGCTATTCCTGTTTCGTTCAGCGCACATCCAGAGCTTGTTTCTGGCTTTAGTTCTTTCAGAATCATGGGCCTGGACAACCAGGCTCCCCCTCAGAGGAGGTTTAAAGATGTAGTTAGGGAAGAGAGGAATTCTTTTTGACTTACAGTAGTGGTGGTAATGTGACCAAGGTGTCTTGGTAGACCAGGTCATTTGAGAATCCTGCAATAGAGACTCACTGTGGGGTTGTGTTCTATACTGATAATGTTTTCAGTGAGCAGAGCATCCAGTTGCAGTCAGGTTTTGAAATGGGAGATAATGTCTCCTGTGGTTACAAGCAGCAACCTCTTGGGCTGATCCAGACAGCACTTGCATGGAGTTAGTTCTTCTTCTATAAAAATAATGATTTGATTGGGTGAATTGAAAAATACTTTATTTCTTTGTTATTTCCTGGATGTTGTCAAATTTTCTATTTCTTATTTTTCTTACCTTTGTCTATATATTTCAGACTTTTCCATGTGGTGGGAAATTTCATTTGTTTTAAACACTGACTAGTTTTTATGTTCTACTTGGAAAGAGAAGCTTGCTCATGAGTTGTCAGAATTTGCACCATGTTGTTTGAGAAACTTTGTGCAGTTTTCAGTATGTGGATGTATAGGTCTCTCCTGTGCTTGAACAGCAGTGATATGAACTAGATGATGTTTGAAGGGAGGAAGAGGGGAGAGCACCTTCAAGACAATTTCTTCCTGCCAACTCTTTTTAATAATGGGGGTGTTTTCAATTAGAGTTAGTTCCTATGGTAGGGAAAAGTTTGATTTGGGTATGTCTTTTAGACGTCACTAAAGTTTGTAGAATATGTGTTGGCATGAATTTTTCAGATGCCCTTTCAAGCCACAGTTAGTCAGAAGTGAAGATAAGTTTGTCTGCTTTCAGCCTGAGCGGCATAATTTTCGAGCATCTCTTGGGTTTATTATATTTTGAATTTTAAGAAAGGAGGAATATTAGGAGGAGGTAATGGCAGAGGGCAGGAGGTTTCTGGAATTGCAGCAATAACTATGTTTTGATGGGGCTTCATTTATTTAATTTGAAAATGTAAATACTTTCTGGTAAGGTAAGAGAATTTGGAAAAAATGAAGTCTTGGTGTTGCGAGGTTTGCCACCTAAGTACCAAACCTTCAAATTGCTTTTCCTTCTCAGAGTTTTATATCCTTTATAAGCATATTATAACCTTTATAATTTGCCTAAATGCATGGAGTTAGCCTCTACTTTCTGCATCTTGTGTATTTGTGGTTATGCAGAATGGGCCTAATATTTAAACTCATGTTTGGCATAGTCCCGCTTTAAATAGGGAAACAATGGAATTTTCCTGTGTTGTCATATTTCTTCAGGAGAAAAAAGTTCCATTGAAGATCAGGTGGTATGTGGATGTTTTAAATCAAGAAAATTGAGTCTTTGCAAAATTGCTGTATGTATTCTTTGTGGCTTTGATATATTTGGTCAGTTGCATTGTTTCAGTGTCTGGCGTTGTCCCGTTTTTCTAGTGCATTTTCCATTATGATGTATTCATGTCTGTTGAAATCTGCTAATTTTATTTGTTTTGTTTCAGTGGAGATTAAGTGCCAGCAACAGAAAGCCATCCACAAAAGGAAAAAGGCGAAAGGATTGCAGCAGACACAGTTCTAATGATGAAGAATCAATTGGGTAAGAAGCCATCTCAAAATTAGTTAATCCCTCTTTGTATATTCAGAGTTTCACTGTCTTTCTCGAGGATAGATGTCTCTGGTCTTTAGCTCATTATTATTAGTCATGCAGAGATGGTTTTCAGGCTGTTGAGTGGCTCACCTTCAGAGAATGGTGCTTCAGTGGTCTAATGGCAACTGTAACCATTCCTCTTTGTTATCACAACACAAGACTTTGATGTTAGAATGAGAGTGCAGCACTCACTAGAGGAATTACTGCCTGTTGACCTGCTTGGAATCTTGAAAGGTATTCGTTACTCTCTAAGTGTAAATTGTCATTCTAGCCGTAGGTAACTTTAGATATTTAAGAAGCTTCCCAGAATTATTTTTCTTATCCCTGTTAGTTCTGTAATCCACCCTTATTAGCCTAAGCTTTATCAACTCTTAAAAACAATTTTAAAAAACCTTTAAGCAATATAGCAATTAGTAGTGGAAGTAAGTTAAAAAAATGAGAGCTTTCTCACCTCTGTGTTACTGTCAAGGCACCTAAGTAATTAAGACTGTTGATGTGCCGCTTCTTTATTCTCTGTTGCCAAGAGCAAATAGCTTGGTTTCGTTGTGATAATGGTAAATTAATGATATAGATATTGTGTGATAAAATTATCTTCTGCAGAGTTGTCAGCTCTAGTTAATTGTTTTATCCGAGAAAATTTTGAAGCTGTAATTGCTGAAGTTGACAAATGGAAATGAAAATGTAGAACTAGATTTATTAGCAGCAGCTAGGAAACATAATGACCTTGTGATGAAATTTGCATGTTTGTCTTAACGAAACAATTGTTATTGCACCAATCACTTAATTCTAAATAAATTAATAAGCATTCTCTGCTCTATTTTATGACTGCAACTAAGCTTGCTCATAAGTGGTTTCTTGTCAGGAGAGGCTGTTAAAAACAAAGTGCACAGGTAATGAAAATGCAGTTGATTTTTGACACTGCTGAGTTCTGTGGGTTTGTGATTTATGAATAGTCATTGTTTAGCCTGGTCTGCATATTCAAAATTCTTCAAAGTGTTGCAGGAAAAAGCTGAAATTGAAAAAGATGCTGAATGTATTTTTCATACCTCCTCAGAGGCATAGTTGTCAGTTTACACGTACTTACCTCAAAAAGCTTCAGTCAGTAACTTTTAACTGAGGGACTAGGTCACAACCTAACAGAGTTTAAAAACTGTGTTAATTGCAGTTTCCTGAATTTTATCTATGTTGTGACATGGTTGATATCTGATATCAAGATATCAGTCTCTAAAGGTTTTGCAGTAAACTTTAAACTGATATTTCAACATTTAGGAGTTTTGGTTTTTTTAAAGATACCTTAAGATCTGTTGTGTATTAATTTTCTGGTACATTTATTTTGTTTTATATGTGAAAACTTTCAAATAACATTTATAGGTGTTTCATAATTTTTACCCAAATTGTTACCTGCATGATAGTGAGAAATTATTTAGACTACAAGGAGACAATAAATATTCTGATATTAAACCTGTACACTATTCAAGTCCTTGAAAAAAGATGTGTCTAGAGACTAGCTGGAGGCTCTCTGTAAAATAAATTTACTCTCCTGTCTGCAATGAAGCTTGTGCTAAGTGTTCCATTTGGGTACTCAGTGTTTCTCAGTAAGTCAAAATCAACATGGTGATCTCGTTGCTTAATAAAGTGCACACAGGTTCTAAAGTGGTGGTGTTTGTTGAGCAAGAGTCTGAGAACTGACAAAACTCAGAAGGGGAAAGAGTGAAGTTGTGTGCTGCAAGTCTTTCTGATGCAATAGTTTTTATTCCCAGTGAGGAATTTTTCATTTGGATTGCAAAGCAGGAATTAAGTCTTAATGAAAAATTCTTATTAGCTTCTGATAATTTAAAAACAGTCTACTTTATTGATTGGAGCCAATCTTAGGTGTTTAGGGAGATGTGCTTCATCTGAAGCGTTACTTCAGGATTGTTACTGCTACTTAATTTTAATCAGAAAGGTCAAAGTTGATACATTAGTAGGAGCCTACCTTCACTTTTTTTTTTAAACTTAAATTCTGCATTGCAACATTTAGTAGTAGATTGCTTCTGTCAGTTGTGCTGTGATGTGAGGTTGTGGGGGTTTGTAGCAGCAACTGCTGCTTTTCTCACTTGTATTGCTCTGCTCCTGGGCTTGTGAAAGGTGAGTGTCAGGGGGTTTGTCTGTGATCCCAGAGAGGCTTCTGGGGCAGGTTAGTTGCCTGGTTAGGGGGGAGGGTGGAGGGAGTGCTTAAATAAGATGTGTGTGATTCTTTCAGGTCAGTATTTTAAATGTTCAACGGAATACATGCCACAGCTGAATCAAGCACTGACTCCGTAGCCGTCAGGTTTTTGTGGCAATCATTTACGTATTGGTCCCCCTTGCCCTTACAAGTGCATTTGATCAGTAATAACTTCCTAGTCCAGCAAATGAAGGAGGTTATAGGGATGTTTATTGGGATGTTTATGTTTGCTGTTTGTTGGTCACTGACTTCTCATCAGTTGGTGAAAGGTCAGGACCTTGAAACTGGAAGAGAACCAATGAGAGGCTTTCCTCACAACAGGGTGTAGTGAATGTATCAATCAGAGTTTCCCATTAATGATAGTATATCACATTATTCCTTTGGGCTCTGAAAGAACAATGAGCTTCTGGGCTGTGCATGTGCTGGAGAAGCTCAGATAGCTGAATACACATCAAGTCTATCAGTGGCTTTATTCTGTAATCTTATATGGGAACTGAGAGAACAACCCTCAAATAGTATGTGACATCCCACTATCAAAATATTTATTTCCCAGAACCTGGGTTTACTAGTAAAAGAATATAGGCATGAAGATAGTTTGTAGCCAATCAATAGTAATTTAGTCCCAAATGAGTCAGTAGCCTCCTGGTCTCATTTTGATCACTTTCTAATTCAAATTTGAGTGAATTGGAGACAGCAGTTACAGGACTGGTGTGTGCCCACAGTATGATCATTGAGAAAGGAACCATATCTAGCATCTGTGATTATTGTGTGAAATACAAGTCAAACATTTTCCCCCAAGGGATATAAACAATTAATAGCTTTTGGTCTTGTGGTTTGTAAGTGTGTTGGTTTTGCATGGCCTGGTTTCTGGTAGCAGGGGGGCCACAGAGGTGGCTTCTGTGAGAAGCTCCTAGAAGCTTCCACCATGTCCAGCAGAGCCTGTCCCTGATGGACGAGGAGTTTTGGGAGGCTCCAATCTCACTGCTGCTGGTGAGATTTGGGACCATGACAGAGAAGTTCATGGAGAACTGTCTCCCATGGGAAGGGACTCCATGGTGCAGCAGGGGAAGGATTCCACTCGCTGAGCAGTGGATGAAGATCGTGGGTGATGATCTGACCAAAAAGCCCCATTCCCCATATCCCTATACTGTTGGTGGGGAGGAGGGAGGGATTGGGGAAAAAAGGTGTCTTTAAGGGTTTATTTTACATCTCATTATCTTCCTCTGACTCTGTTAGTAATAAATTCACTTTGTAACTCTAAGTTGAGCCTGTTTTGCCTTTGGAGTGTTTCCTCCCGGTCCTTAACTCATGATCCTTTCGTTAATTTTTTTCCTCTCCTCTGCCCAGCTGTGGCAGGGGAAAGTGAGTGAGCAGCTGTTGTGGGTGCCTGGTGTTTGGCCAGTGTCAAACCACAACAATAAGGTAGGATAATTCTTTTTTCGCCTGTGAAAAATGATAATGAGGCTTGCTAGGAACAGCTAACAGCATTTTTCATAAGGTATTTTTTGTTTATTCCATCATTACATGCATAAGTATGTTTTCATTACCTTTGCTTTTGTATTTTTTCTGTTTTGGGGAGGTAAATAAGACAGAGTATGGTAGGTACTTGCTTTGGAAACAGAAATAATTGTCTTTGGTTTTCCTTCACCAAGATGCCTCCAGTTTTATTGTTGTGCAAATTACTTGCTGGGTCTGCTGGTGGGACTTGCTTTTAATGTACACTTTGCTTTTTTCTGCTTGACAATTATTTTAATCTTTTGAAATGCCTTTTGCTTGAGTTGCTCACTTTATTCTGTGGACAGTTTAACAGGTAATTTAGGGATCTGTGTCCCAACAATTGTTTAGAGATGTACAGGCTGGCTTAAGTTTTAGATGTTTCCCTGAATCTATTATACTCCTGTTCTTAATGACTTGATTTTCAGGAAACACTGCCAGAGGTCATTCATGTTTTAGAAGGGGAAGCCATTGAAATCTCTTATACCACTCTTCTGCTCTGAAGGTTAGGTCATAACCAGTTCAAAAACTTCAGTCAAAACCTGGTGCCACATAAGAAGTGATGCCTTGGCCTGGCACTGACAAGAGTATACTATTGACTTCCTTGTTTATTAAAGGTTCCTCTCCTTGGTGTAGATTTCCAGTGCAAAGCTTGCTTCATGGTATGTGTGTGTACTTGAAAGTATAAGAACATTTTTGCAAAAGTACTTGTTTAAAATCTATAAACCCCATTTAAATCAAGGGAATGAGAAACATTACAAATTCAGTGCTAAATAACAATCAGTAAATCAAATTATGGAGGAGCCTGGAGCCTGTGAAGGTTTAGCCTGATGTGAGTGTTAGCAAAGCATGTCAGACCTGAATTTTCAATGTGACCAACAAACTGCAGGTAGTGAAATTGTGCTTCTGACTCCTTTATCTCCTGCTGTGGACTTTATGTGTAATTGTGTTGTTTAAACACTCAACATTGGAATATTTTCTGTTATCTTTACAAGTCTTTTCCAACCCCTATGATTCTGTAAGAAAACTGTCAGTATTACTGGCCATATTGCAGAATTAATTCTTTGTGTAAAGACTTCAGTACCAATCTAGCAGAATTACCAAAGTATAGATACTCCTTTAAAAGAACTTCAGTTGGGCATTTTTACTGACTTGGTAATTCATAATTCTAAGTAATTTGTTCAGTGAAATGGAATAGAAATAGTTGGAGCTTCAGAAGTGGGAGATTTGTACTAACTTCTTGACTTTTTTTTCCCCCAGTAAGTTCATAATTAATCTGCAATATGGGAACAAATAATATTCATGGTTTTAAAAGCTGCCAAAAAATAAGTGCTTGTTTTCATATCCTGCAAATGATCAAGTGTACAGTTTCAGAATAGCTTGTAGGGCCAAAGTGACGCTGCTTCCAACATTTTGTGATGACAAGATGCACCAAAATTCCCATTTTAGTGCTCCTGCACTGAAAGTTTACCTCTTCAGAATTGCATATGGATATGTTAGTCATTCATGCCAGAAGAAGAAGCCTTGAAAGGCTGTCCTGATCAAGAGATGAGTTTGTGATTCCTCTTCTCCAAAGAAAACTGCTTTGTAAATTGTCAGGGCAGTGACCTTAATTCTAGTGAAGATATAAGGTATAATGCAGAGACAGCAAACTCATAGAAAATCTTTGTTGAATTCATGTGACTTAAAAAAAGTTCTCAGCACTCTATTATTAATTTATTATTATATGTATGACAGGCAACCCAAAGTTATCTTGGCGAATGTCCTGAGGACGAAAATAGGAAGAAAATATATGCAGGCGCAACCTAAAACTGGTGTTAAGGTTTCTGATGGTGGCAGGCTGCAGTCAGATCAAGCACCCTCATCATCTGCTGCCAGTGTAAAGATATGGCAGATATTAAACCCTACTCTCCAAAGTCTTTTTCTGTCTAAAAGGTATGTTGTCTTTGCCTTGTGTCACTAAACAAAATAATTTTTCTTGCAGTTATTTCTTAATGAGAAAGTGTTCTTTATTGTACCACAGCTTCCTTGCTCATGAACTATATTTTATCTGACTTCACTGACTTCACTTGTACCTGGTTCCTTTTGGTAATTGAGAGAGATGGTACCAGGCATGTTGTAATGTTTTTTTCTGATCAAATGGCTTCTAGATGGTCCTGTACTGTCAAGACCAATTAATACTTATTTAGCCATTGCCTTCTCAAAATGATTTGGGTTTTTTTATTCTCATGAAAAGAATAGACTTGAATTTAACTGCCAGCCTTTTCTCAGAGAAGATATTAAGGTGTATTTTCACTTTTACTGCTTTAGACTACTTATGAAAATTGGAAAATTGGCATAAATGATCAGAAGGAAAGTATATCAAGTCCGGTATCTTCTTTGCATCCCTGTAAGCAGCAGTCAGTTGCAGATATTCAGGGAGAAGTATGGCTATAGTGGACGCTTTTTTTCCTCTGGTTTTTCTTTCTGAGCTTCTGATGACAGTTCAGGGGCTTCCTTTATTGGAGGTTACATCCAGTCTACATGGTTTTCAGTATTAGACTTTTCCTCTTTAAGTTGTATCTTTTTATCCCCTGTGTGTCTCTGCAATCTTGTCTGGAGTGTAGTCTCCTGATTAAAAGTAAATTTACATCTTGATTCAAGAGGAGATCTGAGTGCTCCACAGACATCACAGTCTGTGCTGGAGTGCGCTCTCTGGATAAATACAGACAACAAGAGAATTACGCAGTCAATACCCAAAAGGCACTGTTGTTCAAAACAGATTCAGAAGGGCCATAGCCTTACAACCTAATCCAAAATAAATTGCAATGGCTATGGTAGAATTTAAACCCCACTTTGAGAAATTAAGTGGATAAATCACGGTCTGTACAAGAAGCTGTCTGCAGTGGCATTGTATGAAGTAAGTTGAGTTGCTGTTACACGTTGTGTGTGTGTTCGAGTGGGAGTTGCATCTTCATATTTCTACTTAGCTTATTTTTGATGCTTGTCTGTTTTAACACCTGGGGGTGTTTTTCTGGGCCTTGCTATACTGTAGAGTGCCCCCTCACAGTCAGGAGTGGAATAAAATCTAATGCTACCTGTTGTGTTCGTGCTACTTTTCTATCTGTTCACTAAGTGCTTGAGAAAATTTATTCTCTGTTGCTGGAGGCTTCTTGTTCACAGGAAAATCAAGACTGATTGTTCCAGAATTCTGAGAAATGTGTACAGATACTATATGAAAGCTGTTTAGAGATAAACGTTTACCATTTTTTAAAGAATACTGCATGATATGTTAGAGGCAATGCAGTGTGCATTGTATCTGGCTAAGGTAAAATTACATGGCTAGTTTTTCTTACCCTGGCGTTATTTTGTGTTTATCTGCTTTTCTTGTATTTTAAGTTCCTTAATGAGGTTTTTCTTTTTTTCCTGTTTGTTTTTATGGGGGTTTTTTTGCGTCTAAGGGAGTAAAGATATTGATGTTTGGTTATCAAACCTCCAGGATACATGAATTTAACAAGAAGTTTGATTCTCTAGATTTCAGTGCAGTATTTTGATTTACTGTTATATGTATGGCAGGCAACCCAAAGTTATCTTGACGAACGTCCTGAGTACGAAAATTGGAAGAAAGTACATAGACAGTCATGTAATAAATGATGCAAATTTACCTGCTGCTGACAAATTGCAATCGGGCCAACTACCCTCATCAGCTGCTGCCAGCCTACAGACATGTCAAATATTAAGTTCTCCTCATGAAAGTTCTTTTCTTTCTGAAAGGTATGTTACTCACTGCTGATTTTGCCAGTCTTCCTGAAATGACATAACCTCACAATGGAGAAGAATTCCCCTGAAACAACTTTTGTTCTACTCTTGTCTCGAATCAGGAGATCAGTTTCCTGAGTGCAAATTAACATGCTTCTCCAATGAGCCATTTTAACATTGCGTTTGTTCTGGTTTGCTGGACCTGATGTTAAAAGGCTACTTTTCTTTCTTAGAAGGAATTTCTGTTTGCAATAGATCAGTGTTTTGATTTGGGAAGATGCACAAGTAATTAAAACACATCTAAGTTGATTTTGCATCCAGAACCAAAATCTTGCTTTCCTGTTGGTGTTAATATACTGTAGCATGATATCAAACAACTTCTTTTGCAAAATATCTCCAAATTCCTCTCTGTGATAATTAATTTCTTTTCACATTAACCCACTGTTTGTATCAGTATTTCTAACAGGGTGGCTTTGTTTGAGGGCTGTGTGTGTCCTTACCACTTAACATTTATTTTTCACCTTTTTTTCCTATATTTAGGTTGGCTGAGCATCACAGTAATGCTTGACATATAAAACTAGCAGAAATCAGGTGTTAAAATTATATAACATCTGTTTTGGTCTAAGATGGCAGTTGCGTTCAAAGTAAGCTGTCTCCTTTTGTCTGTTATGGCTACATCTTTGCTCAACAGCAAATTTGCCACAGGAAAAAATAGCAAATTTTGAAGAAATTCTGGGGAAGGCAGTAGAAGGATGAAGAAGGGAGAATTACTTTTTTTTTTTTTTTTGAGAGCAGAAGTAATTAACAGCTCTCAGGGTAAAGTTGAGAAGTCAGTCGTTTTCTTTATTCTGATACATCAACATTTTAGAGAGCTGAAATTAATAGCAATTCCTTTTATTTTTCTATTGCTGCTTAAATGAACCTGACAAAGTTGCAATTTAAATGATATGTTTAGATAGAACAGTTTATGAGGCTGTCTCATTTTAAAGTATCATACTTGTTGCTAATAGTTTTCTGTAACTTAAGGCTGACTGAGATGTAGGGAATTTGTTTCGATTGTTGTGGGTTTGGTTGGGGTTGCTGTGGTTTTTTGGGGTTTTTTTGGTTTTTTTGGTGTTTTTGGTTTTTTTGGTGTTTTTGTTTGTTTGGGGTTTTTTTGTTTGTTTATTTCAAAATCTTTAAGACTTTTTTTTTTAGTATCTGATTTTTTCACTTGTTAAAGTTTTGGGTGATGGGAGGTAGTGGGTTTATTGAGAGGAAAATGATCTCTTGTATTTAGCCCTCTAAATCTGAGGGTACATCTTGTGTATATTTTCAGGCTCATATCTGGAGGGTAGCTGCTGAGTTTTGGATTAAGCACAATAATGGTTTGAGCTAGTAATTTTTTTTTTTAGTAGTTGTGAACTGAACTTGCTTTAGATTTGGAGTGGTTAATTCTTTGATTAATATTATGTTCCTGTTACATGGTTTTCTAATGTGTTGTGTAAAAGGCTTGTTGTCAGGAACCAACATTAGGATGATTTTTCACCCTTCCCAAGTGACCAGCACTTTAGTGTGATTTGTAATGGATACCATATGGGAAATGGAGAATCTAGGAATTCTTTGAACCAAGTCATGGCTTGATCCTGGTCACCTCCCTGTACAGTCAGTGCATTACGTGCACTTGGCAATGATTCTTTTGGGATCTCTTTCCAGAGGAGAATAAAAGCTCCCCCCTTGCAAGGGTTATGCATATATATGCACAGGGTCATACAGAGAGTTTTGTACCATCAGGGTAGCTAGAATGCGTGCTTTGTATTCCTGGAAATTGTGCTAGTTTTGTACTATGGAAATTTCAGATCAAGTCAAAGAATTGTGTGTTATCAGAACAGGGTGGTAATACGTTAACTTATCTCTACCAGCTAGAACTTGCTGCCAGCTCCCTCTTTCCATTCTTGCTCTTGGTATTACAGAATTGGTGGATTTTGTGTTGCTTTACTGCAACCAGGTGTGAAATGAATTTATTTAATTGAGCACTGACCAGTCAGTATAACTAATGAAGTTGAGGTGGCTTTGTCTTGAGTTAGAGATAAGTCTAGGAGGAAAGTACTCTGAATAAACAGTTCCCCCAAAGCAAAGGGCTTCTGGCATTCCCTCCCCCCACCACAACAGAATTTCTTGCATAAAAGTGAAACAAAACCCCTATCTAATTAACAGAATGCACAGAGTGCCCTGCAAGGCATGGGGAAAGGGGGGAAAAGGAATTATTAAACCTGAGTAAACAGGTGATGAATTTTAGTGTCCTTTTCCCTCAGGTGTCCCGTCCTGGGGGGCTGGGCAGAATTGCGTTGGTGGCTCCCTGGAGGATTCTCACCTATTGTCCTCCCAGGGCTCCTCTGATTCTCAGGCAAGAAAGCAAGTAAAAAAAAAGCAAGTCCAAAAAGGAGACAAAGAAGAAGCAGTCCCAGGAAAAAAAAGTTTCTCATTAGCTAACAAATCAAGCAGCGAGCTGAAACAAAGCTTCTCCTGGCTGCTGAACCTTGCTTACAGCGTCACAGTCACATTTCTGGGCGTAAAAGCAGACAATAGGGAATACAAGATTATCATAACGTCACCCCAAGACAAGGTTTTAAATGTGAAGAAACTTAGGGTTTTAAAATGTTTTAAAGTACTTGTTTCTTGTTACTCTTAAGAACACTTTAAAATATATGTTGCTATAGCTTCATAGGTGATGCATATATCTGTTAAGGGGTGCATTTTAAACTGAATTATCAGCAAAACTGGATTTTAAAATAGTGCAGAATTTATATATAAAGCAAATATGTTTAGGAAAGTCTATTAGCTGAAGCAGCCCTATTCAGGTGCTTTCCATTATAAAATGCCTGAATTGTGGTGATGGTGTGAAACAAATGCTGAAAAACACTTGATGGTTTTGTGTGGTCTTTTAAGGCAGTCAAATCTATACAGCTGTTATGCATACAGATATTTTAGTTGAGAGGAAAGTTGTGGGTTCCAAAATCAAGTTTTCTATAATGACTCTGTCTTGTTCCATATACAGAATAAACAATAGCACGTACTGGAAACTACTTCTGTATGTGGTCCAATTCATGAATCTTTGTGAATGAAAAGATAATCAGTAATTTTTTCAGTGTTCATCACTGAGTATTGGAGCACTCTAGAAATCTATGTTTTTATAGAATTCCCAAACACCACTGATACTCCAACCAGATATGTCACTGAAGAGTAGGCATCTGTTCAGAAAACGTCCGACAGTTTTGGCTGTCTAGTGAGAGATGCCAAGAATGTTTTTTTGCCATGGTTGGTGATGATTTCTACCAGTCCGAGCTTGACTGTCTGTGATTTCAGGCATTATGATGATCACTTAGCTCTTCACAAATTTGAGACCGCAACGTTCTGAGTTAAACACATCATAAAACGATGAACATAAAATCCATTTGGATAAGTACTGTAATCCTTTTCTGTTTCTTTCTCTTTTATGTCCCATCCTACTCCACCTCCTTTAAAGTTACTGTTTCAGGCCCTTTTGAGCAGGAACTTGTATTTCAAATAATTTTGCGTAGCAGGATTGTACTAGATGGATTCTATTACCTGCTCTGAATCTAAGTTAAAAATATACTACATTTCCACCATATTCATTACAAAGGCAAGGATAGTCAACTGACTTCTCTTTTTACTTATGTGCTCTTGTTGCAGTCATTCCTTACAGAACAATAATCTTTCAGTGCCTGATGTCAAACATGTCAGATTTTCATACTTTGTGCTTTTTAGAAGTGTCTGTTTCATTAATAGTAGTTAGAGTATCTGTGTATTTCCACAGTCAGACTGAATTAATTTGTTTCATTTGCCAAGGTCCACATGTTTATGGGAGAGGCGGAAGTCTGTAGTCTAACTAGCTCTTGTTTCTGATGGGATTTTTATTCAGTCTTCTTTCAAAATTGAAGATAAGTCATAGTTAATGTTACTTACAGGTCTGAACATTGCCTGAAAAAGACAGATGATGAACCATGTAAATTGACCAAGGCTTCTAAGGAACCAGAAAAAACAAATGCTGTCACTTCTAGAAGACGAGAGCTGCAGAAGAAAGGTTTGTAGAGAACAGTCATCTGGCAGTTAAGTATGAATTTTGGAGAGTGTTGGGATATTTTCCTTTTTTACTCTAGTGTTATGAGGAGAGCACAGAAATAAATTAGGTGTTGCACACAGTGTATGTGCTTCCTCGAAATGCAGTTTTTTACAGATACAATAAAAATACATCAAATGTCTGCTTTTAAATAGGAGTAAATGTATGGTGAATCAAATCTGTGAAAGAAAAACAAAACTGAGGGCAGTCTCACTGCATGGTTATAATCTTGATTTTCTAAAAAGTCTCACAATAAAGAATGTAGTCCATTAAGAATGTTTAAATGGTTTGTTAACCCTGCTAAAAATGTTCATGCTATTTGACACTTCACTTTCCTTGCTGAAGAATTATAACCTCTATGGTCAGTCTCCAGGGATATGTACTGTCTTATTATACCGGTTATTAATATTTAGAGATTATAACAGGTAATTGAGAATATTGCATCTGGCAGAAGATTAAAGAAAGACTGTGGAGTATAAAGTGCTAATTCTTGTGTGGAAGGGAGCGATGAATTTGGTTATACCCTTATCTAATTAGGCAAAAAAAAATTAGGAAATATGTTTTGGCAGCCACATACGATTCAAAAAGGAAAAAACTTATTGTGGAGGATACCTCTTTCCATGCATTTTATTTAAGATGTAACAGATATGAAGAAATGTAGTTTTTTAAGGATAATGTGTTAAATTACTTTTTTTTTTGACACAGAAAACAAGCACTCTGGTGAACTGGAGAAGAGGAGCAGACACATGAAGAGCACTACTCTTAGCCAGAAGGAATCGGGCTCTTTTGATTCTGAGAAAAGGAAAAGGAGATATAGTGGCCATATTTCTGATGATTGTGATACACACATTCCAGAAAAATCACTTGTACTCTCTGTAAGTTGCAGTTAGTTTTAAAGTATGTGTTTGTGTGCACACATTCACACACACTTCAGTAGCAGCAGTAGCAAAATCCCAAATAAAAGAATTATGCTAATAAAATGGGGTTTATTATACAGGCATATTAGCAGGTATTACCTGTTGAGGGAAAGTATGCATCACAAGGAGTTAGTAAATGTACTTCTGTCCACATCATCACAATATGCTTATTGTAGCAGAAAGGTTGTGAAAGATGAGTGATAGTGTTTTCTTCAGATGGGAACATGGATTAAAACAATTTTGGAAATAAGGCATATAGCTACTTAAGTAAGCTTCTTTGACAGATGATGTAGAATTAGGGACTAATTAGGGGCTTTAATAGCAAAATTGCACAGTATACCTGAGGTTATTGAAAGCTTGCACGTCATCTTTTTCCTTCCTCAGTCTACTGTGCTCTTCCCTAAAGTTTTCTTCTTATCCATCATTAGGATTTGAAAAAAACCTCAACAAATAAAAGACTGAGGGAATCAGTCAAGTACAAAGTGTGATTTATATTCAAGTATTTGAATACAAAAAAGGCATCTCTGTAACCTTCTGGTTAAAACCCTACAGAAACAGGCAGTTACCAAACCTGTTAAACCCAGTTGACCAAGCCACCCTTTTGGAAAGTAAAGAACAGCATTGTTACTGGTCTCTCCATGTCTGACAATGAAAGAGTTGCTAAAAATCAGAAATAGTTCCTTTTTCAGTTTGAATGGGGGTTATTGTAGACTTCAAAAAGGTTGTCCCTCATGCCTTTATGTAATAATAATCTTTGTAATACAAGGAGGGACAAATTATCTGGAATTGAGCATTAAATTATAAATGTGTTAAACTATAATTATTTTTTCTAGCACATAGCTAAGTCTTAGTGATCACTGATGTGAACCATCTAGAAATGTCAAGAAATAAACTTATATCCTGTCTCTGATTCCTGTTTCTAGGTAAAGCAAAGTTTGAGTTCAGCTCAGTCTTGTGGCTGCAAAACACCCTGTGAGGATGGACAAGGTCACAGATCTAATACTATTCTGGTGCCAGATTGTCCAGCAGAGAGAGGCTCTGAAGACACTTCCGCCGGCAAGCGCTTAAGGCCTCCTCACAGCTGTACAGAGGAATCTGACTCAGAGTCTCCTCTCAGAATTTTGACAAAGAGTTGGTTTTCTGCCACCAGTGAGGATGTGATTTCACAACAAGTTAGTACAATCAGGAAGTTAAAGAGGGACAAATCACAGTACCTGAGCAAGCTGCGGAACAGAATCTTCAGGGGTAATCAGCAACTTGTTTCCATTGACCCAAGTATGTACTGTATCTGTGCTGATGACAATTACTGGTGGTACACTTAGGTACTAGGAGAACTCGAGCTTGACTGGCTAGTGGAAACATGGAACAAAAGATTGAGGACTGACATCATGTTATAATGCATTGTGCAGGTTAGAGACCAGTGCCTAGTGTCAGGGTCTTGTACCTGAGAAACAGGGATAGACAGCAAGATTTCCAAATTCCAATCCTCATTTTTCAGCTGATTTTGTGGCTATGGAAAAACTCAGCTTCTACTTTTTAATGATGCTTAAATGGAGGAAAATTATTCTCTTCTTTGAAATGGCTGTGTCCAATTTCATTCAATAGCCAATTAATTTTGAGGATCTGGGATAAAAGGTGCTCATAAAGATGCAAAGCAGTGCTTGTTGCATACAATTCCATGCACACAGATCTTGACTGGCTTGAGCAGTGTACTTGAATATCATGTACTGCAAGACAGAATTCTTTACTTGTCTGAAATCCACAAGGAATGAAATATTCTCAAGTCTGTACTTAGTATATGTATACTTCTTTCCTTTTCAGTTATCCTTTCCAGTGATGATGAAGATGGACCTTCTGAATCACACTGCTCAGAGCTAATGCAGGATAATATAACTGAAAATAAAGGAACAGAACAGCAGTATGATTTGTGTTTCTCAGCCAAACAGTTAGAAGACAAGATGACAAGTTACACAGAGCAGGTAGTCCAGTTTTTGGCCTATGTATTGTTATGCCAAGCCTTTAATTTATTTCTGTAATGTTTGTTATAGAAAATGCTTGTTTATTATGGTCCCAGCCACAAGCAGAAGTTGCAGTAATTTATTTCATGGATAGAATTCTGGACAGTCTTCAGAGAATACCTCTGGTTCTGAAGCTTGGGTGTTTTTGCAATGTACAATGTATTTCCTATTTTGAAAATAAACATTTGGAAATGTTTAATACCAGAAGGAAGGATCAAATAGTAATCTGAGCTAGAAAAAGACACGATGAAGATCCATCTGTGGAAATATTTGTTTTCACACAATGTTTTATGTTGATCATAGTTTCTTTTTGTCATCCAATCCTCTATTGTAATTCATTGCATGCAGAAGTTGAATCATCTTTGTTGACAGCAGACAGAGAAAGGGTAAAGTCCTCTTTCCTATCTGGCTAGCTGTAGAACTAGCTGTAGAATCTAAAAGTAGCCATAAAGGTTGTTGCCCCATTTTGGACTTGATTATCCTTTGACTGCTTGCTTTGACCTAGATCTGGGTTATCTCTGTAATCCTGAAACAAGTCAGAAGAGCCATTGCTACCTCTTCTCATAGGGTGAATTTAATCAATTCAGTCATAAGCATTGAATTGGATCCTGAAACTTTGATATGAAAAGAAGGGTGTTCTTTTGTCTGAGTTTTTGCTAATTTAGAACCAAGTCAAGAGCACAAATCATATCTTGGTAATGGAGGTGTAGCAAGATATTGTTAGACCCTTAAGGACATTGTGAGTAATGGATGTAATAACACTTAGAGCTTTTTAGTATGAATTTTAAATGTGGAAACTGGCTTTGGGAGTCAGCTCTTACAAGCATGAAGAAAAATATTCCTGAGGTTACAGGAGGGGCATATCTAACAAGTCCTGTAGTAAATACACTTTTTTTCCAGTTTTTAACAGAGTCAATTGAAGATAAATGTTCTCTCAGCTTACCTTCTGGAAGCACACCTAGAAAGCAGACAAACCTGACACTGGATGTTGAATTTGAAAGACTACACATTGGGAAATTTAAATGTTTATCAAGAGGTCCTGCCACTGTAAGTTGTTCTATTATGATATTGTGCGAATATTTAAAAATTAAAACTCTGGTTAGCCAAAGTCAATGGTACTTAGTGTGAAAGCACAGGGTTTTTATTATTGTTGCATTGAATTCCTTTGGCTAAACAATGGAGTGTGCAGTCCATGGTCTTGTGCATTTGGATTGCTGTCAGTAGAAAAGCTAGCTGTGATTTGCTGTAGCCACAGTTTTCACAGGTAAAGGTTCTGCAGTGGAACACAAGTCATACTGAGGAAGTTTTTAATGAATTCTAACAGAAAACAATGACTATTTTAATGGCCAGTTAATGTCCCTTGAAATAAAGACCGATTAGTTTTCTCAGAAATAGTAACCATGTTCTAATAAAGTAGTCCATAATGATCAAAGTTCAGATATATACAATACTCTTGCCTTTTAAACAGAAAATTGCTTGCTTTGTGGCTTCAGAGAGCATAAAAACAGTACTAAAAGCATTAGTGTATAGACAATATACTACTCACAGGGTGTAGAAACATAAGTAAAGATGTGGTTTAAATGGAGCACCAGCTTGAGGAGTTACAACAATTCTTCGACCAGGTTCATTCTCTATATTGCAACTGGAAAAAAAAATGTTTGAACCTGCTAATCTTGTTTTGTCTTCAGTAAGACATTTTGAAATCTTGGATTGTAATAGCAATTTCAGCTTTTCACAAAACAGCAGTTACAAAAATATTTTGTGCAAGTTTCCTAAATTAATAGGCAAAAGTAATTTGAAGGATGAGTTGAAATAATTTTAGCATTAATGCAGTTAGGTGTAAAGTAGAAATCTCCCTTGGGAACCACAACTTTGTGCCTACTGTGGTAACACAGGGGAAACCTCCTTTGTCAACATATATAACCTTTTGTCAAAGTGACAATAAAGCACTCTTTATTTAGCAAAATCTCTTTAACGTAGCAGCAGTGCAAGTGGCATCTTTAAAGGCCTTTAACGCAAAGATTAATGAAAAGTAACGCCTTAGTGCTGAGCTGTTTCTATTGTGTCCTTACTTCAAGTAGTGCATCCGACAGCTTCTCACAGGTTGCTTTAGCTCCTGTCCCGAGTCTTAATCTTTTCTCTTTTTCTTTTTAAGGAGCTTATAGGCAGTTCTGCAACTTTGTGCTTATTTCTCAGTGCATAGTGTTTCTGAAAATTACTTGCTGTTGTTTAGGTTCTGCCATGTCTTTAGGAATGTTGTTTTAGGTGAATTAGGCAATATGAAGTCTCAAACTAAGCATATTTGACCTAAGCTTAATGGTGTTTTCCAACCCAAATGATTATATTATATTATTTTCAGTTTATTTCACTGTAAGGAAAGATGTGCAGATAATTAAAAATTCATATATTGTTTTAATCAATTTGTAAAAATCAAACTAACTTAAATTTTTTTAAACTTATTTCAGTTTACAACGAAAAATATTGTGATCCCATTTCAGGGTAAGAGAATTTTCTTTAGCCTTCTCATAACTGTATCTTTAAAGGATTGCATTAAAATATTATGTATGTGTTTGTTATGAATTATTTATAATCTTAGCTGCTTTCAAAAGACATTGGTAATCTTTATTTATGTTTTTCAATAAATAGAAGTTTTGAAAGTAACTTCTATTTATTGAAATAATAGAAGAACTTTAAGCATTAATAACTTAGCTTCTTGTACTTTTACAATGAACTTAAAAAAAACTACAATGTAATTTTAATGGCTTGCCTCCCATATTTTTGCATATCTTAGTTGTTGAACTGTAGTAAATATGACTATACATGTTTTTGAGGTGAAACATTAAACTTTTCAGATTAGGGTTTTAGACCCTTAGGTTTACAAAAATATATGAGTTGATTAGAGCCAAGAGGAATATAACTGTGGCCTTGCATTCAGGTGATCTTTCAAAGATGATGTGTGATAGTAAAAGGTTTGTGAGCAGTTCTGAGTTGAGTTGACTGAAAGCAAATAAGAATTAATGATTTGGATTCTTTTTTCCATATTTGTAGGTATTAACTGTGGTTATTTAGAGAAAAAAACTACCTTTTTTTCAGGACGATTCCTGCATGTAGGTGTTTAGATTTTTGTGTTACAATTTTATAACATTGTTTTACACAGTTTGATGTAACTGACTTAAGTCAGTTATTCTCAGTATTCCATGCAATGCAGGGAATAAAATCTATAAGTACTCTGGTCATACCCCTCCGCATGTAATTACTGTAACATGTGTGACTTGATCTATGGCTGAGTATGGGTCTTTTGAGTTCTCTTTTCTACAGTGTCTCTTAAGAACATAGAGCTGACAGTGGATATGCTGGATCTGAGAAGATTTGGCTTGTGGAAAAGTGGTGGTGGCTGTTCTTCAACAATTATTTTTCTTTGGTTGTCTGTGGATTATGTGGAAAAGATGGAAATCCAAATGGGAAAGTTGGTTACCAGCAAGCCATGTGAGTAATTGCTTTCCTTAAGCGCAATGAAAAGGTCTAATATATGGCATGTCAGTGAAGTGGTTGTTTTACAGCTGTCTTTTTTTAATGCAGAAGAAAGCCATATAGCATTTTAAAGAGTACAGAATCAGAGAGTATGTTGAGTTGGAAAGGACCCATCAGGATCATTGAGTCTAACTCCTGGCCCTGCATCATCCCCAAGAATCATACCCTGTGCCTGAGAGCATTGTCCAAACACTCTTGAACTCTGTCAGGCTTGGTGCTGTGATCACTTGCTGAAGAGCCTTTTCCACTGCCCAGCCACCCTCTGTGTGAAGAATCTTTTCTTGATATCCAACCTAGGCCTCCCATGACACAATTTCAGACCACTCCCTGAGGTCCTGTCACTGGTCACTACACAGCAAAGATCAGTGCCTGCCCCTCTACTTCCTCTCATGAGAAAGTTGTAGCTGCAACTGCAGCTCCTCCTCTCAGTCTCCTCCAGGCTGAACATACCAAGTGACCTCAGCTCTCAGCCACTCCTCATATGAATTCCTCTCAAGGCCCTTTGCTATCTTCGTGGTCCTCCTCTGGATGCTCTCTAATGGCTTAATGTCTTCTTTTATTTCATGGTGCTCAAAATTGCACACATGTGCTCAAGTGAGGCCGCACCGGCTTAAATAAGTTGGTTAGTTTTGCATTTCTAAAATGCCTCACTGTACTTATATTTGGAAGAAAAAAAATCAAATAATATGTGATTCATCAACCACTGCTATTTAATAAAAAAAAACCCCAAAACACAGTTCATTTGTAGTCCATGTCAGAAGGCCTTCTGAAACTAGACTTGTGTACAGAGCATCTCACCCTTTAAAATATATGGATGTTTTAAATATCATTGCTCTTGAGTATTGAATATGCTATACAAAGAGCTTGGCAAGTAAAGATTGAATTTATCTTTGACAAGACTGTGGTGGGCCATTGCATCATTATTGGAAAAAATTTCCACGAAAGGCCAAATGGGCTGTTTAGTCTTAGGGTGTTATGGACTCGCTGTATTTAGTTTTCTAGTACAGAGTTCTATAAAACAGAGTATAACTTTGGCTCATATATTCAGAATGGCACAATCATACAGGTTTTTACATAAGCAAAATCATTGCAAATGACATCTACAAAAAAGATGATGTCAAGGTTGTCTGTGTGACATTTAATAGTATGTATTCCCTATACAGTCACTACCTGTATGAAGAAAAAGTATAAGTAATGGTCACTTTACATAAGGAGTACAAGTAGTTTGAAGCAGAATATTGAATGAAATTTTAGCAGAGAGCTACCTTTAGTTGATGCAAGTTTGTTGAAGTTACTGGTACCTTCTGTAGGCAGAGTTCCCAGTGGAATGTGAGTATGAAGATGTGAGGCATTTTTTAATCTTTGGTTTATTTGCCTTGGTTACATTCTTGTTGGGGAAACTTCCAGGAGCTTTTATTACATTTCTATGTTTGAGTGTTTCATGCCTTTTAATTTTACATAGTAATGTAAATGTTTTGACATGCTTTTAGAGACTTATTGAAAAAATCAGGGGTGGTTTTGCGGATTGTGGAAATGGTTACTGTGATTCTGCTCTGCTGCCTTAGTGTGTTAATATTAGAGGAAAATATATCATGGTGGATCTGACAGCCTGAGAGGGTCAGAGGAGTTCCTCAGCCAGGAGAGTTAGAAAGGATTTTATAAGAAGACGGGATAAGCTGTGCTGGTCCATGCTCATGGCATGGCCAGAGGAGTGCACTGACCAGTGAAGTATTTAGATGTGACTGGTCCTTCTTATGCCCTTAACCCTCTCTTTTCCCACACTACTTCTTCCCTGAATTATCTGAACGCCTCTCTTTGCTGACTTGAGGTCTTTCCTTAAACTGTATTAAGTCCTCTGCAATCCCAAAATACTGTTCCCTTGCATCCCATTATGTATGTTGTACATCTCAGCAGCAACCCCCTTTCAGTCCAGAAGGTGCTCTGGCATTGACTCATCCTGATGGGTTGCGGGTCTGGACCATTGGGCTGAGACTCTCCTGGGACAGCTCTGGGAAGGGTCTCGATTGTGTGTCTTCCTCCTCTCGATTGGAGGTCTTCCTCACAGTCCTGAATTTGGATTCCTACCCGCCATTTTGCTGTGCTCCTCTGGGCCTGTGAAAGTGGGACTTTTGTGGGCTGATGGCCCCTGTGTTGAGCCTTGCAGGGTATTGTTTGGGCTTCCCCTCCTACCATTGTCTAAGTTCCTTTATGGATGTTCAGACAAGTTTCTATCACATAATCTAATAGTTAATATTATCTCTGTTTTTTCCAGGCAAATCCAGTGAATTTGTATTTTTTGAACTGTCTCAACCGCTCACAGAAAGAGAAGAAGACAGACTGACTGAACTGATTACAGCTGTGAGCAAGAGGAACAGAGCACCAGATCTTGCTGAGTTTTTGTCTTTGAAACAAGCATTCCCCTTGTTTAAGGACATTTCTCCTGAAGAAAGCTCTTTCATGAGTTGCAATAAGGATCTACTAAAGCAATACACACCAAAAGAGAATACCTCAGATGCTCATGAGCCTGCAGTTCAGGTTAGTGACTAGCTGTTGCTTGATTCATCGCCACTGGTTGGCATTCACACATTCTAGTAAATTTTAGGTCAGCCTTCTTTCTTAATTCAAGGCTCAAAAAATATCAGTCATGATTACTCCAAAATTTGCAGTCACCTAGACTGTGTCCACAGAGGGAGAGTTTGCGGACCTCATCCTTAAGTGGCAAGTACCAATGCTTTAGGTCGATTCATGGTTGTGTAAATTTAGAACCACAGGCATGTTCTGTCCCTGTGGTGTCTCTAGGGCAGCAAGCAGGACGAGTAATGGAACCATTTTTTCAGTTGAGCTGGAAGTGCAGTAGAGGAGGAGCTGTGTAGATTGTCCTCCAGACCACCTCTAGATGTATTTGTGGGGTCTCCACAGCTTGAAAATGCTGAGTGATTCCTCAGACTGCTGGAGAGATGAGTCTGTACAACTTAATGTGTTGTCCGGGTTTAATCTCTTGAGTGAACGTCTAAACACCCCCACATTGTTGTCACTTCAGAAATTACGCATCTTTGTTTCCATCAGTAAAAAGCCAAGAGACAGCAGATCAATCTGGTCTATGAAACTGGGGACTTAGAAAGGAAGCCAGCCAGCTCAAATCTGTATTGGTTTTAGGCAAATTGTTCAAGGACTAGATTTTCAAACCTTCCAAGCATACACAGCTCCTGATAAGACAGTCTGATACTTGTCTCCACTCCCTCAGGTCATGTTTCTTCTCCAAAACCATTTCTGGGTCACTTGGCTAAATAATGCTTGAACAGTTTTAGAGAGAGATTATGAACTGAGTTCTGTCATAATTTTAAAAAAGATTCATAACTTTTTAGTTGTCCGAGCAATGGCATGTTTGCTCAAATATCGATGTTTATACTTCGGATCTCCAGCAAGAATCCTCTTCAGTGATGCAGGGTACTCCTGTGGGCTTTAGGCTTGGGTTTTGTGTGTGGGGTTTTATGTATCAAGCTGTATAATGCTTTTTACTATTGTTTGTGTTTTTTCTGGTAGGAATCAAAGCTAAAAGTGATCAGGCCCAGTTACGCCCTTGCAAATAAGCAGAATAGTGGCTGCTATTATATCTCTTTGTCCTCTGCACTGAATGAAGAATGGAGAGAAGTAAGAGAAATGGGGGCAGCTAATAAGTAAGTGAATTTCATATAAATGAGAAGGGGAAAATATAAGACATTGAATAAATAAATTACTGGAATAAAAGCCCTCACTGGACTGCCTTTCTCTAGTTGATTTGAAAGAGTTGTATGGAAGTCACTCTTCAAATCTAGGTCTTATCATGGGTGCATCAATGGGGAGGGTAGGGATCCCGTGGGTTCTGTGAGTGTCCATCTAAGTCTGTCTTAGCAAAACTTACTAACTTAAGCTGAGCCTCTTATAAAATCTGAACAATGTTTTCTTTTAGTGTTCTGTCACACTCAATTTATAACCATGTTTCCTCTAGTATTTCTTCACATTTTATATAGCCATTTGTTGAATACTTTGATCAAAAATAGAAAAACAAGACGAAGGTAAAAAAAGTCTACTTTTCAAAAGTTCTGTGAAAGTTTCAGTGTGCATTGGGGTGATATTTCTTCTGTAACACCTAGCTGTTGGAGGAGCAAATGGTAAAGTTTTGAGAACTACTGTTTTTAAAAGCTTTTCTAGAAAAGCTAGATATGAAACAGCCATACTCAGAACAATGTCATGTAAAACAATGTCACTGTTATGACATGGTTTGTTTTCTAGTTTAATTGTTTATCCACCCCCACCTGCAAAAGGAGGTCTGGGAGTCACAAGAGAAGA
Organism: Origma solitaria; assembly: GCA_013397895.1. Lineage (NCBI taxonomy): Eukaryota > Metazoa > Chordata > Aves > Passeriformes > Acanthizidae > Origma > Origma solitaria. The sequence goes on from VZRL01002032.1 coordinate 2,024,906, forward strand.
CCTAGAGTGCTTAGAATATGGAGAGTTTCTCAATGATGTCATCATTGACTTCTATCTTAAGTAAGTAATCTCAGCCCTTTTTGTACACTTCACACTCAGGGCATGATGTGGACTTGAATGTTACTGGAAGTGTTGGTCGCTAAATACAACAATTTCAGAAGTAACAATGTGATGAATTTGTACATTGGACTTCTTTTAAAAAGCTTTGTTACGCTCTTAGCAGTTTCATTTGTTTTAATTTCATTGGTTTTGTCCCTCTAAAGGGCTGTGATAAAATCCAGACAGCGTAACTGGAGGAAAAAAGGTTTTTGGTGACCTTACAGAACAGAAGGTGTTAAGTAGGCAGTTGAGAAAAGTAGAGGGTCTGTAGTAGTAATTTATTACTAAGTTTGCGTGAAGCGGAGCATCCTCTGCTACTCTGTGCAGTTTCAGGTATTCTTCAGATGCAGATCTGCAGAAAGGAACACAGCTGATACAGCTTTAGGAGGTTGTGCTTGGCTTAGCTACTCCAGGCCATCCTGCTAAAGTTGCTTGCGAAAGCAATTTTTCAAGAACTGGCCTTGTGGCCACCAGTCCCTGAAGCTGTGGTTTATTTTCACTCTGCTGACTTAGACCTAAGAAGAATTCTGGTTCTTTTGAAGGTAGTCAGCAGGAATTCCATTTTGTTTGGCATTCAGATGGATGCAGGAGCTGTGAGCAATAGGACGATTTGTCCAGAGGACTGGAAGAGGATATGCGTAACAGAATGTTTCAGTGGGGTTTTACAGCAAAGCCCCTTATATTTTGCTCTGAACTGGAGCTAAATGATCCATCATGGACATCATGGTCCTCTGAATAGCTGTTGCTTCATCTCGAAAAAAAGGAAGATTTAAATAAAAGAATTTAATACAATTGTTGCAGAAATCCCACTGCTTTTAAAATGTGTTAACTTCCCACATTCTCAGTTTTCATTTTGTTGCAAGCTGTATCATGTATGACTGTTTTGCCCAAGTCACCAGGTGAAACCGGAGGCCCCTTGTGTTGTAGGATAACTGTAGTTATGAGAGCTTTGGCCTTCTAGAATGACTGAATAAATACTGAAGCTGATGTTTATAGTAAAATTATCACCAGTGAAATAATAAGTACTTAGCTTGCACATAACCTGTAAAAGTGAAATGGATGATTTAACTGACCTGTTCCATACGTTTTTGATAATGCACAACTACTATAGCATTCCTTAGGTTTATACTTGGTTCAGTTTTCAAGACTCTCTTAATTGTAAGGGCTAGGTACCTGACTTTGAAAATAAATTCAGAAGCTTGAATACTGAAGAACAAACCAGGGACAAAAAATAACTGCTTTCTTAGTAGTTGCTTGGCTGTTACATACTCTGATGTGCACTCGTGTCAATAGTTAAAACAGAGTAGAGAGAAAAGTTTGGTGTGATCAGTGGCTGTGAAGGCAACTGATATTATGCATGAGTACGATGAGTTGTTAAAATAACTGTCCTTTTTTTTTTTTTTACCAGTAATGGTACTTTCTAGAAAAAGAATTTAATAATTTTCTTGGTTTGTTCTTTGGTAGATATCTGTTGTTGGAGAAGGCACCAAAACATGTTGCTGACCGTACGCACATTTTTAGCAGTTTCTTCTACAAGTGCCTGACCAGGACAGAAAAAAACTTCGAGGAGGATGTCAAGGTTTCGTAAGTTTATTTCAGATGCCTTTATGACCAGAAACAAGCTATCTATTGATGCCACTTGGAGGTTCTGGAGATCAGCTACTAATCAACACATAAATAAGTTTTTGGTGTTTTCCAAAGGGTTAGTGATTAAATATTGTAACTTGAAATTTAAGCATATGGGTGTTTTTCCTTAAAATCAATGTGATTCGTACTGAATATGAATGAAAGTCGTACTTATCAACTTTATCTATTTACTTCAGACAATTATTTATCTGATTTTTTTTCCATAAATGCATAGTTTTGCAAGACATGCATCATTTTAAGAAATTATGCTACTAATAATATTTTTAGATTGACCACATATTTCATTTTTACATATTGGTAATAAATTATTGACCTAATTTTTAGCAAGAAAATTTTATTGTACACCAACTTTACACATTTGTTTTTTAACGCATGAGCATGCTGAATTGGCCAGTTTCACAATAAGATATCATTAGCATCCCAGGAACCCTGTATCACATTATGTTTCCTGCTTACCTTCTAAAGGGTAGAAAGCATTTTTAGTTCACTTTCAGCTCCTTCTCAGCAGTGATGTTTGAGAGCAAAGCCACCAACATTCATTCTGTTTTCATAGAATCACAGAATCATTTAGGTTGGAACAAACCTCTAAGGTCATCGAGTCTGGCCGTTAACCCAGCACTGCCAAGTTCACCACTAAGCCATGGCCCCAAGTGCCTATATCTACACATCTTTTAAACACCCCCAGGCCTGGTGACTCAACCACTTCTATGGGCAGCCTGTTCCAGTGCTTGAAAAACCCTTTTGGTGAAGAAGTTTTCCTAAAAGCTAATCTAAACCTCCCCTGGCACAACTTGAGGCTATTGCCTCTTGTTCTGTGGCTTGTTACCTGGGAGAAGAGACTGACACCCACCTCACTATAAAACCTTTGAAGTTATTACACAGATTAATAAGCTTATCCTCAATTAGCATCATCATTCAGCTTATTGTAGACTTTTTTGTTTCTCTCTGAAGTGATTTTTTTTTTCCTTCTGTTATCCATTAAGTCCCCAGAGTTTTCATTCTAAAGGCAAATGAGGCCACCTGCACAAAGAGATGTGTGTGCCATCTTGTTTAGGTCACAGTCACTGCTGTGGGAAGGCTGTGTTAAAGGGAAGAAAAATGAGACTTCTGTAATATTCCCAAAGATGTCTTGACACAAAGATGTCTTGAAAATTCATGTAACTGTTTGAAAGGATATCTTCTGTGAGTTTACTGTCTTCTGACTTTGAATGTTCTGAGGTGATGACAAAACTATCTGTGATAAGAATCCTTTTGTGCCTTGGTCTAATTCCTTCTTCAAGGATGGACTGTCCATAATCTTCTTCAGGAAAAGGAATGGCACTCTTAATTTACCGTATTTCAAGGAGCGTAGCTTTTCTACATTAGGAAATAGCTTTGGCAATTCCAGTTTTGCGTTTGGCCCTAGATACTCATCTGGTCACTACACATGCTTTGGATTGTTAGTTTGTTTCAGTGGGGTTTTTTGGATAAATGGATAGTGAAAAACTTGGCTCTGTACTGTTGTAAATGAAATGAATCTCAACAGATGTAGCTACTTAAAGACCCTTTGTTTCACTTTGTTGGAACAGCTCAGGCACTGGATTGAGAAAGTTCCTTTTATAGGTGCTTTCCCAGTTTGTAAACAGGAAAAGTTTCTTCAAAGTTCCTGGTGCTTCTAGGGTCATGTAGCAGAGGAGGTTTGCAACAAATCTTCACTTAATGCTGGCCAATGCAGAGTCCAGTCTGGTTTTCCACTCCTCACTCATTTTCTCCTACTACTCCTGTCTTTCTTAATCAAAGGTGAGGATGGAATCACAATGATAATAGGGGTGTCTGCTGCATAGAGTGAATTTTGCTTTCAGATGATATTGGAGCAAAGTTCTCTGAAATGTTGGTTTCTGTTTCAACTTGTGCAAGCTAAGAAAGCTGAAAATCTAAACTTAGGTGTCTTCTCAGATTTTTCTTGGTCTCCTAGTGTTGTGTCCTCATGCTTTGTCTGGAGAGCTGCAAATGAAATGTGCTCCAGCATTTGAATCTCAGGACCGGAAGGCACGTGTTTCACTTCTGCCTTTGCTACAGGTGTGCTGCATGACCCTGTGCAAGGCATTTAGCTTTTTCCCTTCAAAAGATAAGGGTGTTTAGGTAGGCCTTCAGAAATGATATTGTGAAGTTTAATTCATGGATGTTTTTAAATTCTTACACATACTGGTGTGTCAATGAGGTTTTTACATTTAGTGTAGTAAATAATAACTTCAAGAAATCCATTTTAATCTGTAAATTATTTTGGTTTTTTTTCCAGAAGAGCTTAAGATGGTTCAGAAATGGCTCATTAGTCACTTTGGCTCAATGCGTGGTGATTTATTTTTAATCTGACTAGGAAATTTCTAGAGTAAATTAAAGGACTGGGGAGATGTAGGAGTATTAATCCCTATGCCTTGCTTTAACTAAAAGGAGCAAAACTAAACAACAATTGTCATTTGTTTCTTTCAGAGCGGCACAAAGAAGACACAGAAGAGTAAGAACATGGACTCGCCATATAAATATCTTCAATAAAGATTATATCTTTGTGCCTGTGAATGAGGAGTAAGTCTGAACTTTCGACACCTTTTCTGATATTTAAAGATTCTAATATTTTAATGTTGTGGTAAAAATTTATGGCTGTAAGGTTGGATCATTGCACATGGTAGATTAGATTTTGGAGAAGTAACACATGTGGAATGAGTAATTTTGGAGTCTGTTCAAAAGAGAAAATGTTTATTCAGTTCTCATCAGTCAACTTTGTACCTTTGGTTTTTGTTTTACTGAAACTTGCTGTTAGGTATTTTTCAGAATAATTTGTGTGTCATTATGATGATTCCTGTGCACTTAATATTTCTATAAAGAAATCACAGCCAGTCATAGTGTCAATAGATAAAAGTAGAACTTCCTTAATCTGTGCCTTGGCCTGGTTGAGTAACTGACCTGTACATGGAAACTCCTGTAAAACTGAATAGTCATTGAAAGGTACATAATGTAAAAGAGCTGCAGAAAGGGATGAGGCTAAACATGTGCCATACCTTCAGCTGTATTTAAAACTGGGATCACCACAGCAGATTATTAGTATTCTTTTATTTTGGATTTTTGGTAAATTGTGAATGGGTGCTCAAACAATGATAAATTGCTGTGGTGGCTTTCTTGGGGTTTTTAAGGAATTGATACGTATTTTCGCTATTATGCCACAATGCAAAGTAAAAAATGAGTGAGGATTGGTATGAGATGCCATGAAAGAACATGGCAATGACAGCTATGTGCCACAGAACAGTTGTCCATGAGCTCTCAATATTATAAAAGCTTTTCATAGGCTTTTTAGAACCAAATGTTACAGAGTTTTGACATTTTTTCCTCCCTCTCCCCACTGCTGGGCAGGTCTCATTGGTACATTGCAGTTATCTGTTTTCCATGGTTAGAAGATGTTGTGTATGAGGACTGTCCCCATCAGAATTCGTTATCTCAACAGTCTTCACTTCAGCCAGAGAGTGAGAACACTAGAACTGGTTCAGTGTTCTTCAAGGATGAAGAAGAAATGGATGGTAAAAGAAGTTTATTCTCTAAAGGTATGTAATCTAGGAGAAAACTATGTCAAGCCATAAACAGTTCTAACAGTGTCTTAATCCTTCAGGAGGGAAATTATGTGAAAGATAATTTCTAAGACTTTAAGACTGATGTAGTATGTTTTCATATAACCATGCATGGCAAGGACTGCAAGTTGTCTGCAACTTTGAAAAGTACTGGAAGAGACATTTAAAATCAGCGATGACTGGAAGGTTATTGGTTTCAGTAAGAATTTTATCAGGAGGGAAGACCCTTGGTAACTGCTATTTCAACATTCAGAAGGCAATGTTAATAATTGGTTTAGAAATTAGTTCTTTACTTTCATATTTTGAATAATAATAATCATGAACTTGAAAATAAAAATATTTCACTTAGGAATTATTTTCTTAACACTTTTTCATTTGTTCTTTTTTACTAGGTGGCAATGAAATTGCTGCTTCTGCTTCAGTTCTATATTCAGCTATTTCTAAAGTAAGTGCCTTTTTGTACTGACAGAGAAAACGTAATACTCAATTTCCAAAGGCTTTGAGACTTGACCAAGTGATTTTGCGTCATCTTTTTTGCAGTAGTTATTGATGTATGCATGGCCTGCAGCATGTGCAAGGCATTTTGAATTAGCATTAAGTCCTCCTTTGCCTACCTATTTGCTCTGCTATGCTTTCACCTGTTTTTAAAATTGACTTACCACTTTCTACCTTTCTGAAATGAGGGCTTCTCTAACTACCTTTAAATTTATGAAGATCTTAGTTTATAATTGTTGTTGGTTTTGTAAGATTTATTTTTATTTTCTTTTGTCTCAGATCTCCCTAAGTAATTCCAAAAGGCAGATTTGTAAAAGGTATGTTTCTGTTTTCTTTCTAATATTGTAATATTAGATTGTGAAGTTCTGAGGTAATTCAGTTATTGTCACAAAACCACAGCTGTAGGTACTTGTCCATTTTCACCACATTGGTCCAGATATTAATATTCTTGGTAAGCTGTATGCAGACAAAATACTTCCTTCAGTAGTGTTGGTAATGAAAGACTGCAATGACTTGTTTGTTTTTGTTGTATACAGGCCTTGTATACTCATCTTAGATTCCTTGAAAGCGTGTTCTGTGCAGAAGACAGTTCAGGTTTTGAGAGAGTAAGTAACCACAGTTTCTATCTTTTAGCAATAGATTCTGCTGGTCATATTTCTATATTCAAAATAATTTTCTCTATAAAGGTGTATATTTCTAATGCTAAAGGGAAATCCATGAAGTGTCATGACTAAGGAAATTATAATTACAATACAGAGGCTTCCATGAAAAGCCTGTCTGTGTTCTGCAACTCCCATATAATGCAAAAACTGTAAAGTGGAGAGTGGAGAAAAAAGAAAAATAGGGAGGCTTTTGCTTTTTTTTGTGGGGCAAGAATTTATCCCACCCAGTCTAGTAACTGAAGGTGTTTTTAAGGGTAGAAAAACATTTTAAATGAATACTTAGAAATTTGAATTATAATTTTCTAAGGGGCTGACCTTAATTTTTTTTGCTGGCACTTACAGAATTAGTGTTAAATCCACTCTTATGTGCAAAAATGTGGAAACTGGACTGAACCTGTCTAAAAGCTTGATGTGTCAGTAGAGTTGTAGTGGAATGGTATTTGTTTTGAAAAGTGAGAGTAAAGTTATAGTCAGTTTTGTATGTGACAAGTATGTAAGTATTGGAAGAATGTCCTAAAAATTTTCAGCCCTTTTACACACTTCTAATGGCTTTAACGTCTGTCAACAACTTCTAAAAAAATTATTATGTATCTGTAGCAAAACACAATTGTTCCTTCTGTTCCCTGTGGTATTCATTTCACTGCAAGGAACAAAAATCTGTAAACCAACCTTCTCATAAAAGTATATTCTTCAAAATGCTATTGTAAGGGTTAGATGAGATTTGGAAATTTTTGTGAAACCATCTTTTCCCTAAATAGAGGCCTCCCTACTGTGTGTGTCTTGGGAGGAAGAATGAAATAGTCATTTCTATTTATTTATTTATTGATAAAATCTCTGTTGCATGTATTATTTTAGTGCACTATGCCATGAGCTATTCCTGAGTTTGAAATTCCAGAGTGTGGTTTCTTGGAGTTTAGAGAGATATCACAAAAAGTCAGAAAACAAGTGGAGAGCAATGGAGTTGTGAGATAAGGGGAGTTTGGGAAGCAAACCTTTTATTCTTTCAATTTCCTGTTACACCCTGAGAGCAGAAGTTTAAGGAAACTGATGCGGGGATTCTGTGACATGTTGTTTTCCTTGAGTTGATTTTTTGTTGTGTTTTGGGCAGTGGTCAGGCTCAAACAAATTAATTTCAAAATCTGCAGTCATAGGTTCTTGCAGTTTCTAGGGAGTGTGCTTCACTGAAATGTCTTCATCTTTCAATTGTTTCATGTTTCATGTCTTTTCACAGTTGCCATTTCCCCAAAAGGTGTTTTAAGTGTTCTATATGTATTTTTATTCTCATGACTTCAAGGATTTGGGGCTTTTAGAAATCAAACACAAGGTCTGCCTAAATGCATATATGTTTTATTCTCTAGAGTCAGACCTAATGTTTGCTTTTCAGAAGCCCTGAGCTGTTGTAGTTGTGGCTAAAGCCAGGAGAAAAATATAGGTAACCATTGCCTTGAAAACACCAGACCTTTAAATTTTCAATCCCATTTTTAAAATCAGCAGCCAGCCCTGAACGTGGGGTCAGTGAGTTGTTATTGAAGCACAAGAACAATAGAAAAGCCTATAAAAAACAAATCCTAATAATTATAAAAAAGATTTCTTAAGGTTTTCATCAAGTCTTTAAATACCTTGTGAACTATTAGATTGCAAGGCTTTTTGGCCAGCTTTGGAGCAAAATTGAATAGTGTCCCAAAAGGCATTGAACTTGGGAGTTTTTTCCTCAAGTATTTCAGCTGTTTACTTTCTTTTGTAGGTACCTTGAAGTGGAATGGGAAGCTAAACGAAAAACACATCGGGAATTCAGTAAATCAACAATGATTGAGCTGTATCCCAGAGTGCCTAAACAAGATAACTGCAGTGATTGTGGGGTCTATTTGCTGCAGTATGTGGAAAGCTTCTTCCAGGTACAAATGCAAACTACCTTCTCCCTCCTTTCCCCCAAATTACCTTAAGCCACAAAAACCCATTTCTGAGCAAAATAGCCAGACACAAAAAGCCTGTGATGCACTGTCAAAATTTGTGTCAAAGGCATTTGAGAAAGGGGAGATGAAACCCATTCTTAATAATGGTAGGGATCTTTCTGTCTAGTTTCTCCTAGGTATCTATCCTCAAATGTTTCTGACCTTGTAGTTTAATGTTGCTTTTACATTGACACATTCAATATCCCTTACTGTTTGCATATATTTGGAGTCTATTTAGTGTATGCTTTCCTGCCCTACAGATGTTGCAAAAGTATCTTTGCGTCTCTTCTTGCAGTATCTAAAACTTTATCAGCTTGTGCATTGGCCTTTGAGTGGCTCTCTGCAGCTTCTGCAGAGGGAGGGAGAGGGGGAATTGTTGAAAGGGAGTGTGTAGAACTAGGAAAGTCTCTGTCAGCACATGCTTTTAAATATCTGCAGATCCTGGGCTTCAGGCACTGTGTTCTAGGGTGTCCCCAAGTCTTCCTCCCCCTGATCAGCACACTGCCCTTTGCTCTGTTCTTTGAATGGCTCTGCATTGTTGATTGTGCACGTAGTTTGCATTCTCTGAGATTCCAAAGCCTTGTGTGAGGCCCTGGGCAGTAGACAGGTTTTTCTTCTGTGGGAGAGCAGATTACCATTCCAAAGCACCTGTACACAAAAACACAGTAGCCATCTTGTCAGCCACCTGATCAAGAAGAACAAGTGCATGAGGCCCTCTTTGGACAGGTAAAAGCAGCCTCATTCACAGACCGTGGACCCTGACAGGTTCTTGGAGAGTTCCTGACCTGAGTGACAGGTGACCCAATGAGGAGTGGTGCTCTGCTGGAAGCCAGGAAGGTCTGGTTGAGGATATAAAACTCCAGAAGTTCCTTCAGACTGGTTGAAGATTGTGGTTCTGTAATAGATGGGTTGAGCTCTTGTGTAGGTGGAAAATGAAATTACTTACCAAAGCTTTTAAACTGCCCATTCTCTTAACAATGGGGGTTTGTTCCGCTTGAAGAAGCGAGGCTGGGACAGGGTGGTTGTAACTTGTCATAAATGTGCCTGGACTCACAGACTGCAAATCATGATGTGTTCTTTGCTTTAGTGTCAATTTATCACATATTACTTCATTCAAAGGAAGGAGAAGGTGAAATAGAAGCATGGCAAAAGAATGAAGAGGGAAAGAAGAAAAAAATTGGTTTTGGCAAATCAGATGTGATGTTGTGGTCTTACTGCCAAGGCTGCCAGCACCTCTCATCTATTTCAATTTGCCTATCCTCTTTTGTTCCAAATTCTCCTTTTCTTATGTCCTGCTAAAACTAGTATCAATGTTCTTACTTTTTGTTGTGTTCTATCAGAGAGACCAGCTCACAACAGGACACAACACATGCCTGAGACAAAACCTCAGCACGCTTAACCTACTGTATGCTTGATTCTTTGCTATAGCGTAATTGTAATTGTGTGGTTTGTGACTAAAATGCATCTGTCCCTTGTTACGTATCATTAAGTATCTCTATTTGCGTCAAAATACATGAAATCTGCCTTTAATATGTGTTAACATTATGTATGTTTAAGAGAAGTGATGATAACCTGCTTGGTGTTTACCATGAGTAAGGACATTTTGGTAAGGAGACATATATATGTGATTATGATGAAGGAACTGGAATTTGACTTCAAAGGCTGTCACTCTTGTATGGAGACTTGTTTGTGCCTCCTTGATCTCAACAGAAGTGGAAGAGTTTGAAATTCTTTCTGAAGGTTGTGTTAGGAAATTCATGCCATAAATATTTTTTCTCTTACCAGAATCCCATAGTGAATTTTGAACAACCACTGTATCTAGAGAATTGGTTCTCTCGTCAGCTGATCAGAAGCAAAAGAGAAGAAATTCGAGACCTGATCTTGCAACTGCACTTTCAACAGCATAGTGGCAGCAGCAGCTAATAAATCTAATAAGGCAGTCCTGGCAAAGGACATTGCTGTATAAAGTAACTGGAACTCTGCTTAGTGCTGTTTGGTTTCTCTATGCCTTGCAAAGAAGAGAAAAAAAAAAGGCACAAGGAGTACTTTTTGTTACGCATGTATTTATTTAAAGTTTTTCTTTTCAATGGTGTTGTGTTGTCTTATGATGCTGGGAGGGGGAAGGGAGAAGGTTGTAGATCCGAATGTAAATATATAAGTTCAAACTAATGCATATGGATTGCTAATTGATTCTTTACTTGGAATATGAAAGCTGCTTACAGGTATGTGCCACAAGGATGTAAAAATAATTGCATCTTTTGGAGCCTGTTCTTTATATTTCTGTATAAGCATGGATGCTCATGTAGGAGTCAGGCCTGACGACAGGATTTGGATCCAGTATGATGTCTCTTGATTTTGCAGCTGATACAGATAGAATGAATACTGTGTATTGTTTTACTTTAAGGATTTAATATTGACTCTCTTTAGAGATGTATTTTTTGTTTTGTTTCTGATTATGTACAGAAGTAATCTGCATGTGTCAGAAAATTCTGCCAAGATTTGAGGCTGATGAGTTTTGATTTTTTTTTTTTTTTTTAATTATTTCTCCCCTTCCTAGCATTTTTGTGGAAGTGTATTTCCATGACTGGAGGACATTTATTTGAGAGTGACTGTTGAAATACTTTAAAGTCAGGAGTGTAATTTTTTCTTTTTAAAGTTTTTTTTTCTTGTCAGATTTTAGAAGCAAACTTGCTGTCGAAGTACATACCAATACAAAATGTGTAGGCAGCAGATTTTTAATGCTGTTCACCTGATTTTGGGGAATAATTCCTACAAATCTTAAGGCATTACTTGCATTAGCAAGGCAAGCAGAATGTGGCTTAACAACCTCAAACATCTGAGGTGTTTTACTGAAAAATAAGATCATTAAGATATGTGATTTATATATAAGACAAACAAGATTTGTACTTTGCTTAGCGAATTGGGTAAAGATGCCTGAATATTGAGTGTTCAAACTCAGACTTGATTTGATAAACCAGCACAAATTTATTACTGTCTTACTTCGTATTTATGTAGTTTTTCCTTGAACACTGATCACATTTTGACATGCTCACTTTTTCTGTACTTCCTGCACGATAAAAGGTGACTGTTTTAAAAGGAAGCTTTGACCTGTTCCTCACTCTAAGTTTACCTAAGTGTCTTCTCACCCTTCAGAAGGACTGTGTATCACATAACTGCTGAAACCACCTTGTGTCATAAAATAGTCTCCAGAACCAGAACTCTTAAAGCTGGAAGTACAATAGAGAGTTAAAATAAAAATTGAGGACAACCCAAAGATGTGACCATTTGTATGTTATTGCAGAATTCTCAGGGCCCGTTCCCTCAAGGCAACTCTGAAACCTGGCATGTAGAAAATCCAGTTATTACTTTAAGTTCTGTACAGTCATCCAACACCCCTCCACACCCCCTATTGTTTCTCAAACCAGGAACAATTTTTTTCTGGAGGAAAGGCAATTTTAAAACAGAACAATTTGCTGAGCACTGTTACCTTCTGTATAGCTGTGAACAGCCTTGTGCAATGACTGTATGTTTTTTGTCTTTGTTTCTACTTTAGTTCTGTAGTTTGTCATTACCCCTTCTTCCCCTGCCCCCCAACATCTTTCCCTCTCATCCCAGAGTCTGTGTCTTTCAGCACCTAAATCACAACACCAGCACTACTTACAAGAATAATCTGTGTATTTATTGTAAAACAAAAGTTAAACAAAAAGTTTAATCAAAAGTTAAAAAAGTTTAACAAAAGTTAAAATGCAGAAATATGTTCCCTTTCTCTACACCATTTTTAATGGAATAGTGTTTTCAGTTTTCTCTTATGAAAAACAGTTTGGGCTTTTTCTTACAGTAAAGTTAGGTTTTATCACCAAGTGATTTGTTCTTTTTTAGATTGACTGGTTTATTGATATTTAAAAGCAAAATGTATGCAATTTTCTAAATTGATTTTATAACACAAAAGGACTGCCTTTTTAGATTTCTTACTTATGTGCTATGAGAATGCCAATGCATTTGATATTAAAATTATCTCCGGAAGTTGCTGAATGTGGCTGTTACCATTCTTTTCCCAACGGCTAGAAATAACCCACGAGCTCAGTGTAAGATGGGCCATCTTATTGTGTTTAAATTATATATACACAGTGTGCATCTCTTAACCCAAATGCCTCAGCCAGTGATTATGGGACCATCAGGCACAACCCACCCCATTCCAGCCATTTGCATTTACCAGGTATGTAATAAATGCTGGGAAGTGTCTGTGGAAGAAGCTGCATTCCAGGTACCTTCATGCTTTCTTTTTATTTGCTAGAACTCCTCAAAGCTAACTTTTTAACCAGACTGACTCAGGGACCTTCTTGCACATCTCCTGCATTTCCATTTTCTGTATTAAGCTCTGTTTAACTGAAATGGTGGAGTGACATGATATTTCAAAGCAAACCAATCTCTGTAAGGTTCTTTACCCTAATCTGTGTAATTTCTGTTTCAAGACAATCAGTTATTTGCCCAAACACAAAATTGGGTGTTAAACACCCGAAGCGTTAAATGTACCTGTCAGTTTCTTTAAAAGCAATTGCTGCGTTATGTCTGTGTAGAATCAGAAAACGTGTTCCATGAAGACATCTGAGTCATGGAGATATGTTTGAGGTACTCTTGGCAAGCACAAGACAAGAAGCAAGGTAGAAGAGAAGTAACTTGTAGGAAGTAAATCTGCCAGGAAAAAAAAAAAAAAAGACACATAGTTTTCATAAAGAACTGGAGAAGTGACTCTGCAAGTATGATTTTTGGTTTGGGTTTTTTTTTTCAAGTATGAGGGGACTGCTCTATTTTAGTAATGAAATTGCAGGCATAGATTAATTGCAGTCCATTTGGGCTTTCGTGGGACTCGCCTCCTGGAACTTGAGCCTGAGATGATCTTGCAGTATTCAGTAAATACTACACCTTAGAAAAAAATAAAAATTTGAAAATCACGGTAGTAACACTTCTAGCTTGGTTAGGACAGAGAAGACAGAGAACTGGAGTATTGCTTCTGGCAGCGCCCCCAACAACAAAAAGAACCAAAGAGAAACCTGAACAAACAAAAAAAGGACAATTGTTTCCCAGATGGAAAAGCAGGAATTGTAGAATGAGACTTCAAAATCTCAGGATTGAAAATGTGTTGAATAGAGCAGAGACTAGCAGTAATAATTCTGCCCAACCAAGCTGAAGTTGGAAAGTGAAGTTCAAAGAGAAATACAGACACTGGGGTCATCTTTGACTGTTGAACAAGGTAAGAGGTTTCTGGCCAACAGTTCAGGAAAGGAGGAATGCTGGTAAGAGGTTTACATTACACAGACAAAATTGATAATGAACTGTGACATTAATTTGGTTGACCCATTTCTTCATTTTTCTCCTCAAAATACTTCAAAATGCTGTATGATGGAAGAGGTGGCAGTACAACAGGCTATGGTGTGCTGAATTTGATGAGCTGGAAGTTTAAACAGCCTCAGAGCTTGTTTATTCTTAGGAGGTGTTCACCTGAGAACTTTTCAGGAGCACAAGCAAAGAGTGATGATGTTGAGTGCTTGGCAACAGCAACCGCAAGTGAAACAAGTGAAAAGGTTTTGTCTAATCGTCTCTGCTAAACTGATTGGGAATTTTGTTGGTGAATCCTGTCAGATGCTATCAGTGATCCTGTCACTTTCTGTGTCCAGTGTGATGAGATAATTTAGATTCTGGATATTAAACCACATGAGCTTGGATATAGTGGGTATCTGCCATGATGTCACTCTTTACTAGAGGTATTTTCATTAAAGTATTCCTTTATTCTGCACTTTCTTAGTTACAGGTGGATTCAGCTTTTTGAATAAATTGCATTTGAAAAGCAGGGACATTACTTAGAATGGGATGGGTCCTGTAGCAGTATTTCAATGATCATTACCCCATAGAGAACTGTAATTCAGCTGATCACACTTGATACATAAAAACCATATTATTTCTTCTCAAAAATGCAAACTGTCAGGAAACTGTCTTTAATTTTGGAGGTACTGGGGTGACCTTGGCAAGTTGCATCACAAACATTACACTTCCTGTTTTTTCATTCAGCTAGAATAAGCTTTTCATGAATAGTTTTGAACAAATGCAATTTGGCTGCTGAAAAAGAAGAATTACGCATTGTCTGATACAAAGTGTTATGGTAAAGGCTTTTGTCAAATCAAGGAAGGAGTTAATTTTCCACAATTATTTTGGAAATCTATTGCAAGAGTTGTTTTGCTTGTTTTAAGAAACTTTAAATGATTATGCTTTCACTTATGCTTTTTGCTATTATAAGAGTATGAGCTTTTCAGCTGTCCCAAGTCTACATTTCGGTGCTGAAATCACTTGAAGATAAAATTGATGGTGAACTAATATTAATAAAAATGAATTTACATTTTAAAATAATGCAGAAGCTGACATAATGATACCATGGAAAACAAATTTTGACAGACATGGTTTTTATACTCTGCACATCCTGAGTGCCTTTGAGTAGTTTGTTGATGAAAGAAACAATAATGTTGTAAATCTGAAAAGCTCTTCAGGAAAACTTTTAACTGGATTTCACACTTTTACTGAATTATGTGTGTTCTGAGAAGTGTCAGTGAAGCTGTCGTGTTCTGAGAGGTAAGCTAGCCTTTGCCTTTACAAGTGTGTGTATTGTTTCTAATCTTGATCCAATTGCATTTTTGCAGGGTAATGCAAGCAAAAATGTTCATGACATTGAAAGCATCAGTCTCTGCAGAGGATTAAAAAATAACACCTGGTCTGTGTTGAATCCAGGATCATGTAATGGCACCCAAGCTAGTCTCAAAAGCTGCTCTCTCTACCCAGAGATGCTGAATAGGACTTTGAAACAGTTTCTGGGCACCAGTGCAGTGCTGTCCCTGTGCTGTTCCACGTATAGCTCCAGCATGGTGCTGCCAGCATTGTGGTTAGCTTGGCAGAGCCTGACTATGTTTGATAGAGCCAAAATGTCTGATTCTAAGAAAACTGGAGGTGTTCAAGAAGCTCCGTGGTTAAACTTTTAAGTAATTTAATAATTTTGATGGGGAGAGTGGAGAACCAAAGAAAATATGTTGGTGCTTTGAAAAAGACCAGCTAGAGTCTGTTAGATGTCAGAAGACAGAGCATAAAAACAAAGGTCATTTTATTTGATTCCTACGAGTGTTGTATGTGTAATACTGCTGATAATTCGTGATATGTGAATTGCTGGCAGTGCAGTTGAGCAGCTAGAAGAGAGAAGTGAGCACTGCACTGCCCAAGGCGCTCTGTGCAAAAGCCCTGCAGACAGACACCTGGGAATCCAGCTTTGAAATACTTACACAATACCACCAGAAATAGTCACTTCAGACAAAGCAGCAGTTTGTTCAGACTGATCTGGACGCAGTAACCAGCAAGTCCTGGGTAACACAGCCCTGAAGGAGATTCCCTAGTGGTCTGAATACAGCCTGCCATTGCAGGATAGCTTCCATACACGTTTCCACAGTGAGCTGACCCTGGACAGGATGGGAACTGATAGTGCCTCTGCTTTCCTGTGCTCTGTCCTTTTTGCAGTTTCTTTAGCTGATCATCTCTTCAGGTGTCCACTAACTTCTTGTTGCTGCTCATGTCAGCTAATACCTGAACAGAGATGAAAGAATCACTGCTTGCCCAGGCTTTACCTTTGGAGGAAGCGCCACTTTTGGGATGCGGGAGCTAGTGGTGCAACAGCAGAAGACTTTCTCCTTCAGCACAGACTTGGGAGCAGCCCTGCAATCAGAAGAAAAGTCCCACATAGAGGTTACTTCAGTGTTTACATATGCAGCAACGTTTAAGCGACTCATGCCTTTATATGCGTGTATATATTTGTACAAGCAGAAGACAAAACACACCGAGACTGTCTACTGGACATTAGTGTGCTACCCCTGATATTTTGCGGCCAATAGGATTTTAAAAAAGAGCAGAAATTGAAAGACCAATGAAAAAGCATGGTTAATTAAACGTGAAAGGTGCTGTCCTTGTTTGGACTGTCTGTTAATGGTATGACAAGCTCTTGTAAAGAGCTTAGCTGGCCAGATTAAAATTAAAAATTGTGTCAGTCCATCTGCTAGCTCCAAGGGGTCTACTTCGCTCACCTTTCCTTGATTCTTCACTAAAGCAGAATACTGTCTTTGAAAAGAGCAGTGCCAGGATGTCTTGGTTGACTTTTTTTACCGAATGCCTTCTCCAAAGATAATGATATGTGACGTCAAGATATTTTCAAGAAGGGCAATGCTCTTGGCTGGTTCAAGGCTACGGTAAAGACAACAGCTCTTGTGCTGAAAGGGATTGGGGTTTTTTGCTTTTATTTTTTTTAATTACACAAATAAGTATGTTTGGCTTCCTTTGGAAAATCTTCCTTTGCCTTCCGGGAATGATTAACACAGATCTTCAAATAGTTGCAGGTAATACAGATATTCTTATGTTCTTGTTTACAAATTTAACTATGGCAGTGTGTAGAATTAGAAATACCTCTCTGATTTAATTGTAACAAAGGGGGCTAATACAGAGAAATGTTTGTCAAATCTGTGCCATAATAGCAGTGTAAATACAGAATACTTAGAGTGATTTTCAGGAGGTACAACTGCACATTTGTGTTGTTTTGAGCATGGAAGTGGCTATAGGAGAAGAGGCATTTTTTTTCAACTTGGAGATGTTAAATACTGGTAACTCTTTTCAATTTTTTTCTTTATTAATTTTTTATTAAATCTTAAAAAGTAAGGTTCTGCTTATGGGCATTGAACATGTGTCAGTTTGGGTGGAGATTGGGGGTTTACCTTAGTGACCTTTTTCGATGCTCTTTTCTGGCTCTGGTGATCTTCTGCAACAGAGCTGACTGTTAATATGCTATCAAAATAACAATTAATATACTACCTAAATAACCATGCCTTTCATCTTTCAATCATAAAAGTTGAAGGTCTACTGACTTTGAAGCTGCAGAATAAACTCATAATCTGTGGGATGAGAAATGATATAGTTATTACTATTCTTTTGCTCATAAATCATTGGCTGTAATTGTTTTTCAGGTATGTTTTCCAGGGAAAAAGTGAAAGAAGCTGAGTTGAATAATTTCAGATCAGCTGACTGTGAAGGATAGAGAATTAGACTGTCAGACCAAATCTCAATATACACATTCTTACCTCAGCTGTTTCCAAAAGTTTTCTCTGGAATGATATGGAACAACTAATATAAGGGGGAATCTAAAAAAAAAAACAACAAAAACCTGAAGCTGATGAGCCCTTTTATTCCTCTTTTTTCCCCTCTGATGTAGTAGAGTAGGGACCTGTCTCAGTCATGAAAGGTCAACTGTCCATTCAAGCAGCTTTTTTTTTTGCAAGGTATACAGATCTTGTCCAAAGAAAGTATGGAGTAAGAGTAGTTCTCACTTACTTAACTTCTGGCCTTGAAAGCTCCTAAATATATATTTATTCACAAGTATAGTCCCATTGACTTAAGCCTGATGACAGAAGGGAAGTTAAACACAAAGCATCAGAATTCAAAGGCTTAGAGCCTTCTGCTATGTTACCATTTGATGGGATATTGTAATGACCTTAAGGTTGTTTATAATAGTGCTGTCAGAGACAGGTTCTGTTAACAGAAAAAAAGCACAGCAATGTCCTTCAGAGACTATGGAAATGGCATGAAGTTACTAATGATTGCATCATTATCTCACCTGAGAAATTTGTATGGTTTAATTTTACAGCAGAAGAGTATTCAGCTGCAGGAGGAGGACAGGCTAAAGATGTTTCACCAGCTCCTCACCTCAGTGACTGGCAGTTGGCAAACCCTTCTCTGCCTCCTGGGTTGAAAAAGCCTCATGGCATCATGGATGCTGAGCAGTTCCACAGGCATGTGCTGTTACGAAGGAAGCGGTCCATTCTGTTTCCCAGCGGAGTTAAGATCTGCCCTGATGAATCTGTTGAGCAGGCTATTGCCAACCATCTGAAGTATTTCAGGCTCCGAGGTAAGTGATTGTACATCTCATGGGTAATTGATAAAGAACATTCCCTTACAAAAAAGTAGATTAAGCTTTTAATCATAATAAATACCAAGCCATAGGATTACATTATTAACCAAGAAACTTACTCTTCTTTGATAATCTTGCTCATGAGAGCTGTTCTGGGCTAAAACCCCGCTATCAGTCTAGACTCACATCGTAGGAACTCTTGATCCCTGAAACCACAGTGTTTACTGAAATAACCAGTTCTCAGAACAATTTGAATGCTAAGAAAATATGCACAGAGTAGCTAAATAAGAGTTTGTTTGGTTTGTTTAGTGTTCTTGAAGCACCAGTAGAATTCATTGAGGAGTCAGTCAGAAAAGTCAAATCTGAGATATTGGCACTTCAGCCATTTGACTTTTGATAATGGGTGGTTGTGCAAAGCATAGTGTGTTCTGTCTAGAAGGCTGCAGTACAACAGAGAAGAAGTCTTTCTTTTAAGATGTGGAAGTTGGTGTGACAGAGCTTTCTGTGAAGAGTTGTGATATTCCCATTAACATCTTCTTTTGCTTGATGAAATATTACAGCACCGTGATGTATTTCAAAGCCTTCTGTCTGACGGCATTGGAATGGGGTGTCACAGTCATGCAGCACTTTCTGCTCTTCGTGTCTTTGTATTGTAGCATTTCAAAAGTCTGTAGTTAACGTGTTTGTAGAAAACTGGCAAAATGACAAAGAGCTGCTGTCAGAGGAGAAGGAAGGGTGTTCAGAGACTCATGTTTGATGAAATTTGATTGCATATAGAGAAACTCTCACTGGTGACAGTTTATTTACTTAGAGAAGTGGGAAACAATGACAACCAGGAGTTGCTTGATGCTTGCATAAAAGTAAGCATAAGCAATGTATTTGGAGAACAAAGTGGAATTATATGGGGGTTCAGAGCCTCCTTCAAATATGAATTGTGCCCAGCTTGCAAGGGATGTTGGCACTGATGATGATGCTGATGGTTTGCCTGGCTTTGCCGGTTTCTTATTTCCATCCAATAGGACTCTACCATTCCTTGTTTACTCCAAATGAATCCATACATATCACGTGCTTTAACTGCAGTCACCCCTCAATTATCTGTGATGGGGTACATTAGGGCAATAACAACTAAGCAAAGCTGTGAGTGATAATAAAGAAGAAAGAATTCTGTAAATTAGGTTGCAAAAGTATATTTAGGCCTTAATAATCCTAGGCTGAACCAAAAATCCACCTAGTCCATCTGTTTCATTACTGGACTTAAGAGCTTCCACAACCCACAAGGTTTTCTTGAGCAGAGAGGCTGTGACTACCCTTAAGTGCTTTTAAGTTAAAACTTTCTCAAAAAATCTCTGAAAATAGAAGAGGTGACTTTAATTAGCATCAAGTCATGCAATGTCTGATTCAAACAACTTGTCTTCTTCATTCTTTTAGGGGCAACTGCTGCTCCAGGGGTGTTGGGCGGTGTTTAATCATGTCCTGAGTAAATGCACCTGAAGTAATGAGAGTTCATATGCTATATATTAAGTTTGTGTTGCAAAATTTTGGTAGCAGGGGCCTACAGGGGTGGCCTTTTTTAGAAGCTGCCAGCAGCTTCCCCTATGTCAATAGAGCCAAGGCAAATCCCATCAGCAACAGTGGTAGCACATATGGGGTAACATATTTGAGAGGGGTAAAGTTGTACAGCAGCAACTGCAGTTGAAAGAGAAGTGTGAAAATGCGAGAGAGAAATGGCCCTGCAGGCATCAAGGTCAGTGAAGAAGGAAGGGCAGAAGGTCTTGCAGGTGCCAGAGCAGAGATTCCCCTGCAGCCCATGGTGCAGACCATGGAGGTCAATGGAAGTGCAGAGATCCACCTGCAGCCCATGCAGGACCCCAAGCCAGAGCAGGCAGATGCCTGAAGGAGGCTGGGACCTCATGGGAAGCCCACACTGGAGCAGGATTTTGGCAGGACCTGTGGCCCCATGGGGGACTCATGGTGGAGCAGCCTGTTCCTGAAGGACTGCACCCCATGGAAGGGACCCACACTGGAGCAGTCTGTGAGGAACAGCAGTCTGTGGAAAGGAGAAGTTAGCAAAGACCTGTTTCCCATGGGAGAGGCCTCACACTGGAGCAGGGGAAGAGTATGAGGAGTATCGCCCATACAGAAGGAAGAAGCAGTGACAGAGACAGCTGTGATGAATTGACCACAGCCCCAGTCCCCCATCCCCCTGCAGCACTGCAGGTCAGGAGTTAGAGAAAAACAGGAGCGACGTTAAGCCTGGAAAGAAGGGAGGGGTGAGGGGAAGGTGTTTCATGATTTGGTTTCATTTCTTGTTGTCCTGCTCAGATTTGATTGGTAATAAATTCAAGGAATATCCCCAAGTTCAGCCTGTCTTGACAGAATCTGGTGAGTGATCTCTCCTTGTCCTTATCTCAACCCATGAGACTTTTGTTACATTTCCTCTCCTTTTTCCAGCTGAAGAGGGGAGTGATAGAGGTGGTTTGGTGGGCACCTGGTGTCCGAATTCAATGTTATTGGATTATATGCAATATTTTTAGTAGCCATCCAAATTGCCACAGTCCACTGTCAAAAAACCTGTCCTAGGAAAAACTGTGGTTGCTGTTTAACACTCAGAGACTGGACACCAGCTACTGCCAGTGACTAGGCAAACAACTTACCCCAGAAGGGAATAAATATAAATGTACACAGAATCTGCTGATTTTTTTCAATCTCAGTGTGCCTTTTTAGAATCTTCTTTTTATTCTGTATATGTTGAAGTAAGAAATGACTTTAATATCCCATACTTTCTCTGGAAGGGATGGTTTTAATACAGTCTATTCTTTCCTTGGTTTTGTTTTACTGTCAACAATACAATGCCACTACCTTGGAAGGAAAGGCTGATTGCTATTTTAATGTAAGAGCTTGCTAGAAAATCAGAAAAGGTTTGCATGTGCTGATTATCCAGATTATGTTTGTTCTATCTATGTCTACCTTAGAAGGAAACAGGTGGGAATATAATTATCTATCTGTAACTCCTAGCTTTATTTATTTTTGCTAGCTGGCAGATCAGTCATAGATGTTTACAGATTAGGTACTGTAGGTCTGTGGGTTGAGTCTTAGAATGTTTTCACTGATGTCCTTTTAAATGGTGCAATGTTGTGGTTGCTGATGGAAGAGCCATGTAAATCTAATGGTGGTTCATGGCTAGGCTGTTGTGACAAACACAAATTGTGTCCAATGGGCAGCTGGAGATTCTACAAAAAAAAAAAAGTTGTATAAATCCAAAAGTGGGATTTCAGACAGTGAGTGGGCTGTATATGGTAATGCCTGTTATGATGGTCTTTACTACTGACAAGGAAATGTATCCTGAGCCACACATGAATAAAATTTATTATGTGGAAAACAGCCATGTCCACTCACACCAAGTCACCTTATGCAGGCAATTCAGTGAATCTGTCCATTCTCTGTTGTGTAAATTGCTGGTAGTTTGCTGAGGATTGTAGTAGACTTAGAAGCCGAAATAGCATGTAAAAATAGAAAGAGTATAAGGGTTAAAAACTAGGTAAACAGTACAACCCATGCTATCTCATGCCTGTTAATTGGGTAAAACAGAGGCTGCTGGATTTTGTCACCATGGCTCAGGGTAATATGCTTCTTTGTTGCCTCGGAGATGTAATTACTCTGGTGGCTACCTTTCCTAAATTCTGTTTGCAATTTTTCCTGTTGTGATGCTCTGTCTTAAACTATTCAGTGCATGCTTGTTAGTACTTTTTTTTTGTGAGTACTGACGTTCTTTTCACATGGGTAGATCAGATAGTCTCTCTGCCAGAACTGTTCTTGTCAGCTAGAGCTTCAGATAAAGCTGAACATCTAAGGATAGCTTTTAAAGATACTGACCAAACAAGGAAAGAGATGGCATTGTAGTGGGCCATAGCTGATGAGAGACATGGACATTTTTGAACTTTGGGAAGAATAACAGCTGTTTTTGGGAATTAAATTCTATGCACAAATATAATCCCTAGTTTGGTAATCTTGGGCACAGCACTATGCTTGCTTTTTTTTGCTCATTTTCCCCTTTCTTTGG
Source organism: Origma solitaria (assembly GCA_013397895.1). Taxonomy (NCBI): domain Eukaryota; kingdom Metazoa; phylum Chordata; class Aves; order Passeriformes; family Acanthizidae; genus Origma; species Origma solitaria. Next base: position 2,047,399 of record VZRL01002032.1, read on the forward strand.
TTGCTTCAATTCTATTTTCTGAAGTATTAGAAATAAGGATATTATTTCTGCACATGAACATAGTTAAGAGTAAAGATTCAATTGGACACTGAAATCATAAATGTTACAAGTTATTCAAATCTTGCTAGTGATAATGATGAAAGGAAAGAGCCAAAAGTCATAAAAAGTACCTGGCTAAAAAGCATACATTAAATAAAGAATCTGGCTGAGTAGCCTTTTTTCCCTGTTTCCCCCCATCCCTGGCACATATTATGTATAGCTCATACTCAGCTATAAATTTCTGAAGTTTATTTGTAGAAGGTCTGTCTCCCTCTACGTTTGAATTTTTAGGCGCCACCATAAGCTTCTAAGAAGCTTGACTTTTTCCATGAAGGACACTTTTTACTGAAATATTGATGAGGATAATTTATGTGCTAGACTTTAATATGTTAGTGTTCAAATAAAAAAATCTTTCATGTGAATTGGCTAATTCACATTCAAGTTTTTTTTCAGTTTAAAACCCTTGTTTGTTTTATATATTGTTTAAGGGTTACTATGTTATAGGCCATATACAGTAGCATTCCAGAAATAGATGAGTGATTTCTCTACATATGGGTATTAATTTGTTTAATAAATGCTAACAAAATTTTTGCGGCAACAACCTCTTAGGAGATGGCTGTCAATGTCCCCATGACTGTAGTCTTTATCAAACCCCCCTGCAATTAAGCTGTTCAGTTGTGCAGAAATTGTTAAAGAGGAGGAGGTGGTCCCATGTTGCCTCAAAATAGAATATTCAGCCTGATTCAGTGCTCCTAGCCACCATACACGATTCAACTCCTAAGAAGCACTAATGAGCTTTAATTGGGATTAAACTCCAGCACTGCCCACTTACACAAATGGTCAGAAAGCCACCCTACCCCCTACAGGGTGCTCAGTGCTGTCATGTGGTGCCCCTTCTGTTAACCTCAGAAATCCCTGAGCACAGACTGAGTGTAATAGGCTAATTGTCTCTCGTTGGAGAGATAAATGCATCCCCAGTGGTACAGCCTGAGCCACAAGGATGCTGTATCCTACCCAGATGCACGAGGGGTAGCCACACTGGAGAATTTCAGAGCAAGAGAAAAGTTATCTAATCACATCACAGACCTTTGCTGGAGGTTTTGAAAACAATGATGATGTCTTTAGGAAAGGAAACTTCAAATAAACTTTGTTTCACTCCTTCCTGCAGATTAGTAGGATTGAAAAGAGCTTGTGCCACCTATGAGGATATTTTTTGGGGTTAAAACACAATTATCTTAAGCTTTTCAGGATATTGTCCATTATTTCTGAGTGTTACTTGAGCATAGACACTGCATTTGAAGTAGGTAAGCTTCCAAGGGCTGGACTTTTCTGCTTTTGAAGCAGACATGCTGATAGACAGTTCCCATGGTCTTAAGACATGCCTACTTTCTGAAGCAGCCTTTGAAATGTGTCATGGCCTTTAAAAGTTAAGACATTGCATACTTTAAGTGCCTGGGACACTTGGCTCAAGCAGAAGCTTGCACAAGGGCATGGACCAAATGTGCTGATCTTTTAATTTTTTCGTGCCTCCTCGTTCACCTTGATGATTATCTCAGTGATGAGTAAGTGACTTCTAATTTCTGAGGCTTTTCAGGGTAGAGTACATGGAAAACGTAGTTTGTGCATGCAAAATGTACTTTGGAGACAAACTGCAGAACAAGCCGTGTGATTTGTATTCTTGGTTTGAATTCTGGTTTATTGTGCCAGTCTTTAGCATACCTGTTTCCTTTCCTGTAGTCAGTTGGACCTGATCACGTCTCCTGTAGCAGCGAGATTCTCTTTATTTCATAAGCCTTCATTTATTTTTTTTTTTAAACATTTGAATCCTTCAAGGGAAAACTGCAAGGTAACCAAAAGATCAACTAACATTAAAATCCACATTATTTATTACTGCAGCCATGGGATGAAGGAAGCGGTTTTCCAGAGGAGCTTATCTTCCCACTCACATGTAGCTTTCAAGACTTAGCTCACTGCCTTAAAAGATTGATCTCGATTTTATGATGCTTTTAATCAGTATTGTTTGCTGGGGATTAGAGGCCTCCTTGCAAATCCTGTCTCCTCCAGGGCCTGGCGTTGCTAATGCTGTCCCACATATCTGTGCCTGTGGCCAGCCCTGTAGCAGGCTAGTGAAAGTTTGGAGCGAGATCCAGGCGTGAAGAGCAGCTCTTCGCACATGGCCCGAGGGCTGAGCTGCTCTTCAGGTGGCACTGCTGCTGGGTCTGATCAGCACTTCTTCCTCGTGCTGGCAGGGCTGCCTGCTTGGCTGGCTTTTAGGAGTTTTATGACTAGTCTTAGAAAACTAAATTCTGGAAAGCTCATAATGGAAAACCTATCCAGCAGCTTTAATCATAACTCCTAATTGTTTGGCTCCTGGCAATTTATTGTAAGCTCTTATAAACTTCTTTTCCATTCTCTATCTCCTTTTTATATTTTATATTTAAAAGTCCGACTTGTGTTTCTAGTTAAAAGACTCAATGGTAAACCCTTTGGTCTCCCCTGAATTTTCTTTCATTTTCTATTCCGTTTTCAAGGGGTTGCTATTTTAAATCTTAGTCAAAAGTTGCTTCATTGATTGTCAGCATATCTAGATAGTGTGTTTGACATAGACACTGGCAAGTTTCTGGAAGGTCAGAAAAGAAAGATAGTGAATTATTTTTAATATGGTAAGCTATAGTTATTTCCCAAAGCTTCCAGTCAAGTTCTGTTTAACTTTGTTTTTTTGCCTCCATCTTTTTGTCTGCAGAGTCTCAGAATGCTTAAAATCTAGTTAATGAAAAACATGTTTTTCTTATATGGGAGTTCTCAAGAATTTCTTGATAAGAGACTTTGAAAAACCTCCCTTGCCTACAGATAATTGAGAATCTATCACAGGGTGGGATCAGCTTCAAGTTAAAATAAGGTTGATCACATTTTTTAATCAACTTAAATGCACTGTGAGGGTGGTGTCTCTTCAGTTCTCTGGGTGACCATGTCAATGAAGTCATGATAAGAATTAGCTGCCTTTTTGACATTCCTGAAGGAGAGGTGGAAGATAGAATCATGTTTGTGACTTTCTTTACATGTGTGTGATTTGAACCACACTGAATAAATTGTGTTGCTCTCCCTCTGTGTTTGGAATAGCAACTCTCATCTAACCGTAAAACCATGACAATATTTATGAGAAAGCAAGACTGAAACAAATTTTTTTTTTTTTTCTTAGCCAGTCCATGAATTTACTCTTCATCATCATATATATAAGCACATCTGAGGGTGGTTCTTGTGTTGAGCCCTTATAGCCTGGATTTGTTATCCTGCGAAGCAATCCCCTGTTTTGCAAACTGTCCAGCTGGAATAAAGAAGTCAGTGACAAGATGGACTTCGTGTCAACAAGGTTGCAGGGTGATTGTGCTGGCAAGCAGCTCACCGTGGCTGAGGATGTGCTTTCCTGGACAAGGCTAACAGAACTGTTCAAATGGTGGTAGATGTTTGCTTGGAGTTTTTAATCCCTCTCTGTGTGTCAGAACTAAGACACTCTCAGACTTTATGGAAGGAAGAGATGTGCCTGCCCTTTCCTTCTGAATACAGAAGGAATTTGCACCATGTTGTCCAACTTGCTGCTGCTCACCTCAGTGGAGACTATTGGATAGGACAGGCTAGAGAGGGCAAAATGTGACTGCTTATCCACATCTCATTTCTTCCTTCTACAGAATACATGGCTGTGCTGACAGCTTAGGTCTAATTAATGGGCTTGGAGCCCACAGATGGCACAGAGCCTTTGGGGCTGGAATTCAGTGGGGTGTCTAATTCCAAATGAAAGGATACACAGAAAATCCTTAATCTATTGGGAGCTGATTGGAACAACTGTTTATATGGGAGCAGCTTGTATTCAGGCAGGGCACTGTCTCATCACATTTATTTTAAACTTGTTTAAGAGCATTAAGGAAAACTGTGTTCAATTACTTGCAACTGGAAAGCCAGTCCTTTGCCTGTTGGTGTTTGAAAAGTGTAGGATTAGACAGTGTCCCTGCAAAGTATTTGCAAGCTACTGCTATAGCTTCAGTTGTTACTGATAGTCTGCTGAGGACTTATCCCAGCCGCAAGGAGTAATCTCATTGCAGGATTGCTGCTGTACAATGTGGCACCTGGACTGAGAGATCCAGAATGTAGGATACAAGTACCACCGACAGAAATGTGAGAAAGTGATATTCCTCAGTGTGAGCTTCAGGACTTGAAACTAGACTTCGGTCTTTTCCTGGATGTCTAGCTCTTACGAGTGGGATGGTAGAGAGATGTTATGTTACAGATGTCCTTCTGCTTCAGGAAGCTTATTAGTACTTCAGCAGGATCCAGAAATCCCAGAGCAGGATTATGGCTTCATTGCCTGAGGTCTGTGCAGAGGTCAGATGGAAATGTGGTCCCTGTCTCAAAGGGTTTGCAAGTATAACTTGAGGGGGGAATGTGAGATGGTGCATAGGTGTTTGTCAGTTTGGCTATTTGTTTCTGATTCATAGAGATGAGTAAGCAAAACTGATTGGCAATATGGACAATACTTTCCAAATTAGTGTGTCTTACAGATAACTTTAACTGTCTAGATGCTGGAGGGGTGCTAGAGCAGTAATATGCTACTGACAGTTAATGTTTTCTGGTCACACATACCAGATGAGCTGCAATGCTAATCTCCATGTCAGAAAGCTGTCGGGAGTGTGGCATGGAAATAAGAAATGTCTTTGTATCCTTAGAGTTCCACAGCAGAGAAACAGTCTCAACTGCTCTGATAAACTAAAATTCAGGGTGGAGTAAAGAGCTTTTTCTGCTTGGTACCATCCAGTGTGCCAGAGTCAGCTAAGCTTTGAGGGTGCTGCTGCACAGGAAACAGTTCCTTAAGGTTGCTATTTGTAAAGCCTTTGCATTTAAGAAAAATGCCCATCTCTTGCCTGAATGAAAATGTTTCCATATGTGATCTTTGTGTTAAGATTTACACGTGTGCATTTAAACAACCCTGGAATTTGGAAAACGTACTATCAAGAAGAATTAACAGCAAGGAACCGGGTTTAGCAGCTCAGAGCTAGTTTTACAGCTGATTGAAGAAAATGACATTCTGAAGATAGATTTAGTCTCCTGTAGGGGCTTGCTTATGATGTCAGGACTTTCCCAGAATGCAAAGCATTCATCTGCTGAACTGTCTTGTAAGTAGTGAAATCAGATTAAGGCCAAAAAGCAGGTTTGTCTACTACTCCAGGCTGGCATTTGGTGTGAATGCGTTCGCCTTTTAATGTTACTCTCTTCCAGGCCACAAGGAAAATCCTATAAATCTTTCTCTCTTTGAGTTATCCTGAGTCACGGAGTTGTTCTTGCTTGAGTGTAGTGTCACCAACTGCTCTGATTGACAAAGAGCATGTGCAAGATTGGGAGGTTAAAGTAGCCAGTGTAGTATATGATGTTAAACCTTAATTCTCAGGCTGACTGTTCAGAGCTGTCCAGTTCTTTCTCAGTGAACGTACAAAGTACAGTTAGATCTTGACTTATATCTTAGCATATTATTTTGTGTCATCATCCCGCCTTGTTTTTTGAATTATGGATGCAGTTGTAATTTCTGAAACATTTTAAATCGTGTAAAGGTGAATCCAAAGGAATTGTTGCTGACTGAGCCTATTAAACTTGGATCAGTGCCACTGTCATTCTTACAACTTAAGCTCCAGCTCTACTATCTGTGAGGACATTTGCCATACTATTTTGGTTTTCTAAAAATTCGTTTCATTGATCAGAGGGCAGTTTTGCTCAGTAAAAATACTGTTGTTCTTGATGATTGTTAGGAGACAAGCGCTTTCTCGTGTTCTCTTCTTTTTTTCTTAAACTTTCTTTAATTATTTCAGTTTAAAAAGTCAGGGAGAGAAGCACTATGCGTGTGGAAGATCCACCAGATGTTCATTGTCAGTCCCTTCAATGCTTTCCACCTTTCCATGTAGATGTCAGGTCGCTGTGCTCTAGGTGTTAATGTACAGACAAGCTTACAACATCGGGATAATAATATCCTTGTGCCACAGAAGCACTTCCATTGTACTAACACCAGAACTTTCTTGTGTCTTCAGTGTGTCAGGAAACAGTCTGGGAGGTCTTCAAGACATTCTGGGACAGACTGCCAGAGCGTGAAGAATATAACACCTGGATGAGCCTGTGTGAGGAAGGAATGATGAGTATCTTTGAAATGGGCGCCAACTTCAGCCAATCTGAGGAGCACCGGAGCCTGATCGTGAAGGTGGGTGCAGCACTGCTTGGAGTGCTCATGGGCTGGGGCATCACATCCCACTGGCACCTGCAGCTTTGGCGTATCACAGGCACTAATGTACAGAGCCCTTCAAACAGGCAGGGGTGTGCCAGCTCTGGGATCCGTAGTTCTGAGATCAGTTCCAAAACAAAGTTGTGGCTATTAAGCCCTGTGGTATAATTGCCTCTTAGGTGTTCTGCAAGTTTGTGACATCTGTGCACTGCTGCCTGACTGAAATGAGCGTAGCTGTAAATAGAAAAACTTTGGTGTCCTGTGAAGGCAATAGATGACATTAGGTAACTCACCATGGGAAGTTGGAGGTTAAAATCAGAGCATGAGTGTAAAACATAGTGAACTTCATTCAAAGTGAATAAAAACTTTCATTCAAACTTTCATTCAAAGTGAATAAAAAATGCTGAATGTCTTGGTATGCATTCTGTTATTTCAGTTGATTCAAGTTTATTTGAGCTTAAAGAAAATAAAAGAAATATTAACTCAGACCAAAAAAGCCTATCTCTAAAAACAAAGATGTATTTTCAGGAGTTTGTGAATTTTAAAATTAAGTACTTAACTTTGTATTAATCTAAGATACAGTAGATATCTTAATTTCTCTGGATAAAGTGCTATCTTAAAATGTTTAGTAGCTTATGGATCTTTAAGATTACTTTTGCAAGCTAATCGATGTGTAGTTTTATGAAACTTAAAAGTCTTGAAAGTGTGATCCCACAGAACTAATAATGTTCAGTCAGTGTGGATGTGCTGACCTTTTTCCTTCCTGCCATTTTATTGGACTTCTATGCTGCAGATGTCCACTAAGGAATGTGAATATGGAAACTTTGTGGAAAATGGAGAGAAGGGTTTTTTTCTGAGCCAGCATGTTAGTCTTCCCAGGTGATGCTAGCCAAAGTTTACTTCTGCGAAGTCTGATGATGCTGTTGACCTTAGAAGACTTTGCAAAAAGATGGAGAGAAATAAAATTAATGTGATTATTCTTTTAATGCACACAGTGCATGTAACTGGCAGTGAAATGATCTATAGTGGGAGTTTATTAAAAGAAATCTAAATGATTCTCAGAAACAGGATGATGCATCTAAGTTCCCACTGCTGCTCTCTCTTTTTGGGTAGGGCTCTGCAGCATTACAGTGGAGTGAGATAAAGTGCTCTGTGTTTGATCTTTTCAGGTTTATATTTAATTTAGGTTTCCTTGCTTCTGTGGATAGATACAGTCCCTTCAGCACTGCAATATTCTGGAAAAAGGACTGTTCATTCTTCTCTTTCAGCACAGTTGGTAAAAGGTTCTGGTTCTTGGGCTGGTTTGATGGCAGACCGGTCTGTGATAAGAGGGACTGAATGCTGTCACCTCTGTGCTCTACGTAAAACGTTGCAAATGTGTCAGGTGACTTTTTTGAAATAAAAAGTTGAAATCAATTTAACTTTGAACCAAAGACAGAAGGCAAGAGCATGCTATTCTATCCCTCAGTCAGTCACTATTAAATGATCCAGTGATATATTTTTAAATGCATAGGTCAGAGAGTGGATTTAATGGCTAACTCCAGTACAGACTCACCTTTCTCATATGTGCTTGTGCACAAAATTCTTGTCAGAGTGTGAAACCTTTTTAAAGCAGCTATAAGCCCAAACAGGCGCAGTGGATACATCTCTGTTTTTAAGAACATCCTTCTTCCTGCTAGTTGCTTGCCCCAGTCTAATGGGGTAAGAGCTGGGGCTCAGCCTGGGGGGCTAAACACAATTTCTAAAGCCCTGTGTCTTACCTTCTTGTTCTTTCCACTCTCACCAAGTTTCATGGTCAAGCCTTTCCATTACTTGTGGGATTTTGTTTCCCCCTCATTACAGCATGTTCATTCATTTGGTCATGGTCAGCCGTTGCTATTTTTTTGTCCCATTCCTTAGATTTGATCTCTAAAGCACTGAGCACTTCTCACCAAAGGGCTGCTGTGGTTTCTCTGAGTGTGCAGTACTCTGTTGTGGGCATGTGGGACATGTGTGAATAGGCCACACTCTGTTGCCCAAAAGGAAGATTAACTTCTGCAGTGGCTTTTTTGTTTGGCCATTGCCCTCCTCATAAAATACCACTTGTTTCTAATCTTCTTCTGCTCTCCAGTGTCTGCAAATCACGTGTGATTAATTTCAAGAGTTTAGTTTATAGCCTACAGCTGACAAAAATAATTCTGCTTTTCTTCTGGTTTATGTTGGCTGTTGCTGCCACAGCATTGCTCTGCCACCTCTTTTGTACTGAGCATGTTGGCAGTTTCTGGCAGTCTTATTTCTAAGTGTCTTTGTGTATTACTTTCTGGCAGATTGCAACATGAAATTTAATTTTTAGAAGTGCTGCATGCCCTGAATTTTCCCCCGCTCTCTCAAAAGAAGTTCAGTGTATCTGAAAATTAGGGAAACTGAATCTGTGGGGTTTGCTTTCAATAAACAATGATTCAGCAAAATGATTGCTTTCATGCAGTTTTTTTTGTAGTGTGGAGGGTCTGTTACAAACAGTGTAATTAAATGCCATCTTCTTAGCCTTCCTCCTTGGTTTTCTTTCTTATCCTTTCCTCTAATCCCCGGTAATCACTGTCACACATCCACAAATGCTGCAGTGTCTGCTCCAAGCTGACTTAGCTAGTGTAGAAAAAAATTCTCCCTCTTGCTTTTGACATAATTTCTTACTGACATCAGATGGAGCTTAGGCCAGCTTGTCTCAGCTCTCATACTTCCTTTTTTGTCTTGGAGATGTGAGGTCTGCCTCTGTGGGTTTCCCTGTAATGTCTGTATATACATGTATGTTATGTGCTAATACAGAATATATACACTTAGTTTTCCTGAGTTTCTTGCAGCAGATCACATGCCAGATTTTCAGAAGGAGCAGGTGGACATATTCATGCCAAGCATAAAAAAATTATTTGAAATATCCTTTTTTTCCCCCCCCTTGAATTTTCATATTAATTTTTGTGTAATCATATTAACTGACAGTACTTTACATAGGAAGAACACTATCCTAACTAATTTCATTGGGTATTAAGTAGATTTGTAAAGTGTGAGATTGTTTACCTGTCTCTTTTCAGTTCCTGATAGAAATGCAAATGCAGAAGGTAATTCCAGTCCATAGGGTGGTTTTTTTTTTTTCAGTGTAAGTCTTCATGTAAACCTTCCTTCCCATAAATTAACTTGGCTTTTGTTCCTTACTGTGTAGCTGTATTTCAGTGGAGAGTAAAACTGTTATCTAGAATGTCCTCATTCATCCCATTCTACACTTTGAGACATGTATCTTTAGAATTGCAATATTGCCAAATTTGCCCTTACTCTGGACTGTGATTGTGGCCATGTTCCCACTTGTGCTAGAAAAGTTTTGGAAAATCTGAGAGAACAAAAGTAATTATTGGTTTCCCAAGAGCCACAGACTTTTTACTGTGAGATTGAAGCACTGCTGCCAAAGCATCACAACCTGTTTTGTTCATAGGAGAATTTATAGCTGGCATATGGTATTCTTTGTTAGATATCCACATAGCTGCTGGGCACACTTTTTGACTTTATAAATTACTGAAATAATGCAGTAGTTTTGTAGCAGTTGGTTGAACTCTTTTGACACCTGCTGTCCTGCAAGTAGCCTTTTGTACAAATTGCATCAGCAGATATTGCACTGAATGTTTAAGTGTGGAGGAACAAAGTTAAAAGAACCACAGGTATGAAAATTATGGAGTGGTAGTAAGAACAAAGTTGTCTTCAAGAGGTTGAAATAAAGGAGATGTACAGTCAAGAATGTCCTTTTATAGTCTGTGGTTCTTTAAAAAACCCCAGAGTCATAAACCGTCAACACGCAGGATATACTCTAAACACAAAGCTTCTGTTGAAAGATACTGCTGAGTGCCTTTCACCATATAGATACCTTGCCAATACCTTGATTGCTTACATTTTTAATGGAAACTTGGGTGAATTCAAATTGGTTAGAAGTATGTCTTCTCATATAATTAAAACCAGTATCAGGTCTTGTCATGAATAGAATCCATAAATGTATTGTGATTAGAAAAGGAGGGAAAAACAATTCCTTCCTATGGAATATATATTTAAAAGAAACTTCTTTAATAAGTCATGTCTCAGATTCTTTTTTACTTTGAATTTTCTTCTTTAGCCTGACATAGCACAACAGGAAACAAGGAAATAGGATACAACTGCATGTTGAACTTCTGCTGGTTTTTAATGGAAACTTTTTTATGGCATTTGGCTGTCACACATGCTGACATTTTGAAGATGGCCTTTGGCTGGAGGGGAGAAAATGTGTCAGTGATTTTCTTGGGTGATTACTACAAGCAATTTTAAAGCCTCTTGTTTAATACCCTTTTGATTGCCAATTCACACTGATGTGTCTGTCAAACAGAATACATTTTATTCAGCAAAGCAAGTACAGTGCCTGCTGTGTCTATAGACTAGCAGAACAAAAAAGAGAAAGTCAAAACGTAGGATACATTTGGTATTTCTGTGCAGTTGTAGAGTTCCTGCTGCCACATGAGGACCTCTGAACTCCATGATTCTCCAGCCTTCAGCCATTTGTTATTTGTGGCATCTCAGACTCCTTTTTTCCAAACGGGAGAAAAGACCTCAGCAAACAAGGGAAATGTAGATGATGCTGAGGAGGCAGCTCCCTTCTGGAGCAAGAGACATGGGTCAGTGCCATGCCTGCTGCTTATTCCTGGTTTCTGACTGCATAGAGCTGCTTCCTGTGTGAGGATGAAGTACAGCTCAGCAGTACCTGCCGCTGGGAAGGCCTGAAGGATCTAGTCAGTATGAATTACTAGTTCAGTGGATATCTTGAAAGAGGTCTGATACTATTCCTTGATGGGTGGAGAGAACCTAAACTCCTGATGGTCATACTTCCCTAATTGCCACATGTTGTTTTAAGTCATGGTGGGATAAGATAATGGCTGTGACCTTCCTGTTCATCAAAGTGCTCAAATCAAGTGAAGATGCCTTCTGACTTTCATGACTTTGACATTGTTCTGTTGGTCAGTTAATTTGGGGCCATCTTTTAATTTATAAAAATCCTGAAACTTGATGTTTTATCATTCCTGGAGAATTAAGGGAATTTAGGCTTTGCCTAGAGACTCTAATGGGCATTGAAGGTAGGTAGGTTCTAGGCTGCATCTCCTTCCCAAGTTTGCAGCCAAAAAGCAGCTTAAAGCCTGATACTACAGGGCTTCCAGCATAAAGTTCTGTCTACATTCTGCAATTCCAATGTGGGCATGTCATACATGTCACAACTGCCATTTCTACAGATTTCAATCAAATTTCAGAAAATAAAGTTTTAATGAGTTGCAGTTCCTTATGAGTCTGATGACAATCACCAGCGACTAGACCTGTTGAGAAAAGCTGTTATGAGAAATGAAGCATTAAAGTAACCCATGTAACTTAATCTGTTGAGCAGATCCTCAGCTATATCTGCTGAGGGCTCCTGTACAACCCCATGTGTATAACAAAGGATATCTGACAGTGTTGGGCAGATGGGATGGGACTACCAGGGTTAGGTTCTGACTCCTTTCTGTAGGAAGCAGGTCTGTGTGATTTTTTTTAGTTGCTGGGAAGAGGGAAATTTGTGCTCTGCCCACTTTGGTGGGCCTGAGAGCCAAGAGTTAAGCTGAGATCTAGCGTGGAAAGGAGTTTGTAGCAGCGCTACAAAAGTCAGACAATTTTTGGAATCCCCAAAACTGATGGGAGGTGCTAACCTACCAAAAGGCAACTTGAAAAGTTCCTAGGACAAAATACAGACCCTTCAATGAAGTTAATTCAGCAGTACTTTTGTACAGTATTGACTTTCCAGCCCAAGAGCAGCAACTATCTGTTTCAGTGTGTTTGCAGCACAAACAGTGCCTTGGGATGCCCGAAGCGAGAGTGTAGCAACACACCTCCTTTGCATGCTGAAATGGGTACTTAGCAATGTAAAATAAGTGATTTTGCCTGAATTCTGAGAGCTGTGTTCAAAGGTGGGATGTAGCATCCCACGGATGTGAGTTATTTGTAACCACTTAGTTACAGTACTGCAGTTTGAATTCCTCACAGAGGTAGATTATTTTGTCTTCCACAGGTTCCTATGGAAGACCTCTTCTGCTGTCCCTCCTCTTTCCCTGTTCTGTGATCTTCCTTGCTAACTATTGTCTTTCTCTGTTTAATTAAATGTCCTAACCACACCTTCCAGTCCTTTACATTTTTTTTCTTTGCCTAGAACACCTCCTTTAGTTTCTTCTACATCTGGAAAAAAGCAGATCACGTCTGCTCTTTCACATCCCCCATCCCCTCTTATGCATGGAAAAAAAACCTTTTCCAATTGCCCTCCTTTGAGCCATGATGTCAGATTTCCTTCACCCTTTTTCTTATCCATGCACTTACTGTTCTCCTATTGACTTTCATTCTTCTCATTTCAAGGTTTAACCTTGTCTAATTTAAAAAGAAACCCTTTCCACCTTTGCCACATATGTATCTCTAGCCTTCATTTCAAGTTGCAGGTAGTTAATATCAATTCCACTAAGTTGCACCTCTATTTCTCCTCTTACTGTGGACCATATTTTTACCTTACCTGTCAGGGATGTGCCTCAGAGCACTGCTCCCTATTCTGGCCTTTCCCTATAACTTCATTTCTGGACTTTGTAATCCATTTCCTTGAATTGTCCCCAGTGCTGTTGCCTGGCCTTCATGAGAGCGTGGCTCTGCCATGCACTATGGTGGGGAACCAGGACAGACAGATAGAAAAATAATTTCTTGGTGTGACTTTCCTGTTGTAAATTGTGTGTATGTGTGGATCAAATTAAATATGCTTGGTACAGTGCTACACAGATGGGATTGAACTATTACGGGATTTTTTCAGATCTCCTTGACATTTTCTCTGCCTTTTTCTCCTGCCTGGTGTTACCTCCAAGACATTTTGTCTTCTGTGCATAATGACCAGGCAAAAATATCATATATAACTGCTTTTCTGCAAATTCATGTGTTGACAGAAGCTCATCTGGTTGGTACTGTATGTGATTTGTGGTATTAGGGTAGCCTGTATTTAATGTTATGGACTTGTAATAATTTACAATAATTTTGCATTATGTAAAAGTAACTGTTGTGAAAGGGAAGCATGAGAGTGACTGACAAAACTCAGCTCCCAGAATTAGGAGAATTGGTAGAATAATGATGTCAGGAAGGTCTCACTTCAAGAGAACTAATTTTGTACAAAGCACCTGCCAGAGGTATCTTTAATGAGTAAAAACTCCCCTTAGCTTTGGTGTGACTGCTGCTGTTCTGGAGAACTATTTATGGATCACTTCAAGTAATCAAAGGGTAAAGACCTTAAATAATCTTTGCAGGTCAGTGTGCAGCAGGTAAATTTCTAACTCCATCTTAATGGAGGAACTGAGCCAGAGAGGTGAGGTGCTTTGGCAAAGGCTATTCAGTTCTAAATGATTAAACAAGCCAGTTTTAGAACTCTGGAGCCCTTGGCTTATAATTAGGGAGAAAAAGTGGTGTTTGCCATGGAGTTCAAATATGTCATTGCATGCCCCCATCCCAGACTGGAATACAAATTAAACATTTAGGAGAGAGGAAGACAGTTACAGCAAACTATTGCAGACCATGCTAGTTTAGCAACAGGGGGTGCTAGTTTACTGTGAAATTGGATGAGAATTTAGTAGTTTGATGCCTTTTAAAAAATGAGGGTATGGAGACTGTGTGATGTTTCTTAATCTAGACGTTGGCCATTAAAATAATAATTTGACATTTCAGGTTTGGTTCTCATAAGTTCTCCATATAATTTATTTTTTTCTAATGAACAAACTCTTTTTATTGAGCTGCTACTTACAGACAACTTTCCAAAAGCTGGTAGAGAGGGAATCAATCTCTTTGTTCCTTGCAGATCCCAGTGCACTAGGGGTGAATACAGGCACTGTGTAGACCAGTGTAGTGACATCTTAAAAAGTTGTCCAACACAGCTTTGGTGACCCCGAGTTAGTTTTCATTGTAAACTCTCTGGTTTCTTTGTTTGTCACTTAAAACTAGTCTTGCTGTGTCTTTGTTTTTCATACTAAAGAATCTCCAAATGCTTCACTTAATGGACTTAGAACGGTTGGTCAAAGAACATAAAAAAGGCAAATGGACCAAAATTAGTATTTTGGCAAGCCCTCCTCAGGCTGATATCCAAGCTGCTTGCCATTCTAGCTGTGATTGCAATATCCACACATGTCCTGTAAAGAAGAAAAAGGTACTAACTGACATGGCTCCAGATCAGTAACAGCTGAATTTCTATACTTTCCTCGAAACACAGGTGAAGAGAATGAACAGGTGAAGCTGCTCAAAAAGTCTATTTTGTCTTTTCAACCCTCCTTCACAAGAAGAATCATCAGCCCTTAGGCTGCTGAAAACATATGGGTGTTTTTCAGAGAAGTTTGGGAAGTGGAAATAGTATGTTTAAAGCTAATTGTAATGTAATTTCAAAGGAGATACTTGAGTTGATCCACTTCGTATTGTTTTGACTGAAAAAGATACCTGCATTGATTATATAAAGAAAGCCAGCCCAATAAGCAGTCCACCAAACAATCCCTTTTTGCCCCTCTAAAGCAGAGAAGCAGAAATTTTGTGGATGGGCAATAATTTTACAGAAGTAGTTGATATTCTGTTTACATTGGTACAGCAGCATTATTTCTCAACAGCCATCACGCTGCAAACTGCTCAGAACCTCCTCCACTTCTTGTGGTGTTCCTCACAAAAGCTTCTGTGACTCTTCTCTAGAACCAATGGCACTAATGCCATGAGAATTTTGATGAAAAAATGTGAACAGTGTAGCCCTTCTTAGTCTTTTTACACCAGAACATGAAAAAATACAATCCCTGTCACTTGTATAACCATAAACGAAGTCATCAGATTAATCCTGGTACGGTACTTGAAGCTGTAAGTTTACTTTCAAAAGAAAGTAAATCTATAGACAAGTAGCAGAAGTAATAGTGAATTTCTGAAGACTGCTTGCTTCAAAGGTCTTTGTTGTTGGCCTCCTCTAAGGGGAGAGAATGTTTTACCTGCAGATCACTGCAGGAAAATGCAGAAATGTAGAGCATCTATGACAAGCCTAATGGTCTTTACACTGTCTGATGTTGTTTCAGTTGTATTTTGGAAATGTCAGGCATATTTTCTTTTCAGCAGGGATTTTGTTAATAAATTTTGAACTTAACAAATTACAGTACAGAAAACAGAATTATTTCAGCATGCAGAAGGAAATAAAGTGGGGTAAACTGCATTTCAATTTCTTTCACCTTATGTTACTCAAATGTATTTAGGACTTGTTTGTTTGTTTTCCAGAAATTGTCCTATACAAAGGAAGCAATGGGCAGGTGAGTATCTGTGTTCTCCTTGCATTTTATTCGCTCTGGAGATAACAACAGGGCCCAGCTGTGACATTTTGTAACCTTTTCTCTCTTTTTCTTGTCAGTGCCTGCACTGATTGGTCATGTGGGTAAGTAATTTTTCCTTTTTAAAGGCTCCTGATAGGTCGTTTCGCTGATTCTTGCTGCTGCTGGCATTGATTTGTGCACTGAAGATGAACAAAATTCACCTTTGTGCAAAAGGGCGTATAGAAAAGTGTGGTGGAGAAATCTGGTGGCTCTTGCATGTGAAATTCTGTCCTGGCATGGTTGGCATGCTCAAAATATCTCAGCCAATCTGAGGCTTGTACTTCTGCTTAAGTGTGTCATCACCTTGTTGGCTGTCGGGCTGTCAGGCACAGACACAGACTATTTACCTGAAGAGGTTTAGTGGGGGAATTCTATTTTGGGAAAGAGATGTGTCTGTAGTTACTTGTGTTAGGCATCCTGGTTGTCCTGTAAACCTTTCCCAAAGGCTTTCAGGTAGTCCTGGTCATCATTATACAAAACAAAATGAAAATGGAATGTTTTGAAATGCTATTTTAAAAGACTTCCAAGAGATGTGTTCTAAAAATGTTTACAAGGGAATTGGCTGCTTGGGCTCGTCACACTTTTAACAAGGCAATGGAACTGAAAACTAGTCTGATTTGTGGCTTCTCTGTACCAAACAAACCTGAACTTGACCTGTTATTTTCATGTCTTTTATTGAACTGAAAACGAGTTCAGATTATTATTATTATTGTTCCATTGCTACTCAGAGCTTAATCTAAGCTGTTGTTTTTAGGGTAATTCAAACCCAAAAGATCTGGTGCTGAACTCTTCTGAAAACTGGCAGGTTCAATTCCCTGTTTACAGGCCACGTAAAGCTATGATAACTATGAGAAATTATTATACTGGGAAGAGTAATCACTCAACAGACTTCTAGACAAACCCCCAACTTCCCAAATTAGGTATCCTCATAGTGATTTCATAACCACAATATATATTCAAATTAATAATGTGAGATGATGATGGCAAAAGTGATTCCTGAAATGTTGGCCTCTCTCTGTCCGATGGAGCTGAGTGCTCCTCTGACGAGAGCACTCCCCGAAGCCTCCAGGTCAGCTGGGTTGTGTACGTGTGGTCTGAAGAAGTTTGAGTTTGAAGACCTCCTGCATCCCTCTGTGTGATCACTCAGGAAATCTAGCAAATTAAGAGACATACAAGAAGAATTGGAGTCAACACTAATGAATCTAGAGTCTGCATGCAGACTAAGAAACAGAACGGTGCAGAAAGCCCATCTGTTGATTGAAAGGAGGATCTGAGTAGTTGTTCAAATGTTGTAGTTGTCCAAAAACCATCTTATGAAGAGTTTTGTGGCAACATTGAAGGGGTTCCAGCAGACAACTGGCAAACTCTACCGAACTCTATTCACTGGGGCGCTGTGTTACATCTGTCTCAAAAATACACTGCTTTTATTTCAGTGTGTGTTGCTTCAGATTGTTTATAGCTTTAGGGTCAGATCTTTGTAATTGCCATCAGTTTAAACTTTGGGTTTGCAGTATTTTTTCCCCTATAATTTTTTGTTTGTCTTGTGCTTGGAAACTGTAGTGTTTTACAGCATAAAGAGAGTGATACAGGACTGAAGCAGTGATGGAAACAGGTAGATTTGCCCAATTTGCCCTGGGTAATGGAACATCAGGAAGAAATTACTAGAAATAATTTTGCCAATATTATAAAACCCAAACTTTCTCTAAGAGCATTCTGGACATCTTAGAGCATTCATGGTTTAAGATGTGAAGTTTGTAAGCCACAGTCCTATAAAAAACAAAGCCATGATTTTTTGTCAAGGGTAGAAGATGTCTCATCTAGCTCCAGACATCTTTCCCCAAGAAGAGTATGTCAGCCATCTCAATACTGCCAATAGACAATGTTATTTCCTGAAAAAAATAATTATACCTCCCAATAAATATGAGAATAAATCTTCTAAAAATATTCTGTAAGAAGTCAGCATAAGTACCCAACCCAGGAGCACCATCAGCCTCTAAGGCACCGGATAGTAAATCCAGTGTCAAGTCCCTCCTGCAGAAAGGAGAGGTGAGTGCAGCTGTTCCATCTCCTGGGCATTGCTGTCCTCACCCGCTGGCCCACATGTGCAGAGAGAGGCTGTGCAATGTGTGAGAGAGAGGCAGTGCAGGGCAATGCTGGCGTTTGAACACAACTGACTTGTCACCCAGCTGTGCCATCTGTGTCAGAATGGACAGCTCTCCTGGTCTTGTCTCGAGGGATGGCAGTACTATCCTAAATATCTAGATATCCAGGGTGTCTAGAGGAGATGTTCATGGGAGATTACCACACTGCCAGGAAAGTGCCTTGAAGTAAGGGTCTAGCAAGAGTCTCTGACTTGTCCTGTGGTGAGCACCAGTGTCTCTGATGACTGTGCAGAAGCAGTCATTTCACTTTGGAGGCCTGGCACCAGGCATTTTTCTCTGGTTTCGGGCTAATGAGAACAAGAAAAGTTGTCATAGGTTCTAGAGCATAGCCCCCTATACAAGAAACTCTTTCATAAACTTTGACCAATTTCTTTTTTCTGTAGAAGTTTTTTCTTTTAAGTGATTTCTTAATTTGGGGTTGATCTGGAATGGAAGACAGACCCTTGACATCTGTTGATCATTTTAACTACACTACCTTTCTAAATTAAGTCAAACTTGTGCTGAAAGCTATAAATAGCTATAGAATCGAAGCTGTGATTTGAATAGTTCAATGCAACTCATATAATCCTACCTAGATATCAGTATGGTCACTCTCTCTAACTAAAAAAAGCTGGTTTCATCTAGTTAATGCTGGGATAGTCAGTTTTAATGTAGCCTACAGAAAGGTGCCTTGTACTCATGTAGTTTAGTTCCTGGAATAACTCCCAATCCGGCATTACTGACAGTGATGTAACAGCAGGATGGAAGTTTGTTCCCGTAAGGTTTAGAGCATGCATCCACGTAGGTTAAATGCTCAGCTACCCTGGCCTTTTAAGGAACTGAGGGATTAAACTAAGTACCACCAAGCAGAAAACCTCAAAAGGAAAAGCAACATATGGGACACAATCCAGATGTGTACAGAGCAGTGCAGTGGACATTGTAGAGTTTTTGCTGCAGTTGGAAGTGGGAGCACTCCATCAGCTAAAGAGCTTTACTGATTGCTTTATTCAGTAGGCCACTGGCACTTCACATAATGAAGTTCTCTCATAATATTGGGGTCTGTCTCTTGACAATAGGACAGTCCTTTTGGCTGATTCCTGGGGGGTCAAAAGCCAGATCTTGAGAATCAACTGAAAGGAAAAGAGTAGCATAAGATTGTTGCAGAAACCAGAGCTTTTACATCATAACCTTGCTTGAGTGCTGAATGCATAATAATGTATGAGGAAAAGACAAAGAGGATAGGAGAGTAGAAAAGGAGGAATATAACATGCTACTTTTTCATTTCTTCAGAGGCATTTATTAATATAAAATGAAATATGTAGGGACATGTGTCCTTTCTGATGGTACTTCCTGATTCTGAACTCACTGAAATCGGTTGCAGTAAATCATGTCCAGATCTCCTGTATTCTGTCCATGTTCTCTACCTTGAAAAACATTGGCAAATTTAGAATCCATATTTTATCAGCAGTGGTAGCAATGGTTGATGATGTATCCACTCAGTTTTTGTACTGTTTATCTAAACGTACATGCAAGAATAAGAGTTTGTCTTCTGTGCTGGGATTTCATCAGTTCAGCAGTTCTGCCTGCAGTGACATAGAAACGTACCTGAGCTTCTTTACTGTTTGCATGTGGACATGGCAATGATACTGCTCATTTCAGAAATTTTCTTACAATCTGCACAGCTTTACCACATATGAAGAGTTCCTCACTGCTGCTTTTCAGTTTTATGTTTTCTTTTGTGCTCCCTACTGTTTGGTTGCAATATGAAAGGTTTCTCCTGCTTTAGTTAGAAGCAAAAGAGATCAAAATTCAAGAACTACCTAAATGAAAATTAAGATGAAGGTATGTAGAGTTTTAAAGGAAGAAAATCTGAATGCCAGGCTTTGTCTTACATTCTGAAATTGCATAAAAATACTTCTTAAATTGCCTACTTAGTTGAAGGCTGTGTGATTAAAATACTTAAAAATGAAAAAATCAGGTGATAAAATTATTTTCCCTTATTTGTGCAATAAAACCATTGAAGTAATACTATTCAAGAAAAAGAAATGCTTGACATAACCAGTTAGACTTTAGAACATTCAAACTGATCAACAATGTTATAAATAATGCATAAACTGATGAATGTCCAGAACATGTAGTACAAATCTGAAGCTATTACCTTCTTCAACCACAGAGCTGGGTTTGTGTTGAACCTTTAGGAGAAATTTAGAGAAAAACTAATACCTTCACAGACTTTCATGCAGAGCTGTGAAATGGTATCACTGATGCCCCATTTGACAGGTCCAGAGTGTTGCTTCTCCTTAATAACACAGTATGGCTGCACATTAAGAACCTGTTTAGGCCTGTGAGCCAGTGGAACTCTGTTTATGCTGGAACTTCTCGAGTCTTCTCCTGACATGACTGATGTCACACAGAAGTACGTACTGTGGGCCTTGGAAAAAGGGGAATGTAGGCTGTATTTGTGAGCTGTGATTGCTGTATTAATATGTATAGGCTGTCCATAAGCACTCTTTGCTTCAGATCAACTTCCTAGGCCCTTATGGATCTTGTCTCACACCTGCCTAGATCCTGGTGTCTAACAGAGCTGTGTGATCTGAAACTGGTTGTTTCTGCCAAGGAAACACAGATGCAGTGTTTGTTCTGGTGCTTAGACATCTGTTTGTTATTGCTTCCTTCCGCTCCATACATATGTGTATGTTTTTATATTTTGCTTACTGCTCAGCCAAGATGATCCAGGGAATCACTCATGCAGGTAGGACAATAGAAATTACTTTTCATATGTCTGTGTCTCAAATTCACAATAAACTCTTGTTGGAATACAGTTCCTCTACCTGGAGTGCCTTGCTTGTGTAGGTAGAGTTAAAAATCAAATGTGGGCCCTGGATTAATCCTGGGGCAAAAACATAAAAAATTCTGTGTATTTTAAGTGGTGCAATTGAATGGGAATTTGAATTTGTGTTCACCTTGAAAAGAGGTGTGTTCGGACCATTCAATATATGCATTGCCATGTGCATTTTGAGTGACATCCTTAGAGGTGCCCAGTACAATTGCTGCTTTTTTAGGTGATCAATAAAGTGGGTATTTGAAAAAATAAAATGTTAAGAGGAAATAGAAGGCTAAAAGAAATGCATGCAAAAAGAAAGCAAACCTCACCATTCTGGTAAAGCAATGAAAAACCAATGTTGTGCATAAAGGAAGCTTGGTTATAGCATAGTATTCCTAAAATAATATTTTTGTTCTCTTGAAAAAAGTGATAGCTGATCATTTGACCGAATTTGGTGCTTGACTGGTCTTGTTTGGTTAGATTGGTTAGGGTTTTAGTAGGTGGTGTTTAAGTGCTTGGTTTTTAATTTCAGCCAGCTGTGCACTGGAATTCTGTCAGAAAATTGGTTAACTCCTGAGGGCTTGTGCTTAAAAGCCCCTCAGCGCCAGTAAGAACATATGACCTGGCCTTGAGAGGAGTGAGGTGTGCTGCTGCTGGAGGAGATGGGTTTGCTGCTCAGCTTTCACTCTCCGCTTGGCGCTGGCTTTGCTGTCACCTCAGCGCGCTCATGGCTGCCCCAAGGCCTGGCTTGTCCTGGGGCTGTCACCACGTGGCTGAGCCCGTGCCTAAGGTGGCGTTTGTGGTGGAAGTGTCCTGTTGGAGAGCTGCCATTCGTTGGGGCCAGTGGCAGAGGAAGTCCTCTGGGACTTTTGAAACTTGGAGAATTTTATTTTGGTATGTCTATAACCAGTAATCTGATCTAGAAATAATACTTGAGAAAGCTCTTAGGCCTTTCCTTTTGTGAACTGCTACTCTTTTGAAAGTGTGGTTTGTACCATAGCATTTTGTTTGGGGTTTTCTTGTCTACTTGGAGGATTTTTCCTTTTAAAACTCAAACAGCTTAGTTAGAACTGATCTCATGGGCACAATGGCTGTCCTTGTGTGGGTGCCTGGGGGTGGCACTGAGGGCTCCCTGTGTGGAGGGGCCGAGGCTGCCCCAAAGTGGCTCCAGACAGCTCCGGCAGGCAGGGCTGAGCCCCACACTTGTGGTAGCGGCAGCTCAGGGAAAGCCTGTGTGAGAAAGGGCAAAAACATGGTACAGAGAGAGGAGGAGGGAAGAAAAAGGATGAGAAGCAGTGGCATGGGGAATGCCAGGGCCAAAGGCACTGCGCCATGGGAAAGCCTGTGTTCCCTGCAGCCCGGGGAGGACTCGGACTGGGGCAGGGAGACTTTTCCTGAAGGAACTGCTGCCCCTGCAGTGTGCACTGGGCAGAGGAGTCAGGATTGAAGCTGGGCCTGGGAAAGGGTGAAGGAAAAGTGGTGTTTTAATGTTTGTCTGCTTCTCACTGCCCAAACGTACTTAAATATGCAATAAATTAGTTTGTCTTAAGCTGAGTCTGATTTGCCCATGGAGGTAATTGGTAAGCGATCTTCCTGGCTTTGTTTCAACCCAGAAGCATTTCACCTTATTTTCTCCCCTGTCTTATGGAGATGGAGGGAGCGAGACAGTGGCTGGGTGGGTGTTTGACCTTTGGCCAAGGCTAGCCCACTCCAGATTGGGTGCTTACTTGGTCAGAGAGTAGCTTTGTTTTTTTTTGAGATGGGATGATGTGGCATCTGTGGGTGACTTGTGCCTTGTGGGGCAGCAGCTGGAGGTCAGCAATGCCTGGAGATCCCTCAAAGTGTACTTGCCACAAACCTGTGGCCAGCTGGAGCAAGTCCCATGAGTCTCAGAGCTTACCCCAGCAAATCAAGTTTCTCATTGTCCACTTCTACAGATAAGAGGATACAAGACTCAGCTAATGTTGATATACCGTTTTGAACTGACCAGGACGTTAAAAATCCTGCAGCAGAGTTTTTACGGCTTTGCTTTGCTTTTGTTGAGTTTTTATTCTGACCCTTGTTACACAGAACAGCTTGTAAGAAATAAAATTCCAGACTGGTTCACCTCTCCTGAAAAGTAGTCATGCGTGCTTCTGAACATTAAACATGACGCACTAAAATGCTTTGCTTACTGATGCTGTAATTTGGTGACACTCTGGTATAGGTGTAATCTAATTCCAATTGAAACTGGTAAAAGAGAGGCATCTTGAAGTTAGGTGAACTTAATTGGAAAATATTCAATCAGACCAATTAATAATTAAGGAATTGTTTTTATTGCAGTTCTAAGATGATAAACAAGTAAGGAAACTAAATCCCTCTAAAACATTACCAGCATTCTTAAGACAATATCTTGAAGAGAGACTATCCTGTCTAAATCATAGTTTTTATTAAAATTTCCCAGTCTTGGAAATGATTCAAAGATTTACTGAGTTTGTCAAAGAATTGGTAGAGAGTTGCCTTGCACTGTGCTGGCTGAGAACAGGTACCAGTGTCCATGAGATGAAAGCAGACACAAGTACATTTCAAAGCTTGCATGGAGCTCATTGACTTTTTTTATTTAAGAAAATACATGAAGTTACTGTTTAAACTCTTGAATAAATATTTCCTGAATCTCTCATGTTTTTGAGGATTTTATTTTTTTTATTTTAGAATTGTTGTGGAGATCTCACGCTGTCAGTTTAACATTCCCTGAACTAAGTTTTGGTATAGTTAATGTAGAGGATTAGACTGTGCCTCCTGGGAAAGGATGGGTGAAAAGTTTCTTGACTTAAATAGAAAGTTCATCAGGTTTGCCTTCAGATCTCTTTATTGCAAGTCTTATGTGTCTGTGAGGGGCAGAGGGAGAAAGTGTTTCAGACATTAACTCAGTGAAACTATCATGTCTTTGATCATATGCTGGTGCCCTGCTATCTGTAGTATGTAACTGTGGATCTGGTTGTCTGGCTGGTGATGGAAGCCTTTTATGGAGTGATACAGACTGACTATACAACCTGAAGGAGGCAAAATATCCATCATCTTTGAGTGGGGTTTTGCTTGAGGATAGACTACAAGACCAGTCATGGAGTATGTGAATCAAAAATCAAACCTTACAATGCCAGGAACCGTGGCCAACATTGTATATATTAGAGTGAAGACTTGCTGCAATGTGTATTTCATGGCACAAGTATGACCATCAATAAAAAAGGAGATCCTTTAGAAGTGAGAGAAATATCTCAATACAGTGAACTCCAGTAATTTTCAAGTTCAGTTTCTCTGCAGCACTTAAACTTCCAGTCTTACAACTTGGGCTGTATATATTAACAGTATGACAAACTCAAAAAATAATTTTTCCTTCATCCAGGAAAGACTTGTTTCTGTCAGAGCATGTCTCCCACTCTTGGTAACTTGATAATTGCTCCAGGCTTACAGAATTGGCTCCAAGGAGCTTGGGTTTACTGTAAGAGTCGTGTCAAAGTTGTTAGTTTTTCTTCAGGCTGAGAGTCTTCATCTGATTGTTTTTCTGAAATGTTTTTCCCATTTGGCCCATAGATTTTTTTATGTGTGCGTGAATCCTGTAATTGGATTTGGAAACTGATGTCTTTTGAAGATTTCCAAATAAGCAGAATAAAATTAATGATGAAAAGAACCCATCTTCTTGCAGTGATTTCAGTGCAGTTATGGTGTTTTAGTGCACCAGGGAGTATTTTAAAAACTATTACTGGTTATCCTTGTGTTTTATCTCTTTGCATTTGCTTTCTTTACAGGTCTGCTATAGAACTGCTATAAATGGGTCATTTATAACCCAAATGACCTCTGGGACTCCAGGTCATTTGGGGTATAAGAGAGTTAGCAACCCAGAGAGGCTCATGACAATGCTGTATGATGCAAGTGATCCAAAATCTAAGTTGCAAAAGATAACTGGAATACTGCAAAACCCAGTTTTTATGAAGTTAGCGGCAAAACAGTACTATGACAAATTCCTTCTGCACATGTGCTTTTTGGTGTAGCATCAGAATCACAGAAATATCAAAACTTACTACATTTATCTTACCACATCCACCTTCAATTTCTGATTTTATTTTTATCTAGTGGGACTCCTACTCCACCTCTGGATGCCGATGTTACCACACTTAGAGGTCAGTTTTTATTTAACTCCTGTTAAAGCTGATTCCAAATTACTATAAAATTGAGAAATTCATGTGTTTGGATTTCAGAAAGAGCTCTGAATTTTTGCGTCTCTATAATGCTGTTTGTAATCTGGAGATCATCTTATGTGCTGACATTTTGTTATGTTATGAATCATGAAAATCCTACTCAAGATATTAGTTCTGTGCACTTTTTACTGTGCTTAATTTCACGTGTCCAAAAAGTGTCTGTTTAGGCAGAGTTGTTAGCATTTTATACTGATTAGTGTATTTGATACTTTTCCTCAGGCTTGTCAGGTGTTTCCTGTGCTGTTGCTGTAGTGATGATGGGAATAGGAGTCAAATTTGACTATTGCTTTATGCTTGCTGAACTACTTCTCTGTGTATCTACATATCCATGGGTATATAGAAAAAAAAAAAACAAAACAAAATCGTACTGTTCTCTTTCAAACTCAGATGCAGCTGCCAATGTTCCTCCCCCTCATGAGATCTCCGTTGAGAGTCCTGCGGGTGATACCGTCCATGAGCTTGACAATGTAGACACTACTGTGAGTGGGATTTTTTCATTTGGTTCAGCATTCTGTTGCCTTCCCTACATTATATTGTTTATGGTCATTTACATTTTGCTGTCAATTAAAGGTGCTGTCAACATGGTGTGTTAAGGCAAACTAGGATTTCTTAAAATCAGGGTGTGAATTTCTAAAGTTTTAAAATACTTTCCTAGGCAGGTATTTTTTCATTTGTAGAGGCTTTGAAATGTCTCTTCCCCAGCAGTGGGAGATAAGGGATCATTTGAGCTGTCAGGTGAGGATTTTGCTAGTGTCATAGGACTAGAGAGGGAATGCCTAGTGGGTCTGAAAGCTCCAAGAAGAATGTGGAACACTATTATTCCTGTGGAAACACAATATACCTTAGATTGCTGTAGTACCGTTTTGAGGGTCTGTATGGTACAATTGTGTAGGACAGCAGAGAGGTGACCTGGATGGCCTTGAAGTGTCTGATCGTCTGCTCCTTTTCCTCTGCTGATATAGATGAACTTTTATTTATCATCTTACCAACTACCCTTTCTGTGATACTTAACCAAATCTCACAACACAGGGAAGCCTGGGCCCTGTACTGAAAACATCTCTGTACGAGAGAATTGAGCACCACATAGTTCCCAGGGAAGCATTTGCTTCCAGGAAACAGATCCTCTGGATTAAATTTTAATCCCAAACACTAGAATCCAACTGCAGTATTCATGGGCCTACGCAACTGAAGAAAATTTTGTACACTGGTGATATGAATTAGCTGGCTTTTGTTTTCTCATAAAAATGAAGTTCTCTGGTCATAGAGAAGCTTGTGAAGTTATACATGCTGCATACAAGTAGGTAATTTATTGTACTGGGTTTAACTGGGCCATATTAGTCAATAACCTAGTGTGACCATGAAACAAAACTGAGCCAAACTGTACTTTCTTCTAGAGCTTTCAGTGCTGACTGGAGCTCTGATGTTGGAATAAACATCGAATATGAAAGACAGACAGACAGCTTCTGACTCAAGTGCAGAATCTGGCTTTATATTATGTACCAAGAACGCTTGTGGTTTGGTCCAAAAACAGCATTATACATTTTTTGAAAGAGAACTGCCTGAAGTATTTCTGTTGGAGAACTGAATAGGACCACTAATTAAATTGGAAAGGAACCCGAATTAGATTGTTGCTGCTATGGTGTTTTCACTGTGTACAGTTACATCCCACCTCAGTGTTCTTAGCAGCCAAAATGCACGTCACATTCCAAGGCCAAGAGTGAGCAAAGCTATCCTTCTGCACTTATATGTTGACTTGACCAGGTTTTGGGGGGCTGATAAATGATTTAATCTACATGGTGTTGCAAACAGCCATATATGCTGGCACATATACATATATGCCTGCTAAGTGTGTATCTCTCAAATTCTAACTAACTTGAAGTAATGTACCAGTTCTTATGGTCTTTAGCACAGTTATCCTGTGAAAAAGGGATGTGAGGGGGGAGAAAGAGAATTTTAAATTAAAAGTTTCCTAAACAATGTAGAAGCTGCTTACTGATGGCAGATAAACTTTCAGAAGAAAGTTTTTTCCATTTCCTTCATTATGCATAATGTAGGCTGCAGTTTGGTTGAAAAGATCAGTTTTGTTGGCTCTCGTTTTTCATTTTTAACAGGAAAAAAGCAACAACTCTGTATATAAATAGTCAAAGACAAAATCTTTAGCAAAAGGCATTTGTCTAAAGTTAACAAGCCAACCTTCCCTTCCATCCTAGACAAATCTCTGTGGTTTTTTGGTTCTTTCTGATGTCTTTCAGTATACAACAAGGAATAGTATGCTGATTTAAAAATACTAGGGAAGTAAGCAGAGAGCATGCTCAGTCTTTCAAATTAGGTTGAAACTTGGCATCCACTGCTGCCTGTGGCAGCCATGATAGCTCCATCCATCCCTGATGCCCTGCACAGCCACTGCTCTGGGGCTTTTTGGGCAGCTGTAGACACAGCAGTTGAAGCCCACTGCTTTAGCTCAGCAGAGCTCCCTGCAGGTTTCCCAGTGACCGTTGTATATCTGGGAGGATCCTTCACTTGCCGAGGCTGAACAACGTAGGGTGTTATTCCAGTTGTAGAACTTGGCAAAGGTGGCTTGTCTTCCAGGTGCAGTAGTAAGTAGGAGCCTTGTGATAAATGAGTAAATTTTGGGTAAATCAGCCTAGGCTGACTGGACTGGAGCTGTTTGAGTATCCATGGTTGCACTTTAAATTGCTTCATGATCATCCCACACAACTGCATTTCTGTTTGTACCTGAGGTTGGCTAGATGGACTTATACTGAAAGTGTCCAGATGGAAAACAGAATTATTTTCGATATGAGAATTCTCAAGAAATGTTCTTGCTTAGTAGACTGCCTCACTAGTTTCTGCCTCTGTCCCTGAGGCTTCACGAGCTCTCCATTTTAGTGCAAGGAAAGCAGGTGTGCTGACAGCTCCAGTGAACATGCTGTGCTCTGGATGGCAATTTTCATGTGTCATTAAATGTATCCCTTCTCTCCCTTCTTCCTTGCCTTCCAGATCAATAATGAGATAAAGCAGCAGGATGAAGAGCTAGTCAGACCAGTAACTGAGCAGATGATTGAGTTCAACATTTTGATTGTTGGTGAACAGTACACTGAGGAGCTGAAGGACCCAGCTGCTGCTGAGTATCAACTGCTGTCTGAACGATTCATTTCTCAGGTGATTCCCTTCCCTAACTTACTTTTTCCTTTTGCTGGCTCTGCAAAGCAATGGTAGCAAAAAGCATCTGTGTCAGGGCTCCTGATTTTTGTCTCCCTATTATTTCCAATATTTGGTTTTTATTTTGTTGATAATGGTGGGGATTTTATTACCATCATATTTTGGAGGCGGGAGTTTGTCTTTCTTTTCTCTTTGGAGGGGCACCTAAGTTGTCATATGGCTGCTTATCATGAGGCTTATCTTTTCTCTAGCTTTGCCTCCTTCTTAGTCCTGTTCAGTTGGGGTTCTCTGAATCCTTTTTACTGGGGCTAACCCCATGCCAGATCCTGGGCCAGATGGGAAAGAGATGTACTCTTCACTGCAGCCAAAAGGCATCACCGCAACTGTCACAAGTTGCTAGCGTAGGCTAGACATCTTAATTTGCCTAGTTGTGTGGCCAGGCAGTAATGCCATGGTATGTGTGTGTGTAAAAATGTCAGATGGGACAGAGTCCACCTGGCATATGGATGTTCCACTCCTTTGATCCCTTGCCTGATTTGCTCTGAGCCTGAACAAAGAAGCTCTTGGAAAAAAAGTCGGCAGCACTGTGATTGTTTAAATCTCACCGCAGACAGTTTAAAAATAAAAAGATGGGGAAGAAGAAGAAGAATTTATGGAGTAAAAAATAATGCTCAACTGGCAAGGATCTCTTGGGAGCTAAAAAACCCTCTAAACCAGCATCAACTTACAGTATTCTCTATCTTTGTTTTGTCTCCTTTAGCACCGTTGCTTATCTTGGTAAACAACTCAGCAGTCTCCTTCCATTTCTCCTCTTTCCATACAGTGCTTGGGAAATGCTGGATGTTTTTCTTCCTACTTTTTATTTTCCCTTTTCCTAATAATAAAACTATGTAACCAAAATTGCTGTTCCATAAAGAAAGAGAATATAGAACTGTTTTATTAGATATAACAGCTCAGATATATTTTTGGAAAATGCTAAAAACACTTCCTGATTTTTCACCACATGAGCAGAAGTGAACAGAATCTGTGCTAATTTTTTTTGTTTGCCCTCAAAAATAGATTAAAAGCGTATTTGAAGGACTACCTGGATACAAAAACATCCATATCCTGGATTACAGGTAAAATGATGCATACATGGTGATAGAACACTATCATGTATGATGGTGCAATGAGCTGACACAATGCTTGGCAGAGTGTTGGGCATGTGTGTGGGAGCTCCTAGGATGTATTAACCAAATGCTTTCATATTTAGTACCTCTATATAAGCAGTTGAAGTAGAAATACAGAACTATATGTAAATGCAATTTTTTAAATTTTTTTTTTTCCTTCTGGTATCCACCAAAGAATCTCACTTGAAATGTTTTCTGTGATTTTAAGACAAGGCATTCTTTTTCAAGATTAGATCCTAAAATGAAAAGATATTTTTGTATCTGATACTTCTTCTAATGCCTCCAAGTATTAAACAAGGAAGGACACAGAAAGCTTTTTGGAAAAATGTGGTGTATTCAAATTTCTTTTTCAACTTCTTAATTTGGGATGACTCTAAAGGTTAGTGTTTAGGATATGTAAAGGTCTGTCTCCTGAAACAAAACAAAGGTGGGGGAATAGTTTGATAAACAATATGCAAAGTTTTAGCTCTCTCTATTACTATAAATATTTTTTAAAGACCTGATTTCCTCAAATCAGTTTCTGCTTCAGAGTGGCATTTAAAGTTAATTTGTTAAATTAATGCATCAAACATAAAATGTCTGAGCTTTGGAGTACAAGGATCACCAATTGTGGTTTTTCTTGAATGGACTGGATATAACTTTCAGAATCTAATGCGTGTGTTAATGAGTTAATCTAAATTGTGTTTCCTTTGAGACAGTAAGCTCTGTTGCTCAGGATTTATTGCCTGGGGTATTTTAGCTAGAATGCATGCAGGTAACAAAGCAGCTTTAGTGAGAAAGGTCTCATGATTGGAACCCTAGGCCATGTCCAGTTTTCAGCCTGTAAGTAGCAAAACCTTCCATCTTGGTATTCGCAGTCTAATACATTTGCAAGCACTTGATTCATTTGAGAAGACAAAAGGTTGGTATTTCTGGCAAAGTACTGAAGCTCCGTGCTCTGCTGTGCATGACAACAACCCATAGGTTGTAAGTGAAACCTTTAGGTAGAATAAGTGATCCTTGATCTTCTTGGTACTGACAGCAATTTATAGTCATTTGCATTATTTATAGTCATTTGAGATTACTCTGCTCTTCTGATTCCTTGGGATCCATAGGAAATATTTCAGTTCAGTAGAAGCAGAATAATTTGTTATGTAGCAGAATAACTATGCAACTTGAATGGATTTTCCTATGTGTGTTTTCAAATGGGTATGCCCTGTAGAATACCAAGGCAAATTTGTTACAATTTTAAGACTTAAAGGAAACTATGACATTGATTTAACAGGTTTTGCTGTTCTGTTTTGTTTCTATATTCAGCCCTTCCGAGGAAGACAGGTAAAGACAACTTTTTTATAGATATTGCCATAATACATGTAGGAAAAATATGTTTAGCTGGAGGACATTGTTTTTTGGGTTTTGTAGTTTTGGCTCCAGAGCAAGATAGTTATCTAACATAAATATTATGATAGAGGATTCTACCCGAAACTCCAAGTAGCTGATCTGTTTTGACTAAGGATAAACCGAATTTGCTTATCTAAGTCCCAATAATAACAAAAGAAAAACCCTCAGGAAAAATCATCCTAAAGACAAGTCACCTACTGGGCTAACTTGTGTATAGGAGTCTCTTCTGTATGGAAAAAAATTTGCTTAACAATGGCTCAAGGTCTTCATATTTTGCAGCAGTCTTGAATAGATGTGGGATTATTATTATTACTGAAATTGAAGTAGATAAGAAACCTACAGTTCTCCAGCAAATGCTGATGGCTTAGCTACTTCAAGACCAGAGGTGCTGCATATCTTAGCAGAACTTTAATAAACATTCTTTGGCAGAACATGGCATCAGTCTGGACTTGTTTTTTGTCAGACATATGCAAGTGAAGAATCCAAAATTTTCCTTCTTTAGTATTTTAAGAATTTCACAAGACAGAAAAAGAACTGCAGCCTTAGCTTACTAAATGTAATCATTTCTTTCGTGTATATCTCAGCAAAGGCATAGCCAGAGTCCATGAACAATTTTAAAGAGAATGAGCATTCTAACTTTCGAAGAAAGGTTAGATAACACAAAGGTCTTTACAAACTATAGTGACTTAAAGCCATCACCTACTCCTGTGCACTTCTTCAGGCTAAGACGAATGCAATTGTTCACAAGAACTATGTTCCAGGCACCAGATGTTTAGCCCTTTGCAAAAAGATGATGGTATAGTTATTTGTTAGGAATTATGAAAGGCAGCTGACAGAACAATTGTATTAAATCTAAATGTAATGTTTGAGGAGCATATTCTGTTCCATCTTTGCTGTGCCTTTTCACTGCTGCTGTCCATTTTCATCTCCTCTGCTGACAGTCAGTGCCCGTGGCGAGCCTATGGTGGGTTCATGTCAGTGATAGAGCCAGCAGCAAAACCCCAGCAGGCTCCTGGGTTCAGTCAGTGTGTTTGCAGATTGTCTCTGTTCTATCTGGCACTGGGGCTTTAAAGACTTGTCTGAACAGAGCCATTATTTTAGAAATCCAATCCAGCTCTGTGGGATGAGGAAAACCCCTATTCAGAGCACATTTTTCTAACACTTCATAGATTACTTAATTTTCTTGCTGGGCTCTGTCTACAGCAAAATGTGTGATGTCTTCTAAAGTTCCCCTGTGCTTATGCCCAGTGTATGGTAAATCTGATTGCTGCCTGGAGTGTCATGGGGAAAAGGACATCCAGATGTATTCAGGAAAAGAAAATTAAGAAAATGGAGGAGAGTCAATATGAAGAAAAACCCTAAACTGTTACAGAGATACAAAACTGAGTTATAGAATAAATGATCAAATAAGTCCAGAGAAATGTTCCCAATTATATGATTAATTAAATACTATTTTATTACTTTTAAAAACATTCTTTTGAACAGGTTGCCACTGCGCAGTGACAGAAATCAGGGCTCTCGCTTGCAACTCTAGATTGCTACTATATATAAACTGTTTTTCCTAGCTCTTTTCATACCTCAAAAATTCCTATTATTGGTATGACCTTAAAATGATCACCCTCACCACTGCGTGCTGGTGGACCCACTAATAATGCCTGCAGAAAGCCAGTGTTTTGGTCTGCTTGTGGTCTGTCTGCCATTCACTAGTATAAATACAGGACTGGGGCCAGATCAAATATCAGTTTTTGGTAGCATTTTCCTTGAGAATTTTGTGAAAAGAATCAAGTAGTTTTTATTTAGAATCCTTTAAAGCCATGTATTTTTATGTTAAAAAGGGTGTTGACTGTTGTGCTCTTGTGAAAAAGAAGTGTTTGCTTGCTTCGGAAAACCTGGCATTTCTCATCTGTGTTTTCTCTTTGTACAACCAAAGTGGGGTGGAAGTTCACTATGCTGTCACATTTGATGGAAAAGCCATCAGCAATGCCACCTGGGACCTCATTAACCTTCATTCCAACAAGGTGGAGGACAACTCCTTTATGGGCATAGAGGATAATCCAACAGTTGTGTACACCATCAGTGATTTCCGAGATTATATTGCTGAGATCCTCCAGAAAAATGCTCTGCTTGAAAACGCTTCCCTGTCTTTAGACCCAAACTCTCTCCAGCTTACTAATGGTGGGTATTAATTATGATGCATTGGTGTGCCACACATCTGACTTTTTATAAATTGAATCTCAGAGGAGTGAATTATTCCTCTGAAAAATTATCAGTCAAAAAATCAACAGTCCTCTGAAAAATTAAACAGAACAAAATAATGTATATTATAGCCTGTTTTGCTCTGATCTTAATCAGGCCAAGTCATTAGCAGTAGCATCCCGTTCATGATGCATTAGCCTAGTCCCTTCTATTTTTTAATTTTTATTTTGATACTGAGGTTTGTGGCGTGCAGTTCCAGTAATACATCCAAAAATTAATAGGAATAAAAGGGGGAACGT
This sequence comes from Origma solitaria, assembly GCA_013397895.1. NCBI lineage: Eukaryota > Metazoa > Chordata > Aves > Passeriformes > Acanthizidae > Origma > Origma solitaria. Next base: position 2,080,510 of record VZRL01002032.1, read on the forward strand.
GGATCACATGGTGCACATTGCACCAGGGTGACCGTCAGCTTAGTTGCTCTGTGTTGGCCTTAGCACAAGGGAAATACCCAGGTGATTGTTGAATACTCAATGATCCTACTAGAGCTGACGAAAGAGTGCTGCCACCCTTCTGTTCTCATTTTTCCCCTCTATTTCCTCTCAGTGATTTGGAGGCATTTCCAGAAGCAAAATGTCTTTGGCAAACTTTTTGAAAAGATGTTACTCACAAATCTGAAATCAGAGAGGGTTTTTTAGTCAGGCTTCCAATACAACTTCCTCACACTGCTACTGCAGCCTTTAGATCCCAAATATTTGTGTTTCTGCAGTGAAAGAAATACTGCACCCCACATCAGAAGACTCATCCTGGATTACTGAGCATCCAGTTGTGCTGGAGCGCCCGGAATTTGATGTGAGTATGGTTCTGAGCAGTGACTTTTGGACACATTTGAATGATTTAACTCAGCCAGGTGGAATTGTAGACAATACCCAGAGCTTCTTTATACTGTTTTTCGTGCAGAATAAGTAGTAATGAAGGTGCACCTTATATTGGAGTAAAAACTGGTGAGATCTCTCATGTGACAATTTTGGTGTCTGTTGCACAGTGGTTTTCTGTGATCCTCTTGTTTATATTGTAAGCTGCTCTGAAGACATGATTCTTCCTTCCATGATACAACCTTTCTTTGGAAAGAAGAAATAGATGTAAATCTGAAAGCTGTCTGCTAGAAGAGATAAAAACGCTAAGTTTCATATACTCCTTTTGTTGCTATATTGCTTTCACAGAAAGTTCTCAATTTGGTTTTGAAATTACGTCCATCCTCCTAAGCAAGCAGAGGAAAATAACAGCCAGCGGTTCCATTTTTTGTCTCTTGAAATTGCAATTGTCTCCTCTGATTACCTATGGAAAAACTCAGGACACACACTGGAGTACCCCGCTGGACATAAGGCTCCATGTTCCTGACCACATCTGTACAAAGGGACTGTGAGCAAAGATGCTGAGTTAGGTGCCAGCGATGCAGAGACCAAGTCAGTCAGGTCTGCCAACAGTGAGATCTTCCCAGTGCTAGATTTTGTCTGGGCAGTTGGTTTCTGCTCTCCACTCTGTTCTGTCACACAGATGTGCCTTCACAAAGAAAGGAGCTCAGATCATGCCATAAAATCCAGGTCCACCTGTGGATGGCAGGTTCTCACTCAGTCCACTATGAGATAATGTTACAAACATGGACATGTTTTATTTCAGCCAACTTCTGAAATTTTATGTAAGCAAAATTAGTTTTCACTTCATAGAACGCAAATATTGTTAGAATAGACATAGGTATAATGTCCTCACTTTCATGCCAGTTTTCCCTGAGTTTTAAGAACGAATCATTGATGTTTAAAATACAAATTCATGTGGGTTTAAACATAATGGTTTAAACATGTTGTAGATAAACATGAATTTAAATTCAGTTTCAGAAAAGGGCTTTCTCTTTATTGGAGCCATCAACTAGTCTAAAATGTTGCAGATGTTTATTTTAGTAAGACAAAGAATTCTGCCATTCTATATTCTGACAGATGTGCAGGCAGGAAAATATTTTAGAGTGGTGGTAGCTGAGCTTTAATAAATTTTTTAAAACCAGTTTTAGGGAATAGTATTATGAGAAAAAAATGTGGAAGTTATAATTTTCTAATCATGGACTATGAATAAAATCTTCTCTGCCCTCTGTCAAAAACTCTGATTATGTAAAAAGTATCAAGTATATCCCCAAACCAGCTGTGTACAATCTGCATTAAATGGATAATTTGGGAAGTAGCTTCAGAGAAATTTAAGAAAATCATAAATATGCTCAAATAGTACACAATTGATCAATTATTTCCGCAGATGTCAAACTTTTATGGTTCCAGTAGATGCTCTTAAGTAGAACTGTTACCTATGGAAAAGAGTTTTGCTATGGTTTTTCCTAGGTGATTTGAGAATAAACTGGATTTGTATTATCCTAGATATTCATGACATAACGTGGGACTGTCATGACTTCACCATCCAATTGCTAGTAGATGGTACAACTGATTCTTTTCTTTGAGTTTTGCAAAAATCAGGTCTAGTTTTTGAAATCCTGTATTTTCTTGTTTATGTTGAGTTGTAACAGGTAGAATGCTCTGGCTTGAGAAAAACAAGAAAATGGAGAATCAGGGAGGCAGCAGAAAATGGAAAATCAGGGAGAGGAGTTCTGTGTTTAGAGTCATCTATCCCATTTGTAAGCCTTTCACATGAATGAAAACCAGAACTTGCCAATATGATATTAAACTTGTTAATATAATATATCGCACTGTAACAAGAATCTTTGAATAATGTTAGTTGCCATAACAACATATATCCACATTTGAATAAATGAAGTGCAATCCCTGGCAACTATGCTTATGTTAAATAAATATATTTAGGAGCGATTGCTGGTAGTCCTTATTCATTCTTTATGGAATTTATATGTGCAATTTATTTCTAATTTTGTACAGTAACTCTTTTTACAACTTTATTTATAGTGGTTACTTTTGCCAAAAAATAAAATTGCTGGAGCACATGTCTCTATGATTATATATACTTTTCAATTGATTATTACCATATAAATGAGAAAAATTTGACGAGACTGTGGTGGCATAATTACTGGCATTTTTAAATGTGTTCAATACATGCAAAAAAATAATTTAATAAAAATACCTTAACTGGCCTGTTTCCAAAGCATTCAAATGCAGTTTGAATTAAGCCGAACATTTAATTCACCCAACATTTCAACTAGGAGTAAAATTTCAAATTGAAAAGTATTTGGATTCTTCCTCTTATTCCTGCTGGTCAAACAATAGAAAGAGATTTGACAGGAATGGTGAGCTACAGCAATGATTACAGTGGTTTTGAACTGTAATATATATTACAGAAACCTGTGTCCACTGCACACTTAACTTTACTCATCACCATCAGTAGTTTGTTATCCCTTAGTAAGTTGCTGCTTCTTGAAATTGGTTGGCAGTTTTTCATACCCCACGGATTTTTTTATCCATATCTCACTACTGCACAGCATTTATATGTGGGCAGGTATCCATGTAGAGCACTAATTCCTGAGTTTTAGGCTATCAGCTTGCTTTTGTAGCCTTGACCAAATAACTTAATATCTTTATTGCCTTTTTCCAATATAATTACCTCATCAGACACCATAGTAGGAGATTAATATTCAAAGATTAAATATACTGACTTCTTTAACTGTAAATCAACTAATGATTGGGATGTGGAATAGTAAGTAAACAGTGTGGAAACTGGAGATGTTAAATTATTTTTTCACATTTCAAATAATTTGCAAACTCCTTCTGCATATGCTTTGTTGCTCATCATTACTGCTGTCAGACTTTTTTCCTTTTTCCTGCACAGGTATCTTGGCTTTGAGATTAAATTATTCCAGGTCCTAAATCTCTTAATTTCATTCGGGTCTTTGTTTCCCTCCTGGGTTCTCATACCCACAAACTAAAAGATATCAATAAATGAAGATTGGGCATGCATGCACTGAAGTTCACTTTCTATACTGTTTCATGCATCATAGTAAATGAAATATTAGAATTACCATATTGGTTGTGTGGCTGATGAATAACAGCTGTTAAAACATGCTTTAGGAAGGCAGGCAACATTTATCTTTGTTTTAATTAGAGATGGACAGATTCATTTTTTCAGCCTAGGAAAGGAGATGGGGTTGGATATGGATGGTAAATCTCTTAATATCATAAGGGATGCTGTGCTCCAAACAATCTGAATGGCTCCTTTCCCTTTCTGATGGACATGACTGGACAAGACATTTGCCAGAAGGATGTGCATTTTACATGTATGTTGCACAGGATTAGCAAGGGTCTGTATTTGCCTCCTGCTGCTGTGCATTGCTCCCTCAGAGGCAGAAGTCTGACTTGGTCACTGCCTGCTGTTAACTCTCTGTGTGTTCAGCCCAGTGCAGACAATCAGTGTTTCCCCTGTAATAGTGGAAATATTAACAGTGGCTTTATGTTCCAGGACAGCACCTTTTTAGCTGAACGTCCTTCTGCAGATGAATCCACGGTCAGCAATGCCTTGCCCTTTGATTACACCAAGCCAGATTCCACCTCAGACAGTGAGCAGTCCCGTGAGAATGAAATCCAGCCGAGACCAGAGAGCATTGACTATGAGGCCAGCTTGGCGCCTGAAGCTCCGCTTTCCTCAGAGGTTGATGTCACTTCTTTGCCTGATGGGCTGAATTTAGAGACTTCTCATTCAGTCACTGCACCAGGGTTAGAGCGTGATTCTTTGGACTCCCTGGAATGGCTTTCAGCCCCCAGTTCTTTAGATGGTAAGTTAATGTCATTGACTGAAGCTTAAATTTGGATACCACTGTCTCCTGATATTCATCACATTATAGTTGATCAAAACGAGTTCTCAAAAAGGTCTAAAAATTGAGTATCTTTCTCTGCCAGTTTTTACCTTTCATGTGTCAATGTATCCAAGAAAAATATACCAAGGTAAAACGCTTGTAATATGTAATAATGCCTGTTTATCTCTCCTGGAAATGATATATACATGGCACTTGTTAAATAGCATAGAAGTAATTTTGTTTGTCTGGATTTGGCCCCTAGAATATCTGACTGGAAAGTGGGAGAGGTTAACAGGGGTCCTTATGACTTCAGCATACAAAGGCCAGGATATATTATGGAAAATGTGGGAAACAGATCTACAGATAATAAAGTGAATGAAATTTGACACTTTTTATCATAAAAAAACCCTAATTGTAAATGTATTTTTATTTTTAATGTTTGAAGATACTGGACTATCTGAAGAACTTTTGCCTTTAAGTCCTTCTCACCTTGTGCCTGAAGAATCTCTATCTACTGATGACTATGCAGTTCCTCTGCTTTCTGCACCAACAGTGGCCTCTTCATCAGTCATAGAGACTGATATTAAAGAGAAGGAAGAAGTAATCCAAGGTAGTCCTGAGGGCAGTGACAGTGCAGACTCTGTGGAAGAAATTCCTTTTCCCTTAGAAGTACCCCCTGTGGAAGACGAAACTGATATATTTTTTGGAGATAGAGTTATATATGATGATGGGTCTGGTTCAGCTTTTGATGGTTCAGGAAAAGAAATGGAATCAAGTATCTGGCCTTGGGAAGAAGCAACCCTGGAACCAGTTTTCTACCCTGGTCCTGATAGCTGGCTTGAAGATGACAATGAGTCTTTGTTAATCAAAACTGAGGATATTCCTGAAGGCATGATTTTAGACTATATTCTTAACTCTGGGAATAAATTAGATTATGATCTTTCCAAAGATGAGAATGAAGGGATAGTCAATATAAAAGATTTCCTTGATGAGTCTGAAATATTTGTCTTTCCAGAGACTACAACTCCACAAGCACCTCTGTTACAGACAGAAGAGCCATCGTCTGTGGAACCATCTGCACAGACAGAAACACTGGGCATGTATGATTCTTCTTTTGTCATGCCAACTGGAGAGGCCCCTGTCTCACCACCATATACAGATCTGTCTGTGGAAGATAGTCTCCTTATATCTACTGTCAGTGTGGAGCAACCTGAGGAGTCTAGTGTAGGCCAGAACATAATCTCTGAAGTAGTTGAACAAAAAAGCGAAGACAGGGTAACAGTAGAAGAACTATTCACCGTCAAGCAGCCAGATGTGATGGAAGCTGCTACAATAGGACACTTGGACACAATCTCTTCAGAAACTGTTCTGACTGCGGATCCTTCCATGGTAAAGCCTGATGTTTCCACAGAAGAGCAGCAAGCCCCGGATTCGTCCCTGGCAGAGCAAGACACTGCTGGAACAGCAGCTAAGGAGCCAGCTGATGTTTGGCCTACTGACGGGACACTAGAAACCTCTCTAGATCAGACGGTGCAGCCAGCAACACCAGCTGCTCCTCAAGGTTCAGCTGCAATTCCTTCTGTAATAGATCACACCACTGTCCTAGAGGGCTTCGCTGGACAGGATGGCGCAGACCGGGACACGCATGTTTCCATGAGCTTCAGCACTGTTGTGGATTATCAAACAGTGAGTGTCACAACAAGCGCCATTGAGCTTCCGTCCCATCTCCCTCCTGTGGGATCCACGCCGTCATTGTCTGTGGCTACCTCGCCAAAGCTGGGAGATGAAACAACAAGAGTCCTGGATGATTCAGTAGACCTGGATCATGTTAGCACTGTCCACTTTTCTCCTGAGCGGACTGAGGAAGGAAGGAGAATGACTGAAAGTCACATGGAGCTAACAACTCATGTCCAGTCCACAGAGATGGCCAGTGTGGCCTGGGCCACACATGAAACTCACTACAGCAGTACTGTCCCATCCCGAGCTCTAGTTGTGTTCTTCAGTCTTCGGGTTACCAACATGATGTTTTCAGAGGACCTGTTTAATAAAAACTCTCCTGAATACAAAGCCTTGGAGCAGCGATTCTTGGAACTGGTAAGAGTCACTTCTATGCTAAATGTCCATTATCAGATAGACAAAAATTGTTGTTAAATTATATTTCGTTATCTCACTTTTGCGGAGAGCAACTCAAAATAGGGCATTTACACGTAAGATTTGTGTCCCTCTGTGGAGAAAATTCTGTCTGGAAAGGGGTGGTGGGATGCTGTTTGTCTTTTATACAGTCAATATTCTCTCTAAAGCAGAATTTCTTAGCACCATGGACTAGCTTCTCTGCTGGTGTTAATAAATATAGCAGTGTAGCTGAAGTCACTACCAAGCTCCCTCTACTTGCTTCTAGAGTGCTCTGTATTTAGTCTGTAGGAAAAAACATACAAAAAAACTGGGGCTATGAGCAGGTAACTTTTCTGCAACACATTCAACCTATCCTAAGTCTGAAGTAGCTCAGGGAACTAAGCTATTCCTAACCTGGCTGAGGACTAGAAAATCCTCACAGGAGTTAAATGGCAACCACTGCCAAATTTTAACTGAGAAATTCCCCTCTTCCAACTGAAATGAACATTCTGGTGTGAGAGACGAAGGGAGCAAAGCAGAGAGAGGGAATGCGGATGTGCTTGATGGAAAAACCATGTGAAATGGCAAGTATTCTTGGTGCTTAGATTGAGGGAGAGCATGATGTATGTCCTGAGAACTGTATTTCTGAATTGTAGAATTTTAGAAACTCTATGCAAATTGATATACTCTCAAGAACTTCCTGAAGTACTCAGGCTCCTGGCAGGCTGCCCGCACAGACCTCAGCTGGGTAAGGTTAATGTCCTTGCTGGAGGATTTGGATAAAATCATTCAGACTCCCACTGTCTGATGCAGCAGCAGTGCAACTGGCTTGAGTAGAGAGAGATTCAAAGATTCAGCTTTTTTGTCATAACCCCTGTGTTGCAGCTGGTGCCCTACCTTCAGTCAAATCTGACAGGATTCCAGAATCTGGAAATCCTGAACTTCAGAAATGGCAGCATCGTGGTGAACAGTCGAATGAAATTTGCCAAACCTGTGCCTCGGAATGTCACCAACGCTGTGTACATGATTCTGGAAGATTTCTGCAACACTGCCTATCACACCATGAACCTGGCCATCGATAAATACTCCCTGGATGTGGAATCAGGTAAGGACAGCAGGGAAATGCAGCTTAAAGCAATGGATCTAGAAAAACTTCTGGTTTAAGTACTAAGGATTCCAACAGCTCAGAGACTGCCCACTGCTTTAGTTCAGTCTGTGAAAGAAAGAGTTCAAACAAACAAATGAAAATCTGCTCTGGGACCAAAGAGATGAGAATCAAAGTGGGACCCAGACAGAAAAAGCTATATAGATTTATGGGGAGAAATTCACTCATGGAATACTCTATATAACGTCTCTGCATTTGACCAGGGGAGTGAGGGAGCAGACAGCTTAGGGAGAGCAGTGTTTCCCATCTCTCTTGTGCTTAGGGTCATGTGTGGTTTGAACTTATTCCACGTGGTTATTCCCACAGGTGGTTATTCCCACAGTTTACCTGCCAGGTGGGCATCTGCACAGGTAACAGCTGCTGCCTCATTCCTGGGGTAGGATTTTGGTTGTACAAAAAAGTAACAGGCCCTCTTGCTTCACTCCTCTGATACAGGGAGAAAGTTGTTGGTTTTTTTTTCCCTGCCCAAGTTAGCTAGTAGTTTACCATATAAGCAACGTGGAAATATTTCCTGTTTTAAGGTTAGAGAAAAATAAGGGTGCTGACCTGTTAGCATACGGTAGCTGTTCTTCTCAGGTAGGCCTCTTATAGAGATAGTCTAATTAGCATGGGAAATGTTCTGATATTGATTGTTTAGCTGTATGCCAGCCTCTTAAGCCTGATACAGGTGAGATATCTTGAATGCTACAAGCTTGTGTTCCTTGCAGACAAAAAGACAAATCCCCTCACAGCAGATGGTGAGTGCTTGGCATCCCACTGCCCTTCCCCATATGCTGCCTAGGTTTTATACAAGAAATACTGGAGATCACCTGTGGTTTACTCATTTGTAAAATGTAAAAGAGTTCCAGCAGACAAAGTATGAGGTACTGCCTGTTCCAGTATGAAAAAGATCACTTTATGCTTGCTTTTTTGATTGTTGGATGATCTTAGCCGTGCCACTAGCCTGTGCATGCAGAGGAACACTTGCTAGTGTTTGTTCACCTCAGCAGAACATTTTGTTACTCAGGAAAGATGCACACTGAATTTTTGTGGGTAAGCAAGAGACCATTAGAGAAGATGGCAGCAGACAGCCAGCACCTTCTCTCAGTTAAGGCTCTCCTCTTCATGAACAGTTTTGGCTCTGTGTATTGTCAGGCGAGCAAGCAGATCCCTGCAAGTTCCAGGCCTGCAATGAGTTCTCGGAATGCTTGGTGAATCGCTGGAGTGGGGAAGCTGAGTGTGTCTGCAATCCTGGCTACCTGAGCATCGATGGGCTGCCGTGCAACAGCATTTGTGATCTGCAGCCAAACTTCTGCCTGAACGATGGGAAGTGTGACATAAGCCCTGGGCAGGGAGCCATCTGTAGGTAGGTCACCCTGCTGCTGGAAGCTGTGCTTCCTGGATGAAAACTCCTATTGCCTCCTCTGTTTGTAGCATTCTGTAAGTTTTGTCTAAAATTCTGTACGATGTTGTGTAACAAGTGAGTAGATTGTGATTATCCTTCGTGTTACGCTACTCAGTGTAAGTCCCAGTGTTAACATTAATTTTCCTATGTATATATCATAAATGAGACAGTAACAAATAAATAGAACAGAAACATCAGAAAATAAAACTAACTAGGAATACTGGTTTCAATGGAACACATTCAGTTGTTCAAGTAATTTTTATTGACCTTTGGGGACAGAATTTATCTCCAGAGATCTTCTCAAGTACCAAAGTGTCTGATAGTGTCATATCACCTATGAGAGTTAATTCCATAGCAAAAATTCATACCTGAAAGGCATATTGATACTGCATAAACATATTAAATATAGTGCTTTTGGTCTGGAAAAAGCATAAAAGTAAATCATTGTACATTTGGGAAAAATTGTGTGGGTTCATTAAAGGGTGAAGGAACAGGCCCCAGAATTTTGCTTTAAAAAACCCAAACCAAAGAGATGCATCTGAACAGGATTGCTGTATTTTACAGGTAGTCAAAAAGGCTTCAAGCAAGATACAAACAAATTGTTGATGCCTCTGACACGGCACTTAATTTTTTACTTTTCAAGCAATGTAACAGTCTATTTTTAAAAATAAAATGTACCTGTCAACAAAAATTAAGAAAACAATTGCAAAGAAGAGTATTACTTCTAGTAGCTATTTACTTAATGCGATTTTCTTTTTAAAGTTTACCTAGAACGTCTCTGAAGTCAATCTTAGAGTGCTGACAGAGTTAACAGAAGAAATGAAAATGGTTTTAAAACTTTAAAAATGGATACTATCACAGATCCATTATAAATTGAATCATATTTGTGTAACAGTGTTAATTAGAAGCAGGTAAGTACCTGAACTCAAGCATGTTCCGGCCAGTATTTATTAAAAACATTTTGGGAAAATTGAAGTATTGCTTACTACTTTCAGAAACTGTTTCTGATAATTATGTTAGAAGACTTAATTTACTGATGTTTCTTATTCATAAGGTTCATTGCTGTGCATGGTCATAATACAATACCTTGATTTTCTATGGGAAAAACTCCCAAGCACAAATAATGCAAACATATTAAGTCAATAATAGCAACATTATAATTCTTATGTTCAAACAACATTAAGGCAGAAATGCTGAATACTGTTTTGGGCAACCATTCCAAAGACAGTCTTGGATGTGCACTTCGAGTAATTTATTTTATGTATCTATTTAGCCATTGTGAAGTTCACAATACTAGAAACATTCTACTCTCAGCTAACACACTTTCATTAGCAGTTTCATTCCAAGATGATCAAGACAACTGCTTTCTACCTCTGCAGTATTTGATAAGTCACATGCAAGGCTCAGTCAAGGCAAGACTTTTTCCTTAGTCTAAACACCTTCCAGTTTCAACACATCACAGGATACTCTAAATTGTGTAAAGCACAGGTATTTTCCATCACAAATGCATTATTTGCTATTTTGTTCAATTCAGTAGTTGAGGTAGTTCATCCTGGAGAAGAAAAGGCACCTAGGAGATCTTTTTGGTGGCCTTTCACTACTTGAAGGGAGCTTTAAAGAAAAGCGAGGATAAACTCTTTAGCAGATTCTGTTGCAATAGGACAAGGGGTGATGGTTTTAAACTAAAAGAAGGTAGATTCATATCAGCTATAAAGAAGAAATTTTTTACAATGTGTGCAATGAAACACTGGAGCAAGTTGTTTAGAGAGAAGGTGGATGGGGCTCTGGGCAACCTGAGCTAGCTGAAGATGTCCCTGCTCATTGCAGGGGGGTTGGACTAGATGACCTTTAAAGTTCCCTTTCAACCCAAACTGTTACATGATTATCTACCAAAAAGTATGTTCATAATAATAGTGACAATAATAAATAAAACTGGTGATTGAAAAATGCAAGGATATTTCTTGGGGTGACTTGACTGAAGACAAGGAAGTTAAATACATTAACCAAAGCTTTTGCTGGTGTTTAATTTCCCTGTGTTTCTTTGTGGCAGGTGTCGTGTGGGAGAGAACTGGTGGTACAGAGGGGAGCACTGCGAGGAATACGTGTCTGAGCCACTGGTTGTGGGTATTGCAATTGCTTCTGTGGCAGGATTCCTTCTTGTGGCTTCTGCTGTCATCTTCTTCTTGGCTAGGACCCTTCGAGACCAGTACACAAAGAGTGACAGTGGGGACTCACAGGGGTAGGTGATGCCATCTATTATTTTAAACCACATCGGCTACAATAAGGATAATTCTGTCGTAAGTCTTATATCACACAGTTTACAAGCAACAGGATGTACAGGCACCTCCAAATGCCAAGCTTCCTGCCCTCCCAGGCTGCAGAGAAGCTCACAGTTTGTTTATTGCTCCCCCAGGCAGGGTGACAGCCTCTCGTCCATTGAGAATGCAGTTAAATACAACCCCATGTATGAAAGTGATACGACTGGCTACAGCCATTATTACCGGAGATATCCGCAGCTAACGTCCTACAGTTCCACCAGTGCAGAGACATCCACAGACTACAGCAGTGAAGAGATCAGGCACATTTATGAAAACAGTGAGCTTACTAAGGAGGTAAATGACCTTGTTTTCATAGTGGCATGGGAAAGATGATGTAAACAGTAAGCTTATTCCACACTTCTAACCTCAGAGGTGGGCCCAGTCTTTCCCCAGTGTCTATGCTCTAGATAAACAGGTGGCAGCTATGGCTGCTGCAACTATTTTAAAGAAGACAGAAAGCTTTTCCTGCTTGCTTTTAGAGAAAGTTATGCTTCTGTTCTGACCTGGAATGGATTTCATGTAATAAAGGAGCTGACTCCTTAAGTAACTTCACAGAAGTTGGGGAGGTTTGATGTACTACTTGACACAACATTTACCTTCTAAAACCAACTATCTTATGTAAGAGTAGTCACACAGTGAAAAACTGGTACATCCAGGCCTTTTCACAGGGTCCTTTTTGGGGGGGTATTTTTTCATTGTTTTTAAGTCTTTCTGTAACCTGCAAGTTAGATCACATCTTCTTTCTTCCTGTATACACAGTATCCAAGGTTTACTCTAGAAGGCTAAAGAGAAGGGATTTACATCCCAGAACTGACCACAGATCCTTAAACAACTGTGAGAGGTGTGAATCCAGTATGTAGCTGGACTGGTAGGCAAAGTATCTCTGAGAGATAAGTGGTTTTGTTAAAGCTTGTTGAAATGCCACACTCTGTCCAAATCCTGGTTTTGATTTAAAAGTGAAGTATTACTGAAACCAAATGAAGTGCTTCACTAGGGGGAAAAAAAGAAGAAAAGAATCCTAATAAATTAAATAAAATAAAGGAGAATTTTAGTATTGGAGTGCCCAGTTTCAAGCTCCACTCCTTGAAATAGCAATGCATAGGAGTTTTATTTCCCAAAACCCAGAGATCAGTTATTTCAGTCGCATTCTGATTTCTATTATGTACTTACAATTCTGTTTATTGTATTCTAGGAAATTCAGGACAGAATTCGAATTATAGAACTCTACGCTAAAGACCGCCAGTTTGCAGAGTTTGTTAGGCAGCATCAAATGTGAGTGAAATGTCTTGTGTGAATAACTAACTTCTTTGGTGTTCTCTCCTGTGGCCTGTACTGCAGTACTCTATTCTTTTAAGGTTCTAAAAATGCTGGGACACTAGAGGCTTAGATTTCAACATTATTTTTTGAGAGGTTCAACCCTTTTAGAATACATAATAATCAGTGTTAAAAGAAGATAGCCCCAGGGGAAAAAACCAACAAAACAGTGAAGAAGAATCCTGAAGTTACTGAAGTTAATGGGTATCAGAGCTCTGACATCCATTTAGGTCCTTGAAAGCACAGGTAGAATCTTTCTAATTCTTCTAGTGTAGTTCCCATTGCCCAGTGCTTTGTTTAAAAACAGAAATTTTAAAAACATGTTAGTTCACCTGGAGTTTTCAAGACTTGGCAACTGATCAACACCCAGCAGATCACTAGTACAATCCTGTCTGGTACGGTGGGCCCAAATTAGAACAGAAACTTTGCAATTCCAGACAATTAAGCAATCTGAGCTGTGTGCTCAGATGAAAACTAAGCACAAAGATGGTCCTCAAGGAATGAGTTGTTAGCACACACACTCACATGAACTGTACTCCTGCTGTAGCAAGCAGCAGGTCACGGCTTGCTGAGTTAGTTTGAAAGATTCTGTAGTACAACTCCTTGGCATCTTATTAAAAATATCTACAGTAGCAAAAAAAATTGTGTTCCCAGATCTTCAGCAATATTTTTTTTTAATTGAAAAGAGCAGCAGTTCACATTTTTCCATGTTAGTGATTCATTTTTTCATCTTGAAAAGGATCAGCATCTAGATTTTCCACAGCTGGAAAGTAGTAAGGGCTCCCTTGTATAAGCCTTGAATCCAATGTTTGAAATAGTTGAACTTAATCTCTGCTTTTCTGTTTTTCATTTCAGGAAGCTGCTTTAAGAAAAAAAGAAATTAATAGAATACACATGGGAGATAAAGACTACCTTGTTGTCACAGCAATGGGCTCAGATGTAACTGGAAAGTTACTTATAGTCTTAACATTGCATGGATGGATACAGATGTTTTCTAAATGAATGGCTAAAATGCACAGATGTCTGTTTATCTCAATTTCTTCTGGCTTTTCTGTGTAAAGTGACATTTTTAAGAGGTGATCAGAAGTGGCAGAGGATATGAAAGTTCATTTTTCTTTACCTTCAAAATGGACAGTAAAAGTTTTTGTATGCAAAGGCAAAACAAAAATCTCCTCGGGTAAGACAAGATACATGCACAACCAAAATAAAATGCACATTGAAAATCCCTCCTGGCATTTATCCCCTCACTGAAGTCTCCAGTGGCGATTTCATGGGTATAAAACAGTAGTGGAAGGAAATATTTGATTTGCAAGGAAATGAATTGTAGGGGAGAACTATTGTGCTAGAATTACGTTAGCATTATTTTAAGGCATTCCTGTTATCAACACAAACATAACCTCACTGGAACAGCTTTTTGTCTGTACAGATGCCTGATGTATATTTTGCCACCAGGCATTAGCAAAGCAGAGGATAGCGCTGAGCCTGCAGCCTCCTGAAGGCCCTCCCCAGAAATCAGCATCACCGCCGCCTGTCAGTGACCCTCCGGGAGCGTTGGCAAGGCAGGGCAGTGCTGCTGCAGTACAGCACAGCATCTTTAATGCCAGGATGGTTGGTTCTCCAGCTCATTCTGGCAGACACACAAGCTGGGGCACAGAAGGGCTTCTCTCATACAAATGTTCTGTGAAGCTTAAGTGACTAACATATTTTTTTTTTTTGTATGTAGACATTTCGTTTCATATTTTGTACGTTAATATGCATTATTTATTTGTTGTGTGTTTCCCTCCCAGCTTGTTTTCATTTCATAATGGAATTGTTGAAATAGAAAGATGACTAGTTTTAGTGATGAAATACTACAGTGGCATTTGTGCCCATTCTTTTATATCTATATTATATTTAGTTTTTTATTCAGTGTTGAATTCAGCCAACTAATATTTGAAATTACTGAACTGGGCAATAGCCTGCCATGAGCTCCCTATCAAAATCAGGTACTTAAATCCACGCACATTTGGTAGACGTCAGCATTTTCCTGTGGGGAAGGGAAAAATTGTAATTATTCTTAGTTTAGTGGAAATCAGCATAGAATTCCTTAAACAGAAGAAGCCAGCCTAAAGCATTTTTAAATAGCTGATTTGAGATGGCGACTTCTGAGTGAACGAATAGAATTTTATCTTCAGTTTATGAAGAGAGTTCTGACTACATGTTGAGATGCGTTGGGACTCTGTTCAGTCACCCAAGGTCTCTTGTTAAAGTCATTAGCACATCTGCCAGGGTTAGGGCACCAGTTATAATCCCATTAACTTGTTCTAGCAAAAAAGGCCAAGTTATTTGCTATTTCTGCAACATCTGTAGTTCTCGGCCCACATGTGCCAACAGCAACCTGATATTTTCTAGATTTAAGTGATAGTGAGAATTACTTAATTGCCTTTAGGCAGCTTAGCTAAACAACAGAATATTTCAATGCAATTTTTCTGCGTGTCCTGGAGAACCTCACTGGAACACTTGTGTAGTACCTTCTTGCCTTGAGTGGCAGGGGATGGGAATCAGAGCCACACAAGTGTCAAAGAAATGCTTATATAAACCACTGAAAGCCAAATAATGCCAGACAGCAGGAAATAATATGGTGCTGCTGAACATTGTGACCAGATGTTATGAGACAGAGGCCCCATCCTACTGGTTGGTCCAAGGGCTGTCAGAGCAGCTGGTCCGGAGTTTCTGAGCCATCCCATAATAGCAGGGCCTGTGATCATAGCAGAGAGCTGCTGGGCTCAGGGTGGGCAGCAGCCTGGGACTTGTTTCTATGCAGCTCGGCTGCCAGCCCTGGAAGATTTGGTGCTGCTCCTGCTTGAGTGCAGCAGTGGATGGCAGCTGGGATCACGGATGGTTCCAGGGAATTCTGCTGTGCACAAGCTGAGAAGAGGCTTGGTTACACTGAGTGTGAGGTATTTCAGTGAATATACAGTGATATTTTCTTTGTGTGTGTGTATACGTATGAACATGATGGTATCTTTTCACTACAATAAAAAATTATTTCCAAAATATTTTTTTCTAGAACGTTCATATAGACACTACGAGTTTGACAAGGAGAAGGCATCTTAGCCATGAGCATTTGTGTGAATAGGGTCAGAAAGTTTTGTTTTGTTTTAACAGAGTTGGCTAACTCCTTTGCTAACAGAAGTGTCAAATGTAATTAATTAACATTTGCACGGTTATAGTCTGCACATTGATGCTGGAAAGCACATTCATGAGTGCTTTGCTTTCAGTTAAACTCTTTCCCCATTTTGAAAATGTTTCATCCATAATCAAAAAGCCAAGAACTTATTGAATGAATGACTTTCTTTGATAATTTCCCAATCCAAGGCAGAGATAAAGAACTCTAAATATCCTAACAAAACAAACAAAAAAACCCCCAACCAACCAACAAACAACAAGAAAAAAAATCACACAAAAAACCCAACCTAACAAAAACCAACCAAACAAAAAAAATCCCACAGAAACCAAAAAACCAAAACCCCCAAAACAACAAAAAACCCAACCACCACCCAACCAGCTCTGTGTACAAATCGATCATTCTATTATCAGTTTGCATGCACTTTTTCATTTGTTAAAAGTAAGAAGTGAAGGTTTGAAAGTCTTGACTTAAGACTATGGGAAAAAGCAGTTATTTTTTACTAAATGCTGACAGGTCTCTATCAGTATCTGTGGCCCCCCTCGAGGCTGGAAACACAGAAGGAAATAAAGTCCTGCAGGATACTACCAGCTCCCCTTTTAACAGAGTATCTCAAACATACAGCAACCCAGGCTGGATCTTCAAGGCCTCACTTTTAAACCTCAAGGCACCAATCCGTGGTGATAGAATTAGACCAGGGCTGGAAATTCAACCAGAAAACAAGTTTTCAGAGCTGCAAGACTATCAGCATTTCTGGAATTGTGTGCTTGTCTTGGTATTTGCTTTCTTTGCAAAGCACAGAGCCATGCCCAGCAAAAAGCTAAAAGATACCAAATAACTGAGTCTCTATTCCATTAAGCTCCAGTCTGTGATCTTCATGTGCTGCTGCCAAGGAGTTTAGTTCCAGAAAACAGATTTCTTCAGGTCCTCCAAGACAGCTGAAACTATGCATTTCACCTATCTTCTCCAAACCAAGGAAGCATGAATAAACCTTTTGTATTTTAAGTACTTACAGCTTAAATGTTAGAATGAAAAAGAACCCTATAATAATCAAGACTTTCACTCGAATTTCTCATCAGACCTGCTGCAATTGGTCCTTGTTATGAAGGGCTGCGGGAGTATGAGAGGACTCTGAGCCCTCTGGCACACGGAGTCTGTGAAGAGAGGCAGGCAAAGGTGCTGGAGCTCCAGCACAGGGACAGTCCTATAAATCACATAGGACACATCCTATAAAACACGTCCTATAAAACACAAAGCACAAATATTTACCAATACCAATTTTTCTATCTGTAAAGCATCATAGGACAGACACAGACTGACCCTGTATAGCATAGGAAATGTGTCAGAGTGTTGTTACTCTTTAAAATATTAGTACGAAGCAAACAGGACTTTTGTGGCACTTTGTTTACTTGAAGAGTACTATAACACCAGCAGCATTTCTGTCTTATCTTTCCACTACTTGATTCCATTTGGGAACAGATGCATCATCTTCTACATAACGTTGATCCATTTACTTTTGTTTCTCAACTGGAAAAAAATCCCAAAGCCATTTCTGGGCCAGGAATTCTTTTTCATTTGTCAGACCAATCAGGAGAGTTTTGGTTTTGCCATTAACACTAATTGGCTGCCCCATTCCAGATTATTAATGATACTCAAGAATTTTAGTTGAGTTCTCATCCTCTTGGACTCTTGTTCATGCTGTGACTTGCATGTCCTTGCTGGGTCACCCACCACACCGAGCAGTGGGAAACACACATGCAGCAGGTTCCAGGACTAAAATGACATCTTACCTAAGGTGCTGCAGCTATTCTGAACCTGTACTTTAGTTTTCCTGTGTTTCCAGCTAAACACAAATGCAGATTTCAACTCTTACTTGTTTCAGGATGAGAAATACTCTTAATACTAGAATTTTGTGAGACAGATACCAGTTCATTATT
Source organism: Origma solitaria (assembly GCA_013397895.1). NCBI lineage: Eukaryota > Metazoa > Chordata > Aves > Passeriformes > Acanthizidae > Origma > Origma solitaria. The sequence continues at coordinate 2,098,267 of VZRL01002032.1, forward strand.
TTTTTTAAATTCAATTCTACCATCAACACATCTAAGGACTATGTTTCAGTACTAAATATATCAGCTGGAGTAAATAACTTAAAGCGTGACCTTTTATAAGGGGACACTGTCCGTTTATACAACTAAAACAATAAAATATGACTATCTGTATTGAATCATTGGAGGTTCAAATGTTGTTCAAAAATCTATTATACACAAATTAGACTTGGCGTTAATTAGACTTGCGATTGCATTTCCACAGCTCATTACCAGATGGGAAAACCAGGCTTTCTGGAAAGGCTGTTGTAGTCTGAACAGAAATGAAAATGACAACAATAAAGGATATGGCTATACATCAAAACTTTATGTAGTAACATGGTCACGAGGCTGGATAAAAGAGGGCAAGGGAAGAGGCAGATTTTCAGAGGTGAGATTACAAGCAATACCAAGTGTGAAATATTTCCATCTACTCACGGGACACAGCTACAAGGAAATTCACTCAGCTCCACCTAAAGAGGATTGCACAGTGCTTACATGATCTCCTGTCCCAGAAAGGGAGTGGGATGATGCAAAACACTTCAGCAGCAGCACAGGGCTTGTCTCCTACCATGACCTACAGATCACTGTTCCCAGTTCCTGTCACCTGCTCAGTAAAGGAGTGGCTCTTCTTCCCGTCCCTAGTTTCAAATGGAAAGATCAGAATGCTTTGATCAAAAAAAAAGCTTTATACAGTTCTCCAGTAAACCAGAGACTGATACACAGCTTTTTTCTTTTTTTGTCCTTTATTATTTTTTAAAGTTTTGATTAAAAAATTAAATCAAAACAACCACAAACAACAACAGCAATTAACAAGGCCTTCCCACACTTATTTTTTAGTGTTTTCTTTTTGTCTGCTCCCCTTAGACATGGCTGCAAACCCACAGCCACGGTGGGAAGGCAGTGTGGTCTGCAGAGCTCTTCCATATGGAGTTCTCACTTTGCTCTTCTTCCCACTACAGCAGCACTTACAATCTCATCCCATGAATATCTGTTAAAAAAACCACCAAGTTTCAAAAATGATTCCACACTGGAATATCCTCCCAAGGCTTGCAGGGAGTGTGACTGGGAGACTCATAAACACAGAGACTGACCCTTCAAAAGACTTAAACCTTTAGCATTATGCAGACAGCTCCGGATGGGACATGCCACGTCTAATACAATGCTGAAAATACCAAGCTCACAAAAGCAGAAGCAGTGGGTATGGGACTTAAGAGTAAGGCTGATGGTAAGTGCTTTGGGGTTATCTTAAGAACATCAGTGACATCACTGACATTTTTCAAAGGGCAAAACGCATAAGAGTGTTTCACTTATCCACCAAGAAAAAAAGGAAATGGAAGCTGCTGGTAAGGGTTCAAAGCAGAGAACCAGTCCACAGTTTGCAGGCAGACCAAACCAGTCACTATAAAGGGATCATTTAGCCTGGAAAGATGGAATAAAGTCACGTTAGGATAAACAAAGTAAACAAAGAGGTTATATTTTAAAGGGTTTTTCCTACATAAGGAAGAGGAGAAACACCCCATAACCAGTATGATTTGATCAACCTTCAAGTCAATAAGCTGTTTTTATCTAATTATCCTTAATATTGCTTTGTGAAGGGAAAGGCAGAACTCTGACTTTTTCTCAGTCAGGCCCTCTGCAGCTTGCTGCTCCTACACCTGGAGATAAGCAAGGAGGAAGGATTAAGTACACTGTGCATCTATCGGTGGAGGTTAAATGGAAGATTTTACTTCTGAAGTATTAGATAGGGATGAGCATGACCCACTAGAGCAGAGGTTCTGCAGCCTCACTGCTCAGCACCTCTTAGAGAGCTGTCTTGTGACAAGTACTCTCAGCTGCCTGTGAACAATTTGTAAACCACACACTGTTCCTCTCCAGATGGAGCACTGCAGCGCCTCTTGTCATGAGATAAAAATTTAATTAGCTGTGATGACCAGTATGTTTCATAAACACTTAACAAAACTTCCCACTGTTTAATTACTTGTGTGCAAAAAGCAGGTGATCTTATAACATAAGAAACCTAATCACAGGTGAAAAATCCCCACAAGACAACCCAACAAAAAATAGGAGAGCTGTTCAGCCCTGTAATATAGAAACCCAAAGACAAGAATTCTCCAGTGCTCATGTGAACCTCTCATTAACATTTTTAAAACCAGCTCTAGTTAACTAAGCCTCTTGACATACAATGGTTGTGCCCTGTCCCCATTCTGCTCTGGGAAATGGGAAACCTCAAATCTAGCAAAGATCAGTCATCAGAGGACACATTCAAGGGCCAAATATGAAAATCAAAAGTATTTATCCAACTTTAAATCAAAGATCATGCAAAATCCCCCACACAATTAATGCTGAAAAACAGAACTGGTACAGCAAAATATCATTACTTAGTCTGTCTTTGGCTGGGTGTTCTAAGACCGTCAGCTGTCTCACGCATCTGGGGTTATTTGATCATTTCAGGACTTCTGCTGATCTCCAGTGTGCTTGCCTCAAAACCTTGCCTCTCTGAGCTTTGTCCCCTCTAGTTAGGATCAAAGAGCTTCAGCTTGGAAAGGCCTAATCAAAACTTGGTTCAAATTCAAGAGGCAGCCCATCCCACTGGCAGCAGCAACACTGACTGCTGTTTATCCATGTCAATTGGGTCCCACTTCAGAGTGCTTTTGTGGCTGGGAGGAAAGAGCAAAAGATGGGGAGAAAAACAGGCAAAAGACAAAGCTTGGCTACAATGTGAGTCAGCAACAACAGCTCACTTAAAAATCTATGTAAAACTGTAGAAATGGAAAGAAGTCTCATCCACCTGTGTTTATAGGGTCTTTGCAAGGGCAGGACAAAGGACTGATGTATTTTCACAACAGAAGTGTAAGGAGCAGAATTCCTGGAGCTTTGGAGGAAGGCTGGAGGGACATTTTCCCTTCAGGACATGAGACACTCTAGGAAATAATAATTTCAACTTCGTGTCTGTTTGATATGGGCAGTGAAATATGTGCTCTGATTTTCTACGCACAGAGCATGATAAAACCAGAGGTAAAAATCCAGCCTCTGAAATGAGCTAGAGCCAAGGCAAAGCATATCTTCAAACTGGGAGCAGAAGGGCTGAGAAAAGCACTTGAGCTTCTTACTAGTGCCAAGGCACAGATTTGAAATCTCTCTGCCTTTCCCCATTTTTTACACGAACATATAAAGAAAAAGCAAACATTAAGTCTGTTTCAAAACACAGGCTATCCTTAATTGCACAAATGAAATTTTCTGTTTTTATTATCCCTTATCCATAATTACTGCAGACTCAGACACCTACCCCCAACTCCAATCCTGCATGCCACTGTAGCAAAGGTTTTATCTGTAGCAGCTTCCAGACATCACTCTGACTCTATACTTCCTTCGTTCAGAGGCTGAGAACAGAATGTCCTGCTAGCAACCCACTTGCATCTTCATTTTCAGTCTTGATGTAATAAAATATTGCAAGAGCTTTTCCCAAAGCAAGTGCATTAGCTTTTGTGTCGTTCTGTTTTTAAAATCAAAAGGCAGAAAATGATCTCACTATGATACAGCTATTATATTGACAGCTATTTAAGATACCAGATGTGTAAAGCTCTTCTCATATTCATTCCAATTCCATGGCATGGCTGACAGTCTGCACCTCTATGGATGTTGATGTGGGGCAGGAATACTACACTTTCTGCACTGTTTTTGGTACTAAAAGCCATATCTGGAGTCTCATTCTCCATTCCAATGAGAAGAAGAAATATATGTATCAGCCCACTCTAGTTACAAGGTTTTTGGTTGATTCTGACTGATTAAATCTCATTTGCAGCTCCCTTCAAAACACCATATGGACAAATGTGGTTCTCCTGAGCATCTGCAAGAAAGACCAAGGCAACCACAGCCTGCCAAGCAAGTGCCAGCTCAGTAAAGCTGCCATACAATATGTGGACCACAAACAGTGGATATCACACTGGGAGGGAAGGCTGCCAGCTTAGCTTGGGCTCAGGGCAATAGTCTGCAGATAAAGATCCCGTGCAGGCTAGCACAGACTGAAGCTCAGTAAGCTATTCCACATGGACTGTGAGGTCACTCAGGTTGCTTCCAGACTGTGGGACCTCACGGAACACACAGGTGATGGTTTGATCAGTGCTGATCTGCTGCCTTGATCAGGAACTGAGTCTGGAAAAGCAGGTTGGCTGGACCTGACAATTGCTGGCCTGGAAAGGATCATCCCATGGGGCACATATCGCCCTGGTCATTTCACCTGCACTGGCAGCAGGGGACTGCTCAGCAAGACCCCTTTCCACACCTTCCCTGGGTAGGGAGGCCAAGCTCGCTCCCCAGGATGGCAGGGCAGTTCTCAGATATTGACGTATTACTGAAAAATCTGCTGCAAGGTGCTTCTAGAGGCAGTGTGCTGTACTCAGGGTGCTTTCTGCAGAAAGCTGCCTCAACATCACCCTGGATACTTACTAGGCTGAAGAGCATCTACCCATTGAACCCCTGAGTGTGTTCTACAGATCCAGAGTTGATCATGGTCCAGTCTTCAAAAATTGTGATCTGGGTAATCTCCTTCAACTCTAATGCGTTCAGTCACACCTCCCTCCAAAACTGCCATCTACCCACGCAGTCACCAGGATCCAGTCTTTAATATCCTCCCTGTTTATTCAGGAAGCTCTGCTCCCAGAACCTCAGAACAGCCTCATCCCAGTCTAGCAGATCTTTGCCAGCAGTGACAGTAAGCACTGGACATTGTTCACAGTAAAACATTTTTTGTAGTAACAATTAGATATTCTCCACCAGAACACATACCACTTCCCAAGTTATCACACTTATTTCCAGTTTGCCTCTCTGCTGATGACAGTCCATATCCACTGGAGACTGCAATGATATGACCAACTCATTTCACATAAGCCACCAAATCACTATCTGAAGACAATTAATTTTCTAGCTGACACTGAATCTCAGGAACACTCACATAAAACCTCACCTACTCTGAAGTTACACTTCATCTGAACGTTACCCACATAAATAAGTATGGACATTAATGAAAGGGAGATGTCGACACTAAAAGGTGTTGAAAATTATTTTAGGAATAATGAATGCTTTGGGGATTAACAGTAGCATATGGTACCTTTCACCTCCAATTTACTGGTACAAATCCAGCTAGAGCAGCATGGATAAAAACCTTTACCATCTGGTGGCTTATTACTTTATGGAAAATAAACAGGTGTTTACACCTCACACACAAAAAATGCACCACCATAACTGGAAGTCTTGTTGGCTTTCTCAGTAGATAGATCAAAGAGGGACAGAACACTCTTCTCCTCCCCCAATATAATGAGTCTATTTACCTGAGAAGTGAGGACAGCTGAATACTAAATACTACTACCACCAAATATCAGAAATTAAAATATGATCTACCATGTTTCCCATCTTTATTACGGAGCAGAATGATTTATTGCTTTCAACCCAGTATCTGCTTTCCTCCCCCACAACCGCCTGGAAGCAGTAGATGTATTGAAAATCTCATTTTCGAAAAGCTTTATCTAGCTTTGTAAATCATTGCTGCTATAACAGCGCTGTTATACAATATTTCACATTTAGCAGCTCTCATATCAGCCCTAACAAGGAAGCCTGAAGTAATCAGCCCCCATGCCTCAGTGAGTTCTTTTGAACAATATGCTTTTTTATTCAAGAGTACCATCCCAGTCTGAGTTACCTGGTTCGTTTATAAATTTGCTTTCCCATGCTCCAGTTTCTCTCTATGAGTTAGACAGATCTTTTTCTAAAAAACCCTGTGATTATTATCACTATTACCGCAGGAAACATGCAAGCAGTTATTATAAGTTTTTAAATTAATAGCTACAGGCACATAAATGTCCTCTGAGTTTTCCCTTAATTTATCATTCGGAAATGTGGAAATCACTTTATCTATAAAAGAAGTTACTCGCTGTTTCATATATCTAATCTTTGTTAGTGGCATATGGGAGCTTCTCTGAATAACTTGGAACTGGGGTAGTCGGAAGATAATTTGCTTGCCTTCTTTAAAGCTCTACTTTTATTCCTGAGCAAGTAGTGTTTTTTTGGCCAAGGCTGAATGCAGCTACTTTCACATCATGCAATGACCAGGAACATAAATCGCATCAGAGAAATCTCTTAAGTTTCCTTGGCAAATCTGCCCCTGTTGTTTTGTAGCCTCTTAATAAAAAAAACCCCGTAAGTATTCTTATTTCATTAGCCCATGTACACTTTGAACACTACTGATCGAAGGTGTGGCAATGCAAACTAGAGGCTTTCTATTCTTTCTCCTTTGCCTGTTTTATCAGTATGACTAACACATGCCAAGTAAGACAAAGCTAGAAATAACTAAGAGGGATTAAGGTCTTCCAGAAACATCATCCTACAAATCATATTATGTCTTATCATATGCCAGTCCCACCAGCTCCCTGGTCTGGCCACCTGTGTCTGGATACAGTCTGGCAGGGCTCCCCAGGGAACATTTTCATGCATCTGCTAAACTCTTCCACGTATCTTTGAGCTTTTATCCTTACTCTGCCAAAACCACACATTTTAAAATAAAGCATCAGCAGCTACTAAGTTACCAAATATTTGGAGCCAAAAGTAGCCCTGTACAACAGAGAACAGTCTGCATTTCTTCAAAGTGACCAAGCTCCAGGCCCTAGTTTAAACACAGTGTGCACCTCAGCCTCTGTAATGACTTCTCCCTTTACTTCCAGTTCTTGCATGCTATTAATTACACAGCTGCTGAGCCACAGTAGAATTCCTGGGTGAATGAATGTGCAAAGTTTCAAGGGGTGCTCTTCCTAAAATTAAGTGCAATGCATGAAGAGTTACTCAAGAATTTCAAGGACCAGAAAGTGCACAGGCACAGATGCCTATCGTATCAGTCCTTAAGACAACCCATTTTAGGATTTGCTTGGCACTCATCCATTTAAGATTTTAATCCACAACTTTTGTCCTTCAGATTCTTCTGTGTATCTGTGGCACAGACAGAAGGCAAGACTGCTTAATTTGAGCCTTGCTTTCAGATAGTCCTGACAAGTTTCCTGTCTCACATCTAAACAAATGGCTTCTTTAAGGCTGTCAGCTGGTGCACTGCACTGGCGAGTTTTCCAGGGGAACAATAATAAAAATGCAAAACCAGAACCAAAAAAGGAACCACTTGACACGTGTTTAAATACAATTACAAGCTGGCTGAAGCTAGGTGGAGTCCTGGAAAAGAGACAAGGGGACAAAGTCTGCTTTAAAATAGACCACAGAACATCAGCCCAAGCTTGCACTGTTCTAACAAAAGGTAAACCAGAAGTGACAGCAGGTACCAGGAACTCGCTGCCATCCCCACAAAACCAGCTCAAACCAGAGCAGAGTGCTGTTTGCAAGGTAAACCAGGTGTCTTATTGGATGCTGTGTAAAACCAGGGCAAAGATCCCAAGAGGTTTGGTAAGGTGCCCAATTCACAAAGCGTGCATTGTTTAAGCTACCAGTGTCTTCCCATAATTTCCATCTTCTCTGGGACCATGCTTTCCAAAAGCCAGAAAAATGCTCTGAAAATCCACTGAGAATTCATGATTGGTTCACCTGCATGTTGCCAAGACCCCTGCAGTAAGCTCTCAGAAGCCTTGTGGTCAATGTAGGACCATAGAGCAGTAACATTCTTCTGGGAAAGCTTAAACCCAGGGTTCAGACCTAGATGCTAGACACTGGATTTACATTTGTGGTAATATACAAGGAAAACTGCCTCTAACTTCGTAATCAGCAAACTTCCTAACTGTCAGAGAAAGACTCAGCCTGTGGAACTACCCCACTATGTCTTGCTAACTCTTTTAGCTCAGTCTCCAAATGTGGAGGGGCAATAAATAAATAAATAAGTAAAATAAAATATTAAAGGCAGGTTTTTTTTAAATGACACACAACTACTGCAGCAGACTTCAATGCTATTAGATGTACCAGAAAACGATCAGAGAAAAAAGGGGTGTGTGCTAAGAGTACATTCTTTATTTCTTGCTATTTTCTCTATCCCAATTTCTCCTTTAGTTTCTGATTTTTTGCTCCTCTAATTTTCTCAACTTCTCCAGCTTCTTAGTTGCACTTCTAATAGTATGACTATAATGTTTCATTTTCTCCTGTCATAAAGCGGGACTTGAATAAGTGTTGCACTCTGAATGGCAGCTGATTTTCTCATGTGCTGTTTCAGATGACTTGACTTTATACAATTCCTTTTGTCCCCCAATATGCAGTTGCCTTTCCTTGATTGTATTTCTATGTCCTAAGTTCAACATCATGAGCTAATAATTGAAAAGGAGGACTAAAATGTGTCTGTCTTTCTATTCACCTGTGATAAGAGAAGCTTTCTGAAACTGGATGCATCTTCATCTTGCATTAAAAAAACATTTAAAAAGATCCTGTGTCCTGACAATGAGCTTAGAAGAACTGGACAACAAGTGAGAAGTACTCAGGCATTTAAGCACGCGGTGGCTCTGGAGGGGTTTCTCAGATTCTGGACTCACTTCCACCTGGAGAGCTCAAACCCAAATACTCTTCACCCCAGCTTTCTAAAATCGGACACCTGAGCATTAACTTCCAAGAGAGAAATGTGATGGCCTCTCTTGAAGGCATCTGACAGCAATACCTTTTGGCATGAGAATGTATGTGGACTTCATCTTTGTCCTCATCTGCACCCCAGATTCAGCTGACCACACAAAACTAAAATACTGCTTCAGCCATCACCATCTGTTCTCATCAGCTTTTGGCAATTCTGCTTTACATTCCCTACATGACTACCGTGATACAGATGAGCCTCAGGGTACAGATGCACTTATGTGACAGTGGGTTTACTTAGCATAAAAATCAGGATATCTGAGTAATACACATAAAAAGGCCTAACTTTGTACGCACACAGAGCTATCCCAGCCAGCAAGTTTGCACTGTCCTGTTCTCTGAAACAAAGATGGAAACCAGCCCCAAAGGGAACAAAGCTCTTGAAAGTTAATGTATGCACAGACATTCTTCTGGAGAGGTTTTCTCAGTGACTCATATTCTTAACTCTGTTAGATCCTAAGGGGGCTTTTTCCTTCAAAAATTGTGCCTACTTACATGACTCAAATGTGAATTTCACAAACTGTTCACAAAAGGAATATATCTTAATTCATCTTTTATCGACTCCTGCATTCTGACCTGAGTCTCCCATACTTTTTTCTCCCAGACATTATGTAATGGTTTTAAATACAACATGGTCAAAAATAATCTTGAATTCTTCTTCTGTAGAGATATCACACTGACCACAGCATTTCTTTGTGTGTGTGTCTCATCCTCAGCCTGTGCCTGCTATTTCTTTCTTTGTGATACCTATAGAATCTGAACTTTCTGATCTGATCTCTCTCATCAGTTCCACTTCCTTCACTGATCAGCCATCCTCATAAGCCTGGGAGCTCTACCAGGACTCATCCTCTGTCTTCAGGAACATATTTACCTCCTCTTCCATTTTAGTGCTTCACTGTACTGCCATCCCATCCCATTTTGTGCCACCACCCTTTGCTGTCCCACTGTTCGTACTACCTCCAACAGAAAACTCCTGTTGACAACTGTCCGTGGAGATTTCCTTGTCTTCCTTTTTGGAACTTTTAATGATTGGGGTGATTTCCATCCCCAGTGCCACAGATATGCTTCCCCAGTAGGAAATCTACCCAACAGATATATCCAGTTAGTGCTGCTGACTTAAAAAAGCCCACCAATCCAAACTCACAAAGCTAAGAAAAGGAAATTTAACATCTTTTTAATAACACAGAGAAGATTATCCCACTTCCAGTGTTTTATATAGCTATAAACACACCATTCTCATATTCTGAAATTACGTCTGGCCTTGTACATTTAGTTTACAGAATCATGTTCAATCTTCTGTGCTCTGGGCCATATTCCTCCCTGTCACAGGCTTTCTGTGTTGTTCTAGGCATAAGGCAAGGTCACTAAATATCTGAAAGTCTGGAGCACACACTTTCTCTTCAACAGAGCCAAGAGAAGTACTCAACTTGCTCAGATTAATGGTAGGCCAAACAATACTGAACTGTACACCCTTTCCCCAATCTATTAATTGTTCTCCTCCAATAATTAGACAAGGATAATATTAGTACCTCATTTGGGTGCTGAAGAGGTCAATTAAGCACTTGAGGAAGGTTCACACATAAACTCTACAAATGAATTGTAGTAAAAGAGCACAACTAAAACCCAGCAAAGGCCATTAAATCTGGCCAAAAATAAACAGAAAAGCAAAGCAGGGAAACATCTCAAATCCTAATTGTGCAGGACAAAAAAAGATTAATGAAGGATCCTATCACCTATTAAACATGTATTGCTTCTTCTACGAATTACATGTAGAAAATTGTCTGTAATTTACACTGTTCATCACCTTGTGTCTCAGTAACCACAGTGCCAGGGCCCAGCAAGCTGTCAAGTGGCGTCAGCAGTAACTGCTGACTTAAATTAAAGCTGCACGCTGAACCAGCAGCACAAGGGCTCATTAGAAAGAATAAAGGAGAAAACCTGGCCAAACTTCAATTTTCATTTATCCTTCAAGGACAATCAGGAGAGCAGATGGTCTATCATTCCTGCACAGCTTCTGAGTAAAGAAAGCTGATCCATTTATTTAATAGTCTTACCTCCTGTCAGTCCCGTCTTTGGCAAATGGCATATTGCAAGCTTTCCCCTTATTACAAGAACGCTTTCCTGACAGGCCTGGAAAAATTTAAGCTTTCCTGTCAGTCAGATGAGTCCCTTTATCCCATTTGGCAACCAACCAACAAGTCTATAAAAATAGACTGCCATCTGACTAAGCAACTGAGAGACTGTAGGACATGCTGGAATGCAACCAACCTGAATGCTAGTTAATCAGCTGATGCTTTTCCAGCAACACCTTCTGGCTGCTCATAAAGCCTACGAGACTTCTTTTAATAGTGCACTTAATAGAACATATTTAAAGCAGGCATTTGCTTCGTTTTCTTTGGTGTGAGGCTGTGTGTGTGTATGTGTGTGTTTTTGTGGCTATACTACAGCTTCCCAATTTTAAAGCAGGTTTGGTAACTGGAGCCTTCCCCATGAGTTCTCTCTAGAAAGTCTCATGCTGTTTTCTTTTCACCTTTTGTGCTTTAGGACAAAAGGGAAAGATAACAAACTCAAAAGCAAACTTAGTTCTGAAGGCCTAAAAATCTTCTACAATAAAGACTGATGTAGTACATACCAGTTTGGCATACATGACCATTGTTGGGCTGGCTATTAGGAAGGTAACAGACAAATATGGATCAATCTTTGTGAAAGTGAAGCATTTTGTGGTACTCTGGTAGTATTAAGGGTATTTTGGTATTATTGTCAGAAAGCTTTTCTGTCTAAAACAAATAATACTCCCTCCATTCGAATCAATCACTAACACAAGCTAGAAAGAGTCAATAAAGTAATTGAAGTGAAAGAGACTCCTCCTTCCTCACAACATGTACTTCACTAGTTTATTTTTCTGAGCAAAAGAATAACAGAAGGGTAACCTTGAAAAAAGAAGTTAAGTGTAAACAACTTGCTGACATCAATCTATTCTATTACTTCAGGCTGAATAATAAAACGTGATGGCTTCAAATAAATAACATGAGTCTACAGCTACCAAATTTAACAATTAATAATAATCTCTGAGGAATTTTTGAGGCATGCATGCAGGCTCTGCCTCACTATCTGAACTCCACATTTTGGACCATAGGGAAACACTCACCTGCCTTTCCAACACTGCTTCTACTCCCTCACTGTCAAATGTATTTAACCAGATAACCCACAGCACACTCTGCTGGAATTTCTAGGCTGACACTTAACTGAGAATTTTTTCACTCATGCTTTTCCAAGTAATTTACTTTTATACCCATATAAAGAATAATTATAATTAAAACTCTTATATTATTCTTAACATTGTGCCCTAGAGATGCGTTAGACAAGGTACCTGCACTTCAAGGAATGAGCATTCTATTTCAATTAGAAGAAAGCACTGGTATGGGACAATAGGGAAGGAAATTTTGGAGAAGTAGTCAATATCTACTGTGTTAAGGACAGGACACAGAATAGACTGTTACCTCTAGACTGCTATCCCAAATTACTATGGAAGACTTCACTTCAATGATAACTTTTAAGAAAAATTTAAACAAATGATAGGTCAAACATGAGAGGAAAAGCCAGTTTCCAACACAAAAGTGGAGATGCAGTATTAATTTAATTCATTTGTATCACATGATTATCCACACTGAAGGGAAGAGTGGAAAAAAGAAACTTCCTAACTTTTGCTGTTGCCCACCCCATTTATTATTTTTTATTACTATTACTATTATTATTATTATTATTATTATTATTATTATTATTATTATTATTATTATTATTATTATTATTATTATTATTATTATTGTTGTCTTAAAGANATTATTATTATTATTATTATTGTCTTAAAGACATGCCATGGTACTCTACAAGACTAGGCTAACAATTAATTCAACACATCTCCAGAAAACAATCATGTAGTTACAGTTTCCTTGAGAAATATGAATTATAGAGGAAAATACATGTGTCTCAGTCCTTTACTGAAGTCTTTGAGGAGAGAAACACACCTCCAATATATAACTATGATTAATTTAGGGAAATTTGCCACTTTCTACTAAACCTGAAAGCAGAAGAATTCTGACTGGAAATTGCGCATCACTGACCGATCCTTTGAATGCTGCTAGAAGGCAAAGAAAACTGTTTATCATTTTTCAACTTGGCACAACCCATTTGCCACCATGCAGGAGTTTTGTTTGCTTGGTTTCTTTTTAAAAACAAAATAACATCTTTTTGCAAAGAAATGGTAGCAACTGATTTGATACAAACATTAAATGTAAATTCTCCCTCTTCTGCCTACTCTCCATGTAATTTTGCTGGATGGTTAGTGTTTCCGATCTTGCAGAGGATATGTCCTTATAACCCAGTGCAGACAGGCAAAGTTCAAACTTACTTCCTCTTAAATATGGTGACTGGTTTTTGGTCTTGACTTTTTTTTAGTTTGGGATATTGAAACAGGAGCCCTCCAAGAATCAAATTTTGCTACCTAGAACTGGAAAGCCTGGAAAGCCTGGGAAGAGCAAATGTATTCATTAAAAAGAAGAGATGCCTCGTTCACAGCTAGACCACAAGCTCCTCATTTCTCCAAATGATACTCTAATCTGTCAGAAGGCAGGTCAGTTTAGGATTTCTGTAGGATATACTTTCCATTAGCTGGGGGCCTCCTGCTCCCCCATATGCTGTTTTTCCTTTTAAGTGCAGGAAGGACTATTCATCGTAGCTGTGGAGCTGTATGTACTCAGTCTAAATTATTGCATTTGTGCTTACAGGGATCAAATGAACATTTAGGTCAAAAAAACCTGTAGCTGCTAAGCTAATTATAGCAGGGGGTGAGTGTGTGTGGGAGGAGAGATGAAAGTTGGCCTGCTGCACTTGAACAAGCGATGAGAGCAAACCTGCACAAGTTTAAATGACAAGGGTTTGTTGGAATGCAAATGCTGGCCTGGGAACTTGGGTCGTACCTGTCTCCCAGACCAAAAAAATAGGAAATGTGAGTTGCTAACTGTAACATGTTTCCAGCTTCCAGCAGCACGAGCAAAAAGAGCACATCCTGTCGCCAATTGTTCTCCCTTTTCCTTTGAGCACCTCTTTTTGGGGTGTGTGCTCCACAGTACCTATTTTTGGGGTGTGGCTTCCAGCAGCTGTGACAGTCCTTACCACTACGGTTTGAGAGGCAGCTGAGAGCACAGTGGGAAGTGTGTGTCTGATGGCCACACAAGTAATAACCACTCAGAGAGTTTTATCCTATTCAAGCAAAGCTGAGCTTCTAGTCTTTGACTGGTCCCCATCCTTTTTCCTCTCAGTTTGAGTGATCAGCAATGGCTGGACAAAAAGCTGTATTGCAAGGAACTCTTACTGCAGTCAGCCTGGGTCGTTTTGTGAAATGTTACAGATTTTCATGCAAGAAACTGAGATTCAGTAACAATGTCAAGTATGGTAAAGTACAAATCTCTGATTAAATTACAGACAGCTTTAATAAATATGTCCGCTGGTAAACTTGCTGTTATTTCAAAAGGATGTGTTGGAAGCAAGCAGTACTTGAGATAAGGCCTTGCTGACCCAAAGATCTGCTTCCCGTGATGACTGGAAGGTTTATTCCAAGAAATTCTGCATGGCTGTTTGTCATGCTGGGCCAATACAACCACAGAAGGGTCATTTAGTTCCTACATCATCACATAGCAGTGCGATCACTGCTCCACATCCTTGCTCTGCTAACAGTTATGATGTTTTCCTTGAAGATTCTGGAAGACAAATTTTTTGTGTGACTGGCACATGCACACACACAAAAATAAAAATATTATAAACAAACAAAAAACCACAATAAACCACACACACACACACACATCACCCCCACCACATAAAAACCCAAGCAACCAAGAAATCTTTCTGTCATAACCCACTTAAAAGAACAAGAAATCCTAATTATCTGTTGTACCCACAGCTAAAAGCCTGTGGAAGAAAAGCATTGGAAAAAACAGAGGCCTCACATTTCGGGTCTAAATCTTATCCCAGGATTAGGGATTAAAAGCACAGGCTTCCAGAGCAAAAGCAAACAATCTGTTTTTTGGTGAGTGCAAACCTCATGTGAAGAACAGACAAACCAATACTGGTTCTTTCCACCTGAAGACGGTGGAATACTGGGAAATTTCTTCAAACATTTCTTCACACAGGGCCCAAGAGTTCAGAAATACATGTTTCAGAGCACGTGTAAGAAAGGATGAAGTCCCACTGGTGCTACCTCTCAAAGGCTCATCTCTTTTTCTCTCTGCAGTTCCATCCTTCAGATAACTCCTCTCCCTTCTATGCAGGGCTGCTGCCATAAATCTCAAAACCACTACTGCTCTCACCACCTTCTCTCTGTTTCCAGGACTACTCAGGAATTTAAAAGTAGTTGCTTCAATTTCTTTTCCAGGTTTTTATTGGTCCAGCTTCTGTCTTCTGCAAGCTCAAATTTCTAACATCTCCCAGAACAAATGAAGAACATTTTCTGCATTCTCACTAATCTTAACTTTCCAAGAGTAGTAAAAAATAATAACAATTTAAAAATATTCAGACATACTTCAGCAAACATTATTTTTTCTTCTTACAGCTTCTTGAAATGTACTAAGCCCAACAGATGTAGCATTTTGGACTGTCTATAAAAGATGTTATCAAAACCTGTTCTCTCCATAAAAGAAAGCATTTGCCTTTGCCATCTCCTGTTTTTATCCCTTAAAATTAGCTGTCTTACCCAACATTCTCCCATTGCCTGCATTGAAGCAAATATTCTCTGTGTGTCGGTACAGACACTGCATGAATCAACTTTCTTTTCTTTTATTAAAAAGATAAAGACAAAGAAACAAGAAACCCCAGACCAGAACAATCACCCCTTCCCCTTCCCCCCCACTTCCCAAAAAGCCCCACACCCAAAAACCCCCAACAAATCTAAATCCAAGAAAGGGAGCTTCAAGGAATCCCTGCTTTAATTTCAATGAAGATTCTCATTGAATAAGTGAGACTCATCTTAAATGCAAGATACTTAAGGATTTTTGACAAGTTGCAAACATAGAACCAAGAAACATTGCTTTATGATTCAGGCAGCCCAGGGGTGCAAACCACCAACTTTCATGTAAGTCAAAAGATGGACAGTATGATCAGATAAATATGGTGCTAGTGCAACATGCTGAGAAGTTTAGACCTACTAAAGTCCTAAATGAACTGTGACTACTCAGGAGTAGTCCCTCACCCAGCTGAGACAATCCTATGAGTGACATCACCAGAAAATCTTGAGCAGGAAACACCTCCATAACTCTTTCTAGCCTGACAACTTAAGGTCTTTTAAACCTGGATTTTCTCTCCTAATTTAAGATTAAAAGAAGAAAGCCCGGAGTGACAAGCAACTGGGGATTTTGGTATTACTATATGTATGTATTGTTGCCCTGCTATTTTATCACTGCCTACAGGTTTGCTTCTGGCACACTTTCTGTTGCAGTTTCTGGTCACCTTCTCATCACGCTCTCCACGGAACAGCAGCACACATGCACCAGGTTACCAGGTAAAAACTTGCTTCCTAGACCAAATGCACACTTGGCAGCCATGCAAAAAACCATTTACATTCTAGTTTATCTGATCCTCTCTATTAATTTATCATGACACCAGTCACATCCAGCTCTGGAACTGGAACCATTGTGATTGTGCTTTTTTCGATGCTGCTGCAAGAGGGGAGTAACACCTTAGATTTGAACTAGCAGTAGAATCATGGAATATCTTAAGTTGGAAGGAACACATTAGGATCATTGAGTCCAACTTACTCCTGCTCCCAGAACTATCTAAAAATAAACCATATGGCTAAGGGTGACAGCCAGGCCGTGACAAGCACTGGATCTACAGTTTATACTGAAGTATTTACATATATAAGGAATACTGGCAATAATTGCACACTAACTGCCGATTAAAATACCTTTTAACCTACCTTTGCACATAATTATTTGAAACTCGTGTGGGGGAAAATCATGCTATGAAAAGCCAGTGTTCACAAAAGAGACAGAGGAGTCCTGCACCTTTGTTCGAATAAAGGGAGAGAGTCCAGTGGGTCATAATCCCTTGGGATTTCTCTCTCAAGGTTTCGGAGGACACAGCCTCCTTTTATCCCAAACTCCTGGCTGCACGCTTTCTTTGCCTTCTAACAGCATTCAAAGGATGGGTCAGTGATGTGCAATTTCCAGTCAAAATTCTTCTGCTGTCAAGTTTCGTAGAAGGTGGCAAATTTCCCTAAATTAATAGTAGTTACATATTGGAGATGTGTTTCTCATCTCAAAGACTTCAGTAGAGGACTGAGACACATGTATTTTCCTCTATAACTCACATTTCTCAAGGAAGCTGTAACTACATGGTTGTTTTCTGGAGGTGTGTTGAATTAATTGCTAACCTAGTCTTGTAGAGTACCATGGCATGTCTTTAAGACAATAACAATAATAATAATAATAATAATAATAGTAGTAATAATAATAAATGGGGTGGGCAACAGCAAAAGTTAGGAAGTTTCTTTTTTCCACTCTGAAACCACATTAGTGGACATGAAGCGCCCTCTTGTTTCAGTCTTAGTGATTGAAAGATTTGGTACGTGTTTAGAATTTTCTCCAGTCTGATGAGAGAAGTTCACCTCTAGACTGTATTTTGTAAGGCTGGAAGAGGTTTGAAGGTGACCATTTTACAGCTGATGTTGTCTCGTGTTAGCCTTGTGTACACTGTATGTGTCTGTGTGTCTGAGTGGGAGAGGAAAAAGGGCGGGGAAAAAGAAAAGAAACAGAAAACAGACTTTTAATAGACACTGGTGCTACTTATTCAGTATTAAATACAAACTGGGGAAAATTAAGCCAAGCAACTGAATATGTTGTAGGTGCAACAGGGAAAGTAGAAAAACAAGCATTCTCTAACCCCATTAACTTTAAATTTAGCAAATGGTAGATAATACATCAATTTTTACTGGCTTGAGTGTCCAGTTCTTCTTTTAGGAAGAGACCTGTATATTGGAGGCTCAGATTGTATTTAAAGAAAGAGACCTATTAACAGCACAGGGATCTCCGATTAAATACAAACAAGAAATATTGTCCCTCCTCAGTGCTATCCATCTACCCAAAGAAGTGGCCGTACTACACTGCAAGGACATCAACATGGGGATTTCCAAATTCATGTAGGAAATATACTTGCAGGGAAAGCTGCATGAGAGGTTGTACAACAAAGCATCTTCGTGTTAATATCTGAGAAAGATATTTCACTTCCAGAAGTTAGCCCTGCATATAGTCAAGCAGATTCAAAATTAAGTACTTAGCTGAAAGCCCAGAATGAAGAGAGTGGGTGGTTGGTGACTCCCAACAACCAGGTCATTGTCCCACCACAAGTGATGATGCAAATTGTGAAAGAGAAATATCTGCAAACCCACTGGAGTGTTGAAGTTATGGTGACTGGACTGTGGACTCAAATACTCAGTGTTTGTATGACAAAAATTGTCAGGTCTGTTACAGGAAAATGCCCAATATGTCTGAAAAATAATCCCTTGAATTCAAAAAGACTGCCTCCTGGAATTACTAAAACAGGAAACACCCCTGGGGGTTACTGGCAAATTGATTTTTCTGAGCTACCACACCAACAAGGATATAGATATCTCCTGGTATTAGTAGATACCTTTTCCAGGTGGCTAGAAGCTTTCCTCTGCTGCACCAACAAGGCTAGGAAAGTCACCAAGGTACTCATCAAAGAGATCACACCCAGGTTCTGATGTCATCTGATAGGGCACCCCATTTTACATCTGAAGTGTTATTGCAGCACCTCAGTAAGCAGCTGGGTACTTGTTGGGATTTGCATACTCCAGGGAGACTGCAATCTGCCAGAAGGGTTGAACAGATGAATCAAACCTTAAAAAGACAAATTAGCAAAATGTGTCAGGAAACTTTCTTGAAATGGCCACAGGTTTTACCACTAACCTTGTTATGAATTAGGGCACAGCCCCGAATTAACCTGAAGGTGAGCCTGTATAAGTTGATATTTGGGAGACCATATTCTGTTGCAACTTTCCTGGGGTCCAAGGAACAAATTGGGAATGAAGAAATAGAACAATATTTAATTTCTTTTGGAAAATTGTTGAATTAAATTAAAAAATTTTTCATTGTCTCAGAACCTTTTACCGTAGACACCTGAGTAATAATAAAGGAACTCGGACAGTAAAGAAACTATCCAAACCCACAGAAAGGGGATTCCAAATTATAAATAGATACTAAAGTGACATTACAAAACATAATGGCCTTGGATCTATTACTGGCCAAAGAGCAATGGGTTTGTGGGTATTTAAAGTTGGATATAGAACATTGTTGTGTACACATCCCAAACCTAACAGAAGATCTCCAAATACAACAAAACAGAGCAAGTTACTGAGAGCAATGCTATCTGAACAGCCTCTGAAACTAATTGGTTCAACAAAATTCTCCAAGGAATAGGATGATGGTCCCTGAAAGGATGGCTGGCTGGGATACTGGAAACCATTATAATTGTGATTATAATTGTAATAATTATCAGCATTGCTATTGGTCATGTTCAAAAAATGATCAACTGTAATCTTGCAGGAATATATGTGACTACGCATAAAATCCGACTTGAAACATATCAAATGACCTTAAGGAATTTGAGAAGCTTCAAGGGGGGAATTGATACCAAAGGGTTATTCTAAGAATGAGGAGTTCTACTGCATCTGTGTACTTTTAGCAAAGAAACAGAGTGTGCAGGATCTGCTTTCTGAGCAAGGACACAAGGGAGATAGAGGAACCTTGGAGTACATCTGGCTTAAGAATGCAGCCACAGCCAAAACAAGACCATGAAAGGGCCTGAACCAGGGGAGGGCTTTATGGTAATGGTCAATAAAAATACATATGAAATTCTGGGAATTGTGATGCATGTGCCTGTGATGAATGCACGTAAGCAATGCTCTTGCAGAGGAAGGGAATGCACGCTGGGCGGAGCTGTGTCCCATGCAGCAGGGCCCAGCAAATAGTGCCTGCTTCTTGATGCTGCATCAGTGTTAAAGGAGTTCTATTTACCCGACTTTCTGTCATTTTTGGTGACAACAGAACTGCCCGAACACTGTCTTTAAATAATACTTCAGCCAGCACTATAATGCATTCATTTAAAGAGCTGAAGGTGGTTTATAATCATTCTAAAATGGCTCTAAAACTGCAGAACTGATCTAGCATGGCTTGTAGGGAGGTTTTGTAGGGGTAGCATTACAATATTTTCAGTGCTGTCTAGGATACTTCCTACATTCCACTCTCTGCTGGGAGTCAGAGCCAACAGTAGTGATTCAACTAATGGAAACCTTTGAAAAGATGCTAATGACTCTACTTCTTCTGTCATCTTGCTTTATTAACAGAAGTACACAGAAACAATTGTGCAAATGCAGCTGTTGCAACAATTAAGATGAGGTAACACGCTTTCTTCAAGAGTATGGTACAGTGGTAGAGCACAGCAAGGGCTCTCTGACTGCCTTGAATATATTTTCTATGTTTGCAGCAGATTTCCAGAATCTTTAAGTGATAAGTAGTGTCTGCAAGAATCAGTTCAACAGAAATCCAACACACTGGCAATACCTATGACATGATGAATTTTTTATGTGGATATGCACATGATGATGGATCAGATTCTGTTCTTCTAGTGATTATTTAGAGTTGAGATTTATTTACATCTTACTTTGTAACCTCTGTCGAAATGGTAGAACTATCTTTGTGAGTTGCTGAGAAAACAATTATCTTGCCCAGTTAACTTGTTGGTTGGGGTTTTAAAAATTATTTCTTAAAAAGTTGTAGGGGTTAATAGCAGGAGGGGTTAGGAATACCTATCAGCTTCTGTGCTGTTCTAAAAACTCTTTCTCCTTCCTCCTAAAAGCTTATCTGTTGACAAATAATGTAACATTAATGAATATCATGTTTTTGGCATGTCCCAGCTGTTGATGGGGAAGATAGTGAAAGAGCCAAGTCACCTTAAGGTTCTTCTTAATGCTTTTACTCATCTTTGTGTTGCTCCTGAGAGTAACCTGCACATTGGCATCTTCATGATTTTAATACGCATGAACTGAATTTGCCAGCTGCTCCTATCTTCTGTAAAAAAGTATTTGAACATCAAAACTTAAAAGCATTGATACTCATGACACTCTCACCTAAAGATAGTGTATGATGTTTGTGGCAAAATATGATCTGGTGAGAAAGGACTTCAATGTTCTCCATTTCTTTCTTATTTAATAATAATTAGTTAAATTTACTCCAAATTTAAGGTATGTCTATATTTGGATTCCCTTTTAACCAAACAAGAAAGGCTCAAAAGCAGTATACTGCTGTCACCTGAGTAAGATGCTGACAAAGGTGCAAGTAAAGAAAGTTCATTTTTTAATTATTTGTGTCCAGGGCTTAGAAGTACAAAAGGAACAAAGGAGAAAAGATGTCAGGAGCAGAAATAGCTTTTGCTATTTCTGTTAAGGATTGGTTCCTTTAGCTGGATTCAAGTGGTAAAGTTGAACTAATAGAAAAGCTGTTCTTTTATAGAGTCTGCATGTTATTTCAGTCTGTTCTTTTGAGGATGAACTTTGGAATGCTTTACTTCACCTCAAGTGCCCTTAACATTGAACCATGGCTGTCCTTTCATATTTTTGGCCATAATACATGAATAATAGAATTGGGACCACACTGTGGCAAAGAAAATTGTGTGTGTTGATACTAAAAAAACCCACAGGAGAAAGATAACATTTGTCATGCTTTGTAGATTGCAGTTTTTAATGTGCTGCTCCAAAAGGAGTAAGAGGTGACATATTTTTCTATTTCCCAACTTGCTTTCAAATAATTTCAAACCCTTTTAGGTAATAGCTCAATTTTCAGGGAAATTTTGTTGTGTGATGTATAGTGATTTGGAAATATTGTGATAGGAGAAAGAATTGGTGACAGAGGGGTTTATGCACATAGGTATTATTTTTCTATTTTTGTTACCATAATCATTTCCTTTGAGAACTGATTGACTAATGAGGATGTCATTCCTTCTATGTTTTTTCTCTTTAAATTTTAAGGTATGCTCTTTGACAATTGTTTTAAAGCTGCAAAATCATTTGTTTATAAAAGCAATCCTAAAATAACATTGAGGTCTTGTTTCTTTTGGGAAGGACTCAAGGTTCCAAGGCCTGATGGCTAGTTCTTACTGCTCTAAACATTGTTCTCTTGACATGCTGAACTGATAGAAAGGAGTCCCTAAGGAATAAGTTGTGGCCTTAAGAAAGATGAGAGATCAGCCCAAAGTGGAATGTCTGAGCACTGACTTGTTGGCTCACCATTTAATGGCAAACTTTTCCTCTGCTTCTCTCATCTCTTGCTCCTTTCTAAGCTGTCTGTATAGTACTAGTTTTGTTCCTAGATAGGACTGTCCTGGTTCCTCTGACACAGTCTAATGTGGTGCCAGCAATGGTCAAAACTTCTTGAATCTTTAAGACCTGGAAGACTTTTAACCTCTGAGAAACTTGCAGTTTTCTACAGGCTAAGTTCTGCAGTAATAATTTTTGTTTTTCTCTTTGGCATGAAGAAGTTGGATTGCGTATTGTGTTTGTGTACGCTGTGTTTTGAGATGATGTTAAAAGAATTTAACCAACCACTAGTTCCTACATTGCCAACTACATCTGTTTTAATGGGAGCAAATGAGATGTTGTGAATAGATATGGAGAGTACATTAATTGGAGAATATGGAAGTGTGCATAGAATTAACATCTGTAGGGTAAAGACTGGAGTAATTCAATATCCTCAATTACTGAGTTATATGTGGTGACCTTTCATAATCTATTAGCATTTGTTCCACTGCACCTTGGAGTGTTAAAATCCCATTCAGCCCTGTAATAGCACTAATCCATGAAACCCCATGCAAATACAAATTTACACCTAAAACCGCCTTCCAATGCTTGTTTCATAGTCTGTGTCATGCCTTGTTTGCATCGGTTCCACGCTCAGTGGGCAGCTCTCCAAACTGCGCCAGTAACTACTGTTCATGGTGTTGATGACTTTGTTGGCAGCTTTTGCTAAATAATCAAAAGCTGAATTGGTTGGGCATTAAACTTGGCATTAAACAGGTAGTACTGTCATTAGACATTCTGGAAGAGTTTATTTATATTATATATATTTATATTTATTATTTTATTACTTATACTGAAAGTGTTCTTTCTCTATCAGCTTCTCTGCTGTATCTTCTCATGAGTCATGTGCAGCTTCATGCATATCTGTCTTCTTGCAAATGCCATATTCAACAAAACATGCTAATGGAAAAAGAAGCTAATCCATGTATTCTGACAGATTGCACCAGTAATCTGAGAGTCCTGCATCATGAAAATTCAATGGACCTTTTAAATGTAACACCTGGCCAAGCACTGAAACATGGCTGTGCTTGATTTAGCTGTAGTTTAGCTATTAAGTATATTGTATATTGTTTCATATCAGCCACCAAGTGGATCAAGCCCCACATTTTTTTGTATTATGAGAATTATTGTAATCCTGACTTGGGGAAATTGTAGGAATTGTGATTCTTTTAGTGGGAAATTGTGGGAAAAAAAGAAATCCTTTGGAAAGTCTCTGGTTTGGCATGGTGGCATTTTTTTGCTTTTGACTTGTTGTGGTTTTTTGGGATTTGGGATTTTTCTTGGTTTGGTTAACTAAGTCTGGAGTGCTGACCAAAAATATAATGTTTAAATGCTTTATTTCTGCTTATTTTCCTTCTGGGTGATATGAGTCAAGCCATGCATTTGACCTCTCTGATTTTATGATAAGTGAAATCTTTACTATAAAACTATAAAGCGTATTGACTTATCTACAGACTTAGTTAATTATATGTAGCAAAAAAATGTAGATAGCATTTGTAAGTTCCTCTAAAGAAAGTGAAATAATAATTTTGGGTAATAAATACATTAAAATTTAGAGGTGAAGTGAATTATTAGCACTTAGAAATTGTAGTGTCAGGTGACACAGACTGTCTTTTTTTCTCCTCTTTGATACTTATTTTATTTTTGTACTGATCAGGATAGCTTACGTAGCTACAGCGCTGCTGAACAAATGAACCTCAGTCACGAGTTGAGTAGACTGTGTATTGTTTTCCCCTTGCACCACCCCAGATTTTGAGGAGGGTGCCAGCAAGCTGTGACAGATGTTGATATGTAGAGCAATTGTTTTGAGTACTTAGACCAGAACAGCAAGTCATTTCTGTATACACTTATAATGTCAATTCATAACCACGGCCTTTAAAGATAAAAGATTTGTAAAATATTGTCTAAAATAATGTATTTAAGTTGCTGTCTTAGTTTTAGTCTTTCTTACAGATCATATCATTCAAGACCCATATCATAATGAGAACAATAATGTGTTTGCAATTGCAGACTAGGTTAAGCTGAGTGTTGTTTGTGTCTAGTTTTATCAGTCATTGTATTGATGCACAATAGACTCTAATGCAAAAGAAAGATCTAACTAAATTTTTCCTAGGGGATATCTGCCAAGTTGATTTGCTGTTTAACTAAGTTCTTATCTTAATTCCAAAAAGAGATGGATGCATATGATCTCCATAATTGGCTCAAACAACAGATGATTGTTTTTTATATGATGTTGAGTTTCACATTTGCATTGCTTATCAGTCTGAAACTTCTGTGATTCTCATTTTTATCAGTATCTGGTTTTGTTGAGATTAATCTGTTTTTTCTTTAAGCTTAATTTTTCTTTGGGGTGAGGCTACTTCTTTGTTCTGTTTTTCTATTATTTCATGTGTCAGTTCTAACTTTTGGTTTTTTTGGACAGTGTTGTCAACGGTAGTAAGGCCATATGTTATGATTATAAACACTATTTGTTAACGACAAAGCTATTTTTTGTATTAAGCTTAAGTGTTCTGAAATAAAACCTGGTATTGATTTGTCTGCTTAGATTGTATATATTTTAGTACATCCGTAGAGATAAAGAAATACAATAGTTATTTATAGTACTAGCAGATATTCTGTGCAATTTTAGTGTTATATATTTTTATTTTTCTTTAATTTTATTGCCTAGGTCTTCAATAATTCATATCCTTTAAAAACACTGAGGGTGTAAACCACAGCTATTTTCACTCTTTGTGACATAGCTTAGTGTATTTTACAACTTTGGTGTCCCTCAGGAGCTTTTCTTTTGTGTCTTTGTCCCTGGTGTCAGATTGAAACAGCCTGCAGCCTCTTCAGTAAAGGGTGTTTCAATCAAATAGATGTCTCTCAGTGTTAAAATACTTGCCCTGGTTTCTTGTCCACAAACATCTCTGAGCTCAGATCTGTTTTCCTGCTGTTAAGAAAGAATCAGGAGCCGCAGATCACATTTTGTTGTGGGTATCAACTATCTTTCCCAATAGAAGCAATATGGCCTTGAGGTTATAAGGATCACTTATTTGGAAGATGGAGTGCACAGAAATATCCCTCTTTGGTGAATCAACACCGTCCTGGATGCATCTGCTTCCTTTTGTCACAATCTCCCAGGAGTAGACCTTTACTCTTCCCTTTGTCATGATGTAATGTGTTGCCTCTTAGAAATTTACAGCTAGAAGTTCTTCAGCATGGAGAGGAGAACTTTGCCAGTAATCCAAAAGTTATCGTGTTTCTTGTCCTGTAGCTCTTTCTCGATACTCTGTAAAGCCAGGGCTCCACAGCAAGTGACACCAGATAGCACTGCCATGGCCCTTCGCTGTGCGGATTTAATCGAAAGGGGATGTAAAAATGCAAACGTTTCAACTGAATATATGTATCAGGAAATTAGAAATACCAGTCAACTTGACATTTACGATGCTCAATAAAAGAGAAAGTTCGTAAGATGGAAGAGAATTCAAAATCTGAGGATGCAATTTGCAGCAGTGCAATCGTAAGTGTATGTTTTAGGACTGATGAGTTGTCATGAAATAGATTGTCTATAGAAAATGTAAAGTGTGAACAGTAAAAGATATTTCGCAGTCATTTGCATATAGAATTTACTTGTCCTCGGTATTTTAATCAATCTAACATTATGCAAGTGAAATCCAGTTGTTAACAAGTCTGTAATGGTTGACTATGCTAGAACCAAATTTCCTTTATACAATTAACAGGACTTTTATATAAAATTATGTTCAGGAGGTATTGTCCTAGATGGTGGAAGGCACCTTTGAGTTTTTATTCTACCTCTATTTTTCGGATTGCTGCATATATGAGTAGTTTTGAAATGCTAACTTCATGATTCATTAATGAGTTAATGTACAATTATGAAGTGAGATATTTTTGATGATCTCATAATCTCGGTCTAATTCAAAATTACTTCCATTTGTGGTCCACTTTTGGCAAGTGTTCTTGTCACCAGCCCCAAGTAACATTTTCTGTGTAAATAATAATTTGTGATGGCTTCTGAAAATTCTCTGCCATTTATAGTGAGCACATTATATTCATAAGCAACACAGGGTATAATGTGATCTTTCATTGCTGGTACAAGTTGTTGCCCTGGTTATGTTTTTTCACTATTGGTATCAAAGAATTGGCTCCATTGGTATTTCCCTTCCCTGAAGAATTTCACTTGTAGGCAACAGCAGGCTCTGCATTTTACTTACGTTCCTGTCGCTGCGTTTCTGTGAATTTCCCATAGAAAGTAATGCATCTATTAAAGCTACTTTCTACTATCTCTTCTTTGAAATGAAGTGCTCTTATATTTTATCAGACTTTCTCAGGAATATTTGAAAATGTCTTTTTCTATTAAGAATATGCATTTGTTAAAACTGAAATTTTGGAAAAGGTTGGCATATATGAATTAATTAACTTTAAAAAATTCAAAATCATGCATGTGTATATTTCACAAATAACTGTTAATGTTTCTCATGAAAAATTATACTGAAATTATCAGTATTACTGTTGCTTAAAGCAGTCAGTTTTGGTTTTTTCTAGTTTAGGTAAATGATACACTCTAAGACTTTCTTTACCGCTTGCTTTGGATTGGATCCCACTTCCCATCCCCAAAAGACAAAATTAAAAGTCCACTTTGTGTAGCTTTGCAGGTTACGAAAGGAGTCCTACTGGCTTTGTTCACGTTCCCTAAACTCACAGCTTTGTGTCTCACAATTGTATTTTCTTTCTGCATGTTGTCTGTATTTTTTATCAGAAACTTTCTTACTCTGGGAAATGATATGGAAGCCATTAAAAGGCACAGGTGGTCCCAGCCAGCTCTGCCATGGCCACTGCGGGGTGTGGCTGAGCCCCACAGGCTCCTGGGAAAGCTTGTGTCAATGAGGGGCAGAAGATGCCAGACTGGTAAAGGAAAGAAAACCAAGAGGACAGGTGAACAGAGGGAATCCTGAGGTCAGAGGAGAAGGGGAGCACATGTTATGGAGCAGCTATTCCCTCCAGACCATGGAGGGCTCTGGCAGGTGTTCTGAAGGAACTCTGGCCCATGGAGAGCTGAATGCTGGAGCAGTGTTTGTTTCCTTTTTTTCCTCAAAGGACTGCAGACTCAGGCAAACACATGCTGGAGCAGAAGTGTGGAGAAGGAAGAAACTGTCAGAGAGAAACTGCTGTACGCATCCTGTGTTTTGAATTTTTTAAGGTAAGTATTTTAGGAGAGAAAAAGAAACAAGTGGAATGTTTAATTTCTGCCCTTGTGAGTTTAGTTCAATGCTTTCTGGCCTCATGTTTAGGGAAAAAGGAAGCAATTGATTCCCATTCACCTTTTCCATTCCACTACTGATTTACATATCTTTAGTGTAGGAACCTTCAGTGGCTGTTTGCTTTGTTGAAAAGTTTTGGGTAGGGTATTTTTTGGTTCGTTTATTTACTCATTTATTTTGAAATTTATTTCTTCTTCATGTAGAATCTACTTCTAAACTTTGCCCAATGTTGCCTTTTTTCTTTATCTTTTTAGTTCTACCATCTCCTTTGTATGGAGTTTGGGGCATGGGGCAGGGACAGCTGCACTGGTTGTACCTTCTGAGCTTTTTACACAGGCACAGTGATATCCTTTGTTGTCCCTTTCCTAATGAATTTTATTCGTTCAGCCATCTATTTTGCTGATTTGTGTGGCTTGGTCATCAGCACATTTTGTTGCATTAGAGTTTGCCTCTTTATTCCTAACCTTATACATGTCTTTTGAAGAACTGAAGCTGAAGGACACTTTTACAGATAATATTCTTTAAGTAGATAAAAGTGGATATCAAGGTATTAAATCTTTCCATTTGGTATCAATGATGTCTAGTTTTACCTTGTGTATTTAAATTTGTAATCAAGTTAGCATGACTCCTGTTTGTCATGTTTCTTTCATTCTGCTTTAATTCAGTATTTTTTCAGTCATTACAAATAGGCAAGGCAAAAAAACTTCGCAATGAATGTGCTCTTTTTAAAAAGACAGTTTAAAAGTTCACGTGGGCGTTGGCTTTTCTGGGATTATTATTTTGGCGTGCTCTGAGGGGAAATGGTGTTTGAGGAAGCTGTGAGCCTTTGAACGCAGTGTCCTCTGTCCGTAGGGGTGTGGTCTGTGACACACACGTTGCACGTGCCTCTGGGAATTTGTGGGTTTTCCACTCGAAGTAATAGCTCTTTGTTGAATTGCACCTTCTACCAGCTGCGAACCAAGGGGGTGCTGACTGATGAGTAATGACTGGAGAGTTCCTGCAGGGCTTGGCCAGGACAGATGATTGGGATGTTGTTCTCAGCTTGGCCCATGTAATCTGATTTAAGGAAAAATTGTGAATGGCATTTTTCAAAATGTGTCCAGATTAATTTTAGAAGGGCTGGCTGGCTGGGTTGAGGTCTGGAGATGCAAAGAAGCCTGAGTTGGTATCAAGGCTTTGATACTGTGTGTCCCACTCAGTGTTGTGTTAGGTGATATGCCATCTCCTTGTTCTCCTAGACAGCTATCATCTAGGTCACCTTTCTGATTTTTTAATGAAATAAACTCTTCAGTGCATGCTAGCAGATTGATCAAAAACTTAATACTTCCTATGGTCAGGGCATAATAGTAAGGATATGATGCTATGGCTTGAATAAATAAATTGTTTGGAATTTGTAGTTTCTTCATCACCGCCACCCTGTTTTTCACAACAGAAGAACAGGAAGAGGGCATTCAAATACACACTTGAGGAGAACAATGTGTTTAGGAATATAAGTGTTATGTTGTCATTAAGAAGCCTTCTAATACACTTTCAGTCTGATTCTACCATTACTGTGGTCAACATTTTGTCTCGTTTGTTAACTTCAAACTGACTCACTTCAAGACAGCATTAGCTGTTCTATGAATAGCAGAGCTTTTCATTCCCAAGTGTGTTCTGCCACTATCAGTAAATTGTGGTACAATTTCAGTTTACTCCTTTGGTTCCTAGAATTGCACTTTCTTCTTGCAATAGCCTGAATCTTCTAGGTGCTGAAGGATGCCTATTTCATGTTTTGCCTGTATACTCCTCTTATCCTAATATATAGATTAATTAATTCATATGAATATACAGAACTGACATATAATATTGTTTATGATTGTTTCACTGTGTCAAGACTGTGCCAGTTGTAGTTCACTGCTCTGTGGCTGGAACATTTCACTCTAGAAAGACAGAAAAGTTAAAGAGATTTTGTCTACCAAAAATTAACCACTTGCCCAACTGGCAGTTGCTTTTCCTTCTTGTAAATCACGTAAACATCTTACCAACTTAGAAACAGAAATATATAACCTTACTGAATACTCACAATTTGTAAGTGGAAGGCTATAATGGCTTAAAGAGTCCTCTTTGTATTACAGAGACCAACTCAAATCCTGATCATCCTCCCTTTCTTTGCCCCCCTGTCAAAAAAGAGACACTGTTAAACGAAAATAATTTTGTTTGGTTGGTTACACGCTTTTTTCTTTTACCTGTCCAAGTTCTACGCGGTGCCAAGTCAGACAGAAGTGCAAAACATTTATATGAATTCAGGATGTTGTTGGCACTCACTACCATTTTATCTGAAGTCAAAAAACTATCATCATCCTTGCAGCTGTGTTTTATCTTGAAAAATATGGCTGGAGAAGTTGGGGAAGCATCTTGTTGATTTTGCAGTCTGGCAACACACATCCACGTAAAATATTCAGGAGTGAAATGAAAAGGTTTCGGGAGTGACAAGTAAAATGTTTCTAATGTGGAGATACTTATTTTATCAGAGCAAATCATTACTGTATGCTCGCCCAAATAAAATTATTCTGACACAAATCTTGAAACCAGAAATGAAGATACAGGCATACTTTGTTAAATAAATACTCACTCTCTCCTGCCATCTCTTTAGGAAGTTACTTTAAATGGTGTAAATTTTACCCTGGATCTGGGCCTGACCTCAGATTTGTTTTTTGTTGCTGAGGAGCATATTTATTTAAAGGACACTTGGTTAGGAAAATTGTTGGACTGCTGAAACTTTGTAGAAATGGAAAAAGTATAAATAATTGAAAAACTGCTCAGCCTAATTCAGCAAAATATGACATTAACTAGTGTTCTTCTGCCAGTAAAAGCTATGTCCACATTAGGATATTTTGGAACTATAGCTAGGCCAAATATTGTCCATCTGAGTCTTTGCCACAGCAGAAAGAACAACTTTCATATTTTCTCCTCTATTTGCACTGCTGGAGGAAAGCAGTGCAAAAGATTAACTAAATACAAAAACCTCAGAAAATCGACTGAAATAACTGTCAATTGTTCTTTATGTAGAAAATAAACTGTGGTATCACAAATGGATCTGGATGAGCTTTCAAGCACCTCCTGCTTGCCTCGGGCTGATCAAACCACCAGGCAATTGTCCAAGCATAGCAGGCTTGGTAACTCTGCCTGGAGTTGAAAGGGAAGAAGTAAACAATGACATTTTTACTCTGGAAAGTGCTTGGTCTCTGCCAAAAGGTTCTTTCCTTCCCCATGTGGAAGTTGTATAGCAATGGAATTACGTTGTCAGGGTTTTAATCTCTGAACTGAGGGATTATTCTAGCAATTGACCCTTCTTGGTTTAGGACTGAAGCTGTGGGTACTGTCAGGAAATATTAGTGGAGATTTGTAGCTTTCTGCTAACAGCACTGGTGTTAAAAATCTGTCTGTACATTCCACTGTGGTGGAAAGCTGAGGCAAGTGAAAAGGAGGGAAGCCCTATTGATGCAAGCCTACAGCTGGAGAGAAATGTTTTACCTATGAAAGTGGTTATTGGTACACCTATTTTTATATGTATAATTATACTTGGATGAATAGTTATATTTAATTGGGATTTTTAAATATGCTTCATCATTCTTGCACATAGCACCTTTTCAGAAGAATGTAATTTTCTGAATATGCATGTAAACTATGCATATTTAAGCAGTGGCCAAATTTTTGGGCAGATGTGATTGCTTTGTGGTTTGACTTCTGCCTGAACATTTTGACTTTGACAGAGTACTGGGGCCAAAGAACTTCCCACTTAATTTTTGTTGTTTAGGGTGTTCCTACAGACATGTTTATGTGAAAATTTTCTCTAGGTCAGTTGGGATATGTAGCTCCCCTCCCCAGCTGAATCCAGGACTCTCTAGGATGTGAATGGCACCGATTTACAGAACTGCTGCTACCTCTGCAAAGAGCAGAAGAGAAGTTGTAGTGTTTTGAATTAATGATGCATATAGTTCACCTGCTAAGGACTTTTAATGCAGTATTTCTAATATCATACCATGCCCTCTCTGTCACATGAACCACACCAACAATTTTCCAGAGGCAAAATATCTTTTTCTCTCATACAAAAAGTATGTAAATAGATGGGAATAATTGTGAATATATTATAAGCTGTTTTGCTTCTGTCATATGTATTATTTAAAAAATATGAAAGATGAGGAATTGCTGGGGTTTGCAGCTTAACAATCATCATAAAAGACGAACCAACAGAAACCTAAACTGGGTGGACAAAAGAAGACGAAAAACATCTTCTGTGAATCTACTTTACTCTGAGATCAAATAAATTTACTCACTTTGAAGTAATTCTGTTGAAACACAGGTTTCCCAAATTTGCCGTGCAGGGTTATTAAAACAAAGTAAATGAACATCTTTTCTATATTATTTGAAGACTTTGGTTCCTTATCTTACTGTTTTTGAAGGTATTTGTAGTTAACAAGCCTGAAAGTAAACTTTGCAGGAAGCAAATCTCTTTCATATCTTACTTAAAAGGAGCTCAAGTTTCCAAGACAGAAACAGTAACCTCAGTATGCACTTTTATTTGAGGTCTTCATCTTACTTATTTTTCCTTTTTTTTTTTTTAGTTGTTCTCTGCACAAATCTTTGTACAGGACAAGGTCTTGTTGCTCATCAGTATTGCAGTCCACAAATGCGGAGAAGGTGCAGCCTTGTCAACCACCAGCTCATTTTGAACATTTCACTTTCAGGATTGCAGCTCTTTGTAGACTTGACCTACCCAAAATTTCCTTTAATATGTGGGAAGCTATCTGAATGCTACTCAGGTGTGAGTTACTGTGATGTTAATTTCTTCTCCATTTCAATATACCTTTTCTCTCTGAGTTCTGTATCTGATAGTGAATACTATTTTTAGATTACATATGAGTCAAATGCTTGAGTAGGAGTTTTAATTCACTGGCAAGAAGAGTAGGTTCATGTTAGACTAAACAAGGTTTGGTGGCAGAGCAGCCAGATAAGCATTCAGCCATGTCAGCAAAACAAAGTGAATTTTCTTTTCTATTCCTCTTCTTTGCAGTCAGACTTCAGCAGCATTATTTTAGTCTGTGTAATGAAGATCATTTTGGTGTTTGAACTTGGAAAGTGAATCAGTGAAGTGCCTGCTCTTTTCAGGCTAATCAGCATGGCCAGACTTCCCAAACTATGCTGATACTTTTGTTGATTCTTTTAGGATTCATTAAGAGCAATGTTACACACTGTTCTTCCCTTGCTTTTCATCTGGCTCGGTTTACTTGCAGAAGGAGGGAGTGTCAGATGCATCTGTCAGGAAAAAAAATCTGTTTGAGCACACTATACAGGGTTTTTTTCCAATTCTCAACTTGTAGGCAGTGGAGCTGTTAAATCATTCCTGAGTCAAGAAGATACACAAGTGCTCTAAAATGAATTCCCTTGCTTTTGACACCTCTTGCCACTAGATGATGGTGATTCTAAATACTATAGGCACTGTGCATGAGTAAGCCATGGGTTACAGGATTGTGCAAGCAGACAAAAGTCTGATGTTTAGCCCCAAGTATGTTCTTAAAAAACAGAATTGCTAGAATAATTTCCAGTAAGCTAAAATTTCCCGACTTTTACTGTTGAAATGCCAAATTAATTAAGCCTGAGATAAGAAAAAAGACCCCATGTGACCATCTAAAAAAATCCTTGTGGCTTAATCATCCATGATCATTGATAACATTTAAAGCTGGTTAGAAAATGGATGTTTCATTGGAAATACATATACTTAATGTATATGAGAGCAGAAGGAAGTGATATAGCTGGAAAGGACGATTGTGCCATTCTCAGAAAAGATCTGTAAAGATTTTAAATAGAGATTTTTGGTTGTTGGGCTGCCTGTGCGGGAAGGCTTAAAATGGTAAGAGCCATCTAGTCTGTCTTCTTTTTGGCATTCTGTCCACCAGAGAGACAGAGAGTGGGACTGGTGACAGTTTCTAATGTAAAACGTATCATAAAATCCATCAGAGAGCTCTTTACCAAGCACTAACACCATGCCTCAGAGAAATGGCCTCATGCTAGTGTGCCTAGCACAGTGCTTGAACCAGATGGATTCTCCCACTGGAAACTGGGAGAATCAACTCCTGACAGTTCACCAGAGGTTCTGATAGAAATAGTGGGAAACTCTGCACGTGTCCTATACTCTCTAGAGAGTTAGGAGCAAGCACGATCTTCCTCTTGAGCTTATTTGTAAAAGATACAGATGGTTTTGTTTGCTTAGGGCAGGGTACTGCCAAGAAGTTCCTTTTGACTCATCCTCCAGTTCTTTAGCCAAAAATATAGTAAGTATTCTTCAGTCTCAAAATCATATCCACTGTATTTTGTATTAATAAAATAATGTTTTTAAGATGATGAATGAACTTGTAACAGCCTCACTATGAGTATTTTGTTAGACTAAGTAGGAAAAGAATGAAAGGATATGTAGCTCAGAGACATCTTTGTATTCAGAGGTTGTTTCTGTCTGCAAGGGAAGGCAACTGTTTCAAGGAGCAGATTTCAGTGTATGAATGTATTGAAGCTTCCTTGCATTTTTCAAACCCACCATATTATTCAAATATTCTTTCAAAATTAAGATCAGCTAGTGTTTATACCACCGTATCAAAAATAACAATTTTCTGTGCTCTTTTTGAGTTCTTTTCCTAGTTCTCCTGTTGCTTTTAAGTTCCTGTGTCTTGGTTTTTTCAGTGTTCATTGGCATATGTTCTGTTTTCCTGCTGTTCCTTCACTTCAGAGAGCAAACCATCCAGTAGAGTGAATGAGGCAGGACTCTTGTGGGAACAGTAGTATCCTACCACAACTATCATACAGGTTAGCTAAAATAAGGGTACAGAGGACTCTTTCTGTTGTCACTGATTCATTAAGTTTGCAAGCTAACACATATTAATTATGCTTTTTCATTAATTCATTTGCTCAGGATGTTGTGCTAGAATCTTAATATACTCCAGAATTTCTTATTGAGAAACATGAATTTCATCTAAAGCCAGAGATTAGATGTGATTTTATAATTACCTTATTTTGTTATGATTACATGGCCTGAGGGTGAATAACACTGTTAGTCAAAAATCATCTTCAGGCTTGTATTTAATGATGGGCAATAAATAAATTATGTGTTCTAAGAAGGGGAGGTTTGTAGTTTTTGTAAACATTTGGTAATGTGCTACAAAATATGAAAATATGTTGGTAATATTTGAAAATAATAATTTGAAATCAGCATTTGCCACTGTTTGGGCTATCTTTCATTTTGTAGAAACGATGCTGCATTGTGTAGCAAATTCGGAAATCTTGCACAATGCTGGGGCAATTTCAACATGAGTTATATGCTAATTTTTTTAGCTGATTTTGCTCAAGAAGTGCTTTGGGGCATTTTTTTGGTCCCTCCTTTCCCTGATAATTAGTTTAAGTAATTACTGGGTGGGGGGAGGTGGGGGGGGGGGNGGTTTGGTGTTTAATCACACAAGCCAGATGAATATGGTTAGAATATCTATGAAAGCTGAGTTGAGTCTATCCCTGGAGATGTATAAGCCTTTTGCCTCCCTCAGTTTTGCTTCTACTTGTCACAGGTGTAACTTTTTTTAAAGAAAAGATTCAGGGGTGGTGAACATTGGGAAGTTTTGCCTGAAGGAGCAACTACAGCACACAATCCAATGTCTCACAATGTACTAGAAAAGACTGAAGGGGAAAGCATAAACTGTTGGGAGCTGCAAGTATCAAATCAATTGGTATTTATGAAATACAAACTGCTATTTTTTTGTATCAAGTTTTTGGAATATTTTAGACTGTACCATTTCCTTGGAGATTTGGAATTTCTGTAACTTTGCCTGTAAGAGTACCATGCTGTCTTCTGCACCTGATGATTTTTGTGCTTTCTGTGATTTAAAGCCTTGTTTGTGGTGGGGGTGGGTTTTTTTGGTTTTTTGGGGTTTTTTTTGTTTGGTGGGGGGGGTTTGGCTTTTTTTGGTGGGTTTTTTTTTTGGTTGTTGTTAGTTTTTTTTTAAAATGCCACTGGCACAGTTTTCCTAGGGTTCAGATGAAACCAGTGTCTTGTATGGGATCTTTGCATTCCAGAAGTGTTCTTGTTTTCTGGAATGAATCTGAAACGATGTTCCTGACGTTATCAGTTCAGCCAGATGTTAAAATTCTGTGTTCTGTTAATTCTGTTAATTTCGGGCATTGTATAAGCTGAATAAATAATTTCTCTCAAATCACATTGCTTTGTATCTGTGTTGTCACATGCTGGTGGAGGCCTTACGAAGGATTTCCTCACACCAGGGTGAGGGAGCTGCCATAACTGATCATACACATGTGCTTAGTGTACCCCAACTGCAGAGAACATAGTAAAAGGCCTCCAACTTTAAAGTGTTTCCATAAGAATATTCTTTCCTAATTCCTTTTTGGCTTGGTACATTCGTTGTACATTAGTATTCTCAGTGTTAATGTTTATGATAAGGTCAACTTTCACTGAGAATGAAGGGAATTCTGAAATGGCATTGATATTGGAATTAGACTTCAACTATGACTAATATTTACTAAGCAGGTCTTTGGGACATATTTTTTCCCAACAATTTCAATTGACAATTACCAGGCCCAAAAGAGACAAAGGGCTATATGTCTGCATCCTTTAGAAATTATTTTTGATAAAATTCATATCATCTGAGATCTTGAAATTGCTGTTTTGCTTGTAAGTGCTCCTTCTTTTAGTAATGTGTCACTAGTTTGTGATACGAGATTCTGTTAGTCTTATTATTTCTGGAACAGCTTAAAATGAGCACCTTTTTCATTTCAGAGCCCTCCGAATTCTTTAGAGTCCTTTAAGTCCCAGCCTGAGGGAATTAGCTGAGGTGTTTTCTATTCCTATATATATTTTTTTCCTTTCTTAGAACAGCTGACTTTCTCTGCAGTACCAAGTTTCTGACTGTAGAAGCAGGTGTTGATGTTTAAAATGCTGGCATGATAAAATTATGGATTGTTGAGCAGTAATCTGCTTCAGGTTCCACATTATTATCCTTCATGACTTGATGATTTTATAATGCATGGATTTTAGAGCTACTGGGCACCAGTTTTGAAATTAGGAAGGCCTTATAAAGCTTGGAATCATCTCAGTCAATGACAAAATCGCTTTTCTCAAAGCTCATTAATAGTGACTTGCAGTACAACAGCTGATGTAATAATGGGTGTGTATAAACAAATTGCTTATTTCCTGGCAAATAGTCTGATATCCCTGCCTTGCCTTCATTGCTATCAGATTTCCTCTGGATTCTTACAGCTTTTTAATTTTTTTCTTTTCAAAATTCTCCTTTGATTCCAGTAAGGAGCCTGCATAAGTGTCATGTGTATGTATAATCTCATGCAAGTACTTCTGGCATTTGTCTTGCTTAGTCACAATACGTACGGGATTTCAGGACTGGTGAGCAGAACATTTATAAACAAAATCACCGTTGTTATGGGCAGTCATATGGTCTCTAAGACAGCAAGAGACTATTTCATCATGTAGTCTTACCTCCTGTGTATCACAAATCATTTTCAATTTTCATTAAAAGCAGAAATTGCCTTTAATGAAAGTTTTTTGAGTGGAGAGGTCCTATCCATGTACTGTTTGAATCCCAAATGGTGGTCCTTTTTCTTCTTTTTTTTCCCCCCCCTTTTGCACCAAAGAGCAGAATATAGCTAGAATTTGATCTGAGCACCAAGGGGAATTCTACTGCTTTGATTTTCCTCTGTATGGTACTTGTTCAAGGTACTCGATCCACAAGTACTCAGTTGCTGTAACACTTCCCTGACACGATAGATTTTGTCTGTGTGCAGAGTAGAGCTGTGTACAGGTCCTGCACCATGGGAAACAGGCTCTGGAAATAGGCTGAGGCCAGCAGAGCCATTCACGCTGACACCCTTTGCTTGCTTGAACCTGCGTGTGGGGACAGCCTGCAAATTAGGCTGGACCAGTCCTGTTCTTGGCCACTACTTTCTCATGAGTAAGCATTCTTCAGTCTCAGAATCATAGTCTCATTTATCTCCCTTGGGTAGGAGAAGGGTTATTGATCACTGTAAGGCTTGTCTATCTCTTGGGAGCTGTGGTTCCTGCTCGAGTGGGTCATTAGCTCTGAGCCTTGCAAGTGGCCCTGCTCAAGGGAGCCTGAGCTGATGAGTTGGCCTGAGAGCCAACAGCCTGTGATCGATCATGTCTCCCTGAAAATGGATGTGTGGTCAGCCAGCTCTTGAGGCAAACTGTTCCTACCCTGCACTGGAATCCCAGACCATCCTGTGGTTTAAGCAGTGTCTGCAGCATCCTTTGAATGGCAAAAAGGAATGAGAAGTAGCAGCTGAATTAGTGAAAACGGACTATATTAATCTCTGGTGTGAATCCTGTACCCTCTTTCTTGATCCTTGTGACCACAGTCTAATGTTCCTCATACACAGGTATTTGTGAGATTTCTGTTAATTTTTTTCTCCTTGTAGATGAATTTTAAGGGCTAATAAAAAATATACAGGACAATTCATGTTCTGTTGCTGTCTCAATACGCTTTTATTGGGAACCTTTTCTTAAAACTCTTAAGAGAAAGCTAACAAGGATTTGACCAAAACGTTATCCTAATAATTTTTATTCCAGTTGTGTCATTTTCAATATCAGAAGCTTTTCTGTGTGATTATTTCTAATAACATTTTATTAACTTGAATCCCATGAAATGCTTCTGAAAATCAGGTCTAAGTTATCTTGTAAGTAAGATCTTTGATAAGAGAACAGAAGGGTCTAGAAGAGGTTGCTGGAGTCTCATGAGTTTATATATTTGTATATTGGTACACAAAGAGGAGGGGGTAATGCTGATTACATATTTACCAAAAACACGATGGAACTGATGGTCTAATCATGCCTAGATGCAAGCAAGGCTTAACCTGTGTGGAATAACTGAGAGTATGTAAGTCCATGGAGCCTGACAGAAGGAATCCATGGATGCTGAGAAAGCTGGCTGATGAAGGTGCAAGACCACTCTTAAGTATCTTTGAAAGGTTATGGTGGTCAAGAGAGGTTCCCCATAATCAGAAGAAAGCAAAGGTCACTTTCTTCTTCAAGAAAGGCAAAAAGGAGGGTCTGTGGAACAGGAGACCCATTCGAAACAAAGTGATGGAGGAACTAATCTTGGAAGCTATTTCCAGATACATGAATGTCGTTGGGAGTAGTCAACCTGGATTTATCAAGGGGAAATTATGCTTAAACAGCCTGATAATCTTCTAGAATGAGATGACCAGCTTGGAAGATGAGGGAAGTGTGGAAGATGTTCACCTCAACTTGAATAAGGCTTTGGACACTGTCTCCTGTGAAATCTTAATAGGCCAACTGACAAATTATGAGTTAGATAAGTGGATAGTTAGGTGGATTGAAAACTGGCTGAATGCCTGTGAATTTTCAGCATCTGCCCTTGAGTGTCTTAAATAATGTGTCTGCCCTATTTTTTATGAGAGACAGGAGTGAATTGGACTGTGGTCAGAGGAGAATAATTCCTTTGCAAAAGCCTTGGATGTTTCAAGCCAGAACTCCAAGTATTTTGACAGTTGTTCATTGGATGAAGGCAGAGGGAATTAATAGTTGCATTCTAAAATCTGGGACATCTTTGTTGCAGTTTGTTAGGATTATTTTGACTTTTGGCAATCTGCAAGGTGAATATTCAAATATGTTTAGTTTAATGATTTTAAGTATTACCTTACAGAAATCTGCCTACTATATTAAATTTCTTCATCACATTTTGAAAGGAAGGTAAGAAAACTTTTGCAATGGGACAGAAGGGCTATTGCCCTAATGTCAATAAACAGAGCAAGCATAAAATGAATGCTGTAAGTAGAGCATGTAAGGGACATGCAGATGACTAAATATAATTTTTCCTGTGTTTTTAGAAAAGGTAAGATCAATGAAAAAGAAAAATTAACTTAAGGCTCACATAATCAGGCGGATATATTTATAATACCCATTTTGAAATATTGTGAAAGATTGGAGATCTCAAGGCAGTTGTTTCAAGCACATTTTTGTGTACTGATTGTAGTATTCATCCAGCTATGCACTGCCCTGCAGGGGAGAACCCTGGCCTATGCCTGAAGTTGTTACTTTTGACTTCGTTCTTTTGGTCAGTGTTGGAGAAGATAAAAGCTCTCTCTGTCTCCCCTTCCCCAACCCCCTCCCTCCATCAGCTTGATAATGCATTGAGTAACAGTTGGCAGCTCTATTAGTTGTTTTGAAAGCTAAAAAAATCCTTTTTGTACCTTAGAGACTAAATGCTGTTTGTGAAATAAGTGATGCTGTACGCTTTGTCAGTTTATTGGCTGCTTTCTCACATGCTCTTTTGGAAAATCCCTACAGTCCTCATGCACTTCTTCCCACCATTCCCTTCCCCAACTTGCACACTACAGAAGATACCTCCAGTTTTTCTATTGTCATGTTGCTTGAAGAGCTTTTGTCTTTTAGCAACCAAATGCTGTTCCTAGGGGACCATCTAGAAATTGTTCACCCTGACTCATGTGAAACTGAGCTAAATCTCTTCTGATCAAAAGAGTTTAAAACAGTTTTTCTGAGAAAATGATGTCTGACACTGTAATTTCCATTTGAAAACAGCTAACATCTGTGGAAAGTGCATAACCAATGCCTGAGGAATTTCTGCGAATTAAGTCCATGTCATGTTTGACTTTTTTCAGTTCTCCTATAGAAGAAAAGGGAGGGTGGGGGGAACGGGGGGAAGAAGCCTCTGACCCAAGACTGAGCTAATTTTGGTTTCAGCATACCCTGATAGTATCAAGGGGTTGTCTTTCTCTCTTTCTGCTGTTTTTCTCTATTTTTGGGACCACTCTGCACTTGCAGCACTTGTTCCCTTGTCACTGGTTCACTGAGGGTGAGCCAACATCTTGAATACTGAGTAAAGAATTAGTTGATTCCGTAGATTAACTCCATATTTGTACAGTTCACATGATACCACTGATGCTATGGGATTTTCCCCTTAACTATTTTGACTCATCCTTGCCGGCAAATTTTTAGGGACGTGGCAGATGACAGAACAGTTTGCTGTTAAAGGAAGGGCTTGTTACAAAAGGTATGCCTGTACGTCCGTGTGTACTAAATCAAAAGGTTTATCTCCATCTCCTAAATGATTCCAGTAGCCAGGACTGGGTTGTAATTTGGTACAGTAGCAAACCAGATGTACATAATGTTATTCTGTAATATTTTTATACCATTCCAG
Organism: Origma solitaria; assembly: GCA_013397895.1. NCBI lineage: Eukaryota > Metazoa > Chordata > Aves > Passeriformes > Acanthizidae > Origma > Origma solitaria. Next base: position 2,138,805 of record VZRL01002032.1, read on the forward strand.
GAGTTCTGTTTGCGGACTTCTGAGTGCTTTTGATGCTGTTTTATGAGCCACATTTTCTAAACCAAATCTCCTGGTATTATCAGAGTTGTTATAAATTATGCAGGGGAATGCAAGCTATTTAGCTGTTCTGATACTATCCAAAGGCCAGACACATCCCACTAGTAATTCGAGGTTGTGATTACTCTCATGATTTGGCTAGGGAAACTTTCAGCCACAGGGAAGCACGTACACTGCTTTAATTGATAAGTGATTTCAGCATGGAATGAGAATGGTATATGTTCTGTTTGGACAAACCATGACTTCTTGGAATACCAATTATTTTGCACATCCATCTTTCATTTTCTCATCCAGTTAAGCTGAGAAATGGTGGTACTGTAATCCTTTTCTGCCTTTAAAGCTAGAAGAGTTTTCTTACGAAATAGTACTCTTTTCTTTGTAGGTTTTGATGGTTTATCTTACTCCAGTCTGAAAGTAGGAAATGCCCTCTGTCAATTTTTTTTTTTTAAAACTCCTCTGTGCAAAAACATGTTTTGCGTCTGTTTATAAAATTAGAATGACATATAAGAGATCAGAATATATTTCCAATATATTTCCAAGCATGTGACTATGAGTGAAAGGAGATTTAGATCCAATTGAGGACTATTACTTCTCCTTATCTGGAATGAGCAGATTTGTAGATAAGATTGAGATTCATTTTGTCTCAGTTTGCCAGTAAGTAACTTCTTACTAAAATAAAAAGGGAGATTTTTTTCCCTGTGCACTGGAGAGGCTATAGCAAGATATTTGCAATGTGAAAAGGCAGGAAAAGGTAACATTGGAATGAATCAAGCCAACAAATTATCTTCATATTCTGTCTTAATGATAAGTTTAAAATTGAAAATCAATGCAATGGTGAGAAGGCGTTACGTTAATATTTTTTCCATACATCTTCGACTAGTATTTCTCATTGTTGAATACTTATGTTCTTTTTCATTGGTGTAGCACACAAAGCTTATTAAAAAACTTGTGATTTTTATATTAATTGAGGCAAATGTATTCATATTTTTATTTGTAACAAACGTAATTGGCCATCCATGAAGTATTCCAAAATTCTTATTTTCTTGCGAGGGTAGAGGATAATCATATACGTGGTTGTTATGTCGCTTCCTCCATCATGTCAATGAAGACTTTTTACTGTCATGTAAAAGTCATCAAGAAGATTTACTTTTACAGTGTTTTGTGGTTTGTTTTTTTCTGAATTTGAGAGTAGGTGAGGGTCCTCTGCAAACATCTCTGTGGTGAACTGGTAGTGACTGCAGACAGGTGTCAACACTGTAAAACGAACAGGATGCTCAGAGTTCTCATCTGTCTGCAGTGAAACCAAAGATGAACAGCTTGAGAGGGGAAGTCTCTACTCTTGGAAAATATCCTTACATTTTATGACTGATGCAAACTGGCAGAATACTGTTACTGAGCTAGTAAAGTATTTGTCTAGTGATTAAATAGGAATTCGTAGTTGAGGGTCATCTGGCACTCTGTGCTTAATTCAGGAATGCTTCAAAATTGTCTTGCTCTGTGCTGTCAGCCTCTCTGGAAACATAGAAACAATAATTCTGCAGGATGAGGTTTTGAAATGAGCTCTAAGTTTGCGTGCGTGTTTCTCTGTGTTTGCTTGTGTTTGGTGTAACAGAAACACAGATGCTAATATTATTTGATAAATAGTAGTATCAACTGTTACAAAAATACCTCGCTGTTGCACAGGAAGAGACTTCCAAAATGTGCTATTACAAATGGGTGTACTCCAGAGAGTGTCCATGTCTCTGTAGCAGTTCCCAGCTCTTACAGACTGTCTGAGCTCTTGCAAACTTGCACTTTGGATACTATATGTATGTTCCTTGAAAATGTTTCAAGATGCTGAGGTACAAGGAGGTTCAAGAGGTTCTACATATCTTCACAAAACAAAATCCAGGTTTATATGAAAAAAAGTCATACAGGGTTTTAAACAAGGAAGAATTCAGAATTCATTTTCCCTGCACTTCACATTGTGAGACAGTTCCCAAATTCTAGATTTCTCAAATACTAAGGGTCTTTTAAGGCAAATTGTGTTAAAATGGGTTTTTTTCTGGGCATGTGATGTTATAACTCTTGTGTTGCATGTACATTTTCTTTTGGGGTAAGGGAGACTGCTTAGTTTCTTTAGCTGTTAATAGTATTTTATATTTAGGAACTACAGAAAAGATTGTGTTCTCGGAATCAATATTTGCTTTTCACACTAGGAAGTACACTGGTTTCATTTTTACATTTCATTTTACATATATCTGTATCTATATATAGATTCATACCTTACCTGAGATTATGAGAACACCTTGAAAGAGGCTCTCCTGCTCATCCCCACTTAATTTTGTTGATGTGATGGTAAAGTTCTGGATAGCACAAAGGGACTATTTTCAGAAGGAACTGAATGGAAGGTAAGATCTACCTGTGGATGTGACCCTCTGTAGCCACTTCTGTCCATTTGGCCATGGGACCAGGTTAAGACCAGTATTGAGTAATTGCAGTTCTGTCTTGAACCTAAAGCAAGGATGTTAGGTCTGATGCACTGTTTGACCATACAAAGCCATTTCTTTTGGGCTGTGCTTTTTGCTAAAGCGAAGCACAGCTCTTGACATAAAAGGAATCTTCTAATACACATTTGAGTGCTACCTGCTGGAAATTAGCAGTTGCTGTTCATTTTTTAAGTGAAGCACAACCCCTTTCCTCTGCAGATAGTGTGCTTTGTAGGCTATAAAGTTTCAGAGTTGCTTTGATTAGATTTACAGTTGTTAAATACTTGTTCCAAGAGTGTCTTGCAATAATTTTATTTTAAAGACAGCATTTGGAGTTTATTTAATCCTGGGTTTAGTTTGCTTCAAATAAATTGTACATGCATTGTTACTTTAATCTTAATGTAATGTAACTTCCTATTTTTCTATCCCTGATTACAGAGGACAATTAGGACAAGTAAATATATGAATTTCATATTAATATGTACAAGTTCTTTTTAAGAAATGAGCTGTATACTTTAGAATAATGTGTTTCTGTTGCTCATTAGCTGTCTTTTTCAGCTTAAAATGAAGTGTAAAGTTCATAGCCTTTATCGTGGTTTTTGCATGTTTAAATTCTGTGCACAGTAGTGACAAGCAATGACACTCGAATGTTATTCACAGTATTCTGACCTAGATAAGCCTGCTGATGTCGAGTGCAAACTAATGTAACCAAATTCAGCCAAAAAGTTTCTGGAAGATGTGATTTAGGCCAAAATGACTCATAAGTAGAGAGGAAAAAACATGAATTATTTCCCTCCTGTCTTTGCATGCATTCATCAAATCTCTACATCCTAGCCAAAGAACTGATTTTTTTATGCCAAGAAAATAATATATTTTAATAAAACTAAGAATCTGGTTGTCTTCCTCCATGTAACTTTGAGATGACTTTGCCACTCTTCATAAAAGTTAACAGTGTTTTGTTTTTATTATTTGCTCCAGTTTTTGCAGGGCTTCCCCTGGCTTTGTCAGAATGTTTGAAAGATTGATGCAGAGAAAGGGAGGGGAGAGGGAAATAATCACAGCTTAAGGCTGCACCTGCTGTCCCTGGAGTGGGCCACATTCAGTGCTGAATTGTGTTTAATTCTGTGCCCCAACTGTTGTGAGGCAGAACTTAAATTTTTTTTCCTGTTTTTTTTTTTTGGTTTTTTTTTTTTTCTGTGATGAAATGAGCTGACAGCCAAGGAGAGAATAAATTTTTCTATTACAAGTAAAAGAGCACAGGCACCAGCCTTGTACGCTTTCGCGCATCCCTAAGAGCTGTCCGGTGTCTCCCTCCATTCTGTCCGTGGGGCTGATGCTGCGAGGCCGTCACGACAGAGATGGGGACAAACCCAACCCGGGGCAGAGCCGCAGCGTTTGGCAGCGGCAGGGCTTGGCAGCAGGGGCTGGGGCTGCTCCGTGGGCACTCGCTGGCCGGATCCGTGCTGCGGAGCTGGCCCATGGCCCAGCGCCGTGCTGTCCCCCTGTCGCCCCGGTTGTCCCCCTGTCGCCCCGGCTGTCCCGTCCCGCCGCTGTCGCCGCTGTCCCCAGGATGCGCTCTGGCGGCCGCAGGCGGCGGCGGCAGGAGCGCGGAGCGCTCGGGGCGGGCTCAGGCCGCAGCTGGGACACGCTGGGAAGGCCAACTCAGGAGCAAGGCAGAGGTAAAGGCTCAGGGCGCACAGACATGGATGTATTGAGAAATAAGGAAGCATTTATATCTCTCGGAGGTGGAAGCCAGCGATATTTGATTAGAATGTGGCTGAGTAGTGAGGAAGAGGTTGCATTAGGGCATAGTGGCTTGTCCTGTGGCAATAATCCGAAGTATCCCAAATCTGTATCAGATGCGTGATGTGATATGTGGCATGTGGTATTCATTCCTGTACAAACCCACCATAATATAACTTGGCAAACATCAGAGCAGTCAATCAGTAGCACTTCATTATTATCTTCAGATTTGGGTGCTTCTGCAAATCTGAGATACAGGCAGATATCTCTTCTTCACAATAGAATTGCCAAAGGCATCAACATTCATGTTCTAAATGTACAAACAGACATTTTGTATCCTATCCTAGTGTGTAGTAACAGATTCCAGACTTCACATCTGAGTTCACTAATCTGGACTGTGATCTTATATTGTCTTCACAAATCAGAACATATCATGGAAAGAGACTGAAAGAGACCAGGAGGCGCTGACTTCTGCAATGGAAGATTGTAATGGAGTATTGAAAGACCAAGACTCGGTACAGCATGGATTATGAAGCCCATCTTCCAAAGCAATCTGGAACAGAACTGATGCTTAAAGTGTTTGCTCACATTTTAAGCACATATAGAAAAATTATATTATAGTTGAGAATAATTTAGGTTATCCAAAATTCATTCTAGTCACAGGGAAAATCAATATATACTAAGATATTTTTCATTCATGCAATTACTGTGTTGAAGACTCATTACTGTCACACGCCTTTCTGTGTTTTAGTCTTTGCTTCTGCCTGCATTTCAGCTTAATCAGATTGTGTTTAGGCAGGCAGTGATAAGTTTTTAGAGATATGATGGCAGGAAAAGCAGAAACAGAATGTGTTTGGAAGGAATGTTCTGGGGTAATCCAGTAATAGAGAGGTTGTAATTCTGTTAATTATCCTTAGTGGCACAAATATGTTGATAATAGAGAAGATTAAGGTAGTTTTCTTCACAGAAAGAAGCAGTGTCTTCAGTACTAAGTAATTACATAGTGCTTCAAAGGCCTGGCTAGGTTTTTGCTCTAGAGGCTCCATAAGGTTGAGCAGATTTATTTCTTTTAAGATGTAACAATGAAGGGGAAGCCCTCAGGTGCGGAACCCGTTTGGTGTACTGAGTGTTCCTTTAAAGAAGCTGGTTTCTTTAGAGTGTTCTGCAATACAAACTGTAGCACACATCACGTATTTGATTGAGTGCCCATCTACTGAAGTGGTTCATAGAGAGTGTCATCAAATACTTGCCATCAAATATTTGGCCAAGTAAGTGGTTGGGTGCTTGGGCTCAGAGGGCAGTAGGGAGAGGATCATACCCTACCTAGATGAGGGTAACAAGTGAAGCACCATCGATGGCTGTCTTAGGACCTCTCCTTTTAACATCTTTGTCGGTAACTGGAGGAAGTGGCAGAATGAACTCTTGTCAGGTTTTCAGGTGACACAAACTGGGATGACCACCTGACACGCTTGAGGGCAGGGCTGCTATTCAGAGAGACCCCATGAAATTCCAGGACAACTGTGAAGTCCTGTATCTGGATGGGAATAACCCCTGCAATGACACAGGCTGGGGACTGACTGGTTGGGGAGCAGCCCTGGGGAAAAGGAGTGGGGAATCTTGGTGGACAGGAGGCTGCACAGGAGCCAGCAGAGGGTCCTGGCAGCAAGGCAGCTCAGCAGCGTCCTGGCTGCATGGACATGAATGTGGCCAGGAGATTGAGGGAAGACATTGCCCCCCATTACTCCCCACTTGCTGAATTACATATCGAGAGATCATCCAGTGGTGTCTCACGCCACCCCCAAATACAGGACGGACATCAATAAACCGGAGCAAGTCTAGAGAAGGACAAGCAATATGGCTGGGGCTGGAGCACGTGCCTTGGGAATACAGGCTGAGGGAATGGAACTTGCTCAGTCAGGACAAGAGAACCTAACAGCAGCCCTTACAGTGTTTCCCAAGAGGTTGCCAAGAGCAGGGAGCTAGGCTCCTCACATTGCTGTGTAGTGGGAGCATGAGAGAAAATGGACACAAGCTGAAACAAGGGAGGTTTAGACTGGTTATAAGGGAAGAGAGTTTTTTCCCTTATAAAAAGGGGCTTGGTCAGGTGTTGTACCAGGTCCATAGTGACACCCTGCAGAGTCCTTCCTTGGAGTCATTCAAAACGTGACTGTTAAGAAATAATTCTAAAAGGCAAAATAAGCCCCAAATAAAATAATAGAAAGTCTTGATAACAGGGAGGAGTGGCGGAGTTGAAAACATGGAATCACATTTGTTCTCCATATGAGAAGTCATGAAAATGTTATCAAAACTGCAGTACTAAGTGTACCAGGTTATTTGCATTACAAAGGGAACAATAAGACAAGTCAATACTTAATAGAGAAATCAAATAAATGTGTTTTTTTATTTTACTCCATGTTGTGCAGAACTTTGGTGAAATACGCTGCCTGTTAGAAAAGATGAGTCACTGTCTGAAATTACAAGTGTCAAATGAGTGAGTGCTGAAAGTTTGAACCATGTAAAACATGTCACAAGAACCAGGTATTCTGTCCATCCTTTTTCACTGAATTTATTCCTTTCACTTTGTCTCAGATCCCATTAATTTGGAGATCTGGAAATCAGAAATCTATCCTTTGGGATAAGGATACTAGAATGCCCTGTCATTGTCGTTTTTATGTTATCAAATGAATGTGCCTTACCTTTGATTAATAGATTAACATGTGAACTCTGCATTTTTTGATAGCATGAGAGCTCAAATGTTTGCTCATCAAAATGAGAATGGACTATTGGAAAAGAAGTAATTGCAGACTCTCAGAAAGTAAAGATTTTCTTTTTTCTTCTCTTTCCTTCTTTTTCTTCTTTAAGCAACACATCTGAAAGAATGTTCTTTGGCATCTCTTCTTTCCTGCGGGGCTTTAGGGGAGATCCCATGACATTTGCAAGAAAAAGAGTCCAATACTTGAGTCACACACAAGAGAATGAAAATTATAATTAACATTTATATAGCATATTTTATGAAAAAAGTACTTCACAAATAATTGACAAGCACTGGTGAAATGTACAGTATCAACCAGAAACATTCTGAAAAAAGACAGATCAAATGTACTGTGAGTAAGCCCTTATTCTTGGAGAGCTCCACATGGCATCATTGTGCTTTTCAAAGTGAAGATGGGATTTTGTTTTTTACGGTTATTCTTTGCACACTATTTCTGCTTTAAATTAGAACAGCAAGGAGTTGAGTCACCTTGGCTTTTGCTTGTCAAAATAATAAGGAATGATAGGTGAATTGGGGCTGAGCCCAAATCTCAACAAAAGCATATTCATATTTGGAAACAAAATGTAAAATCTCATCTCCTGCTCTTCTCCCTGCCTGCCGCCCCCCCAACTTTTTCTTTTCCTTCCCACACTTTTGATTTTGCTGTACTTGTCCGTCTGGGAATTATTAAAATAGGACTAGAAAAGCTCTGTTTTTCCCCCCATTGTGCTGTGATACCATCTTGTTGGAATCTCCATTTTTGAGGTCTAACCCACAGAGAAGGTTGAAGTTGGGATAAGCAAGTAAGCTTTTGAGGACTTGACTTTGTTACTTAAACATTAATTTGGTGGTGAAAAGGCAGAGTCACTAGAGGATCAGAGGTTTTGTTCTTTTCCTGTTTGATCCATTTGAGACTTCTCATTACCGCACTTAGCTCAATATTCTTGTCTTTTATGCTAAAAGTGTACCACAAAACTGTCATTAACTGAATCTTTGTTTAATATTTTCCTTCAGAGGAGTCAAAGGATGGGTAACGTAGTTCCAGGTTTGTGTGGATGAAAGAAACCTGAGGAATGTGCTGGGTTAGATAACTTTGTGAATGGAAATCAGATTCTCTCTCTGTTTCAGTGGAGACTGTGAAGCAGGTCTCCAACTGGAGGAGCAGTTGGGTACCTGAACAGCATTATGGAAGCATCCAGCAGTGCAGGATAGTGTTTGAAGTCCCAGGAACTCCCTTATGTTCCCATGTTTGTTTTTGCACTGCAGTCGTCAGCATCCATTGAAATGGAAGGAGGATTTACAAAAAAGGAAAGGAGAAGCTGATTCTTTAAAAAAATTTGGTTTTTATGTGATAGGGGTTTCCTAGGAAAGGTTGGTCCTGTAAGAAAAGAAGCGGAAAAAAAATCAATGATTGTCTATTTATCATCTGTGTATGGTGCAAATATGGGAAGCATATTGGAAAATTATAAAAGAATATCATATAACTGATTTTTGTACTCTTGGCATATATTTAATGGACATTTACACTTGCATCTGCTTATGAAATGAAAATTGTCCCTGATGAAGCATATCGTTGATAAGACAGAAGAAAATGCCTCTTGACATGGGTTTTTGAACTCTGGGCTGAGAAGAGCTGTGCTCTACAGGAATGATCAGAGGAAAAGGGACCTGCACAGTCTGCCAGGGTCTCAAGGGGAAGGTTAGATGTCTACATGGAGCACCTAAGCAGAGAAGATGTGGTCTGATAATGCACCAAGGAGGAAGGAGTAAGATGTAACTGGCAGCAGAGAAGCAAGTTGTTGTGAAACCAAGGACAAGACTATATTTATTTATGAGAGATGTTTTGAGGTAGACAAATAATTAATATGTTTGTCTCACTGAGATTTTTCTGACTGGAAGTTGGCCTTCATGCGTTTTTTTGAAAGGTGTTGTGTAATCTTTTGAAGGAAAGTCAATTTGCCATAAGACAAACTAGGAGAGTCCAGTTTACACTAATACAAAGACAGCTCTGTGTGACCATGGAGCAATTTTTCCTATTACTGCTCCTGAGAGACTGTTCCATCAAATGATTGATTTCTTATTTTTAATTTTGAGGAGAAAAACCAGAATATGGTTTCTGGAGCATTTTTGAAAACAGTATTTCAACTTTAAAAAAAAGAAGAATGGCACATTTGCTCTCTGTGTCCATCTGTCTGTCATTTGAAACTCTTTTGGTGTCGTGAGACCCCTGTCCAACTCTATGGCCTTTCGAACATATTTTTGTCTCATTCAGGTTATACCTTTCTCATTTACCTGTTCATAATGCTCATATTCAAGATCTGAATCCTCCCAAAGATCCTTGAGGTAATCGTGTTAGTGGATCTTTGGGGGACTGTCTATAACATTGAATTTCAAGTTGCTATTCCCAGATTTCAGTTAGTGATTAATTTAAAAAAAGGTTTCCTTATGTCAGAATTAAGATGGTATGAGGAGTCTGGCACACATTCCCATTGTCCAGCTGTTTTTGTTATAGCTGCATGCTGTCCATATTGATTAGAACATCTTGAAATCCCTCAGGTTTGTCTCTGGGACCATTACTGTTGGTTCTGTTGTTAAGTTCTTCCTGAAATATGCCATACACAGGATCTTTTTAAATACACAATTAATCTGATTTTTTACAAGCACTTCTGTATGCTTTAAGATATTCCCTTTTTATTTTAAACTACTTTGTTTCTATCCAGCCTAGGTAGGAATGCTGTGATTTTTCTTGCTTGTAAACACTATGGAAGTAGAAAGATATGAGGTCCAGTCAAGTGGGGAGTGGGAGCAGACCACACATACTGAAGGACTTCATATATTTTAAGCAAGAGATATGTTTGGGTTCAGTTGTTGATGGCTCTTTTGGGTTTGGATTTCGTTAGATTTTTTTTATTATTATTTTTGTTCTCTTGGGGACTGTTTTGGGTTTACTTTGTTTGTTGGGGTTTTTCTTGCTTGGTTTTGGGGTTTTTACTTTTAAGGAGAGAGAGAGAGAGAGAGAGATCACTACAGAGTTGAATAGGTTTAATCTCTTTGGAAACTTTTCCAGATACTGAGATTAAATTCTTCCTTACTTCTTCCTTTTTTTCTGCTTCACCCTTTCTTTCCCATCTTCTCATTCGTGAGTAGGACCAAATGCTGTTCTTACTTGGCTCATTGTAAACATGGAATGAAACAGATTTTAATAGAAAAATGGAATTTCTTTTCCATTTGAAGTTATGTAACTGGTGAGAAGATCACCCTGGAATGAGATGCATTGCTTTATTATTTTCAATGTGCATTGTGCCCATTGACTCACCAGACACTTATGAAAGGGGAAATTATTAAGTATTTTTAAATTGCCAAAACTAGATGCAAGTGAAAAAATGACATTTAGATTTTTCAAGTCCAGTTCTTTTGCTGAATAAATATTTACTATGCCTGTTTATAACGTCATGTCAAATTAAACTAGTATTTATTTTGCCTGGATGAAAGCCACAAGTAGCCTGAATTAACCTTAAGAAAAATGTTGAGATTGCAAAAATACTGAGGTCAATATAGCAAACAGTTCTCTGAGTACTGCAAATGCTGTTTTTGCAGTTTAAGTCCAGCTTTCTTGGATCAAACAGTGAAAATGTCTCTCAGATCAGTTTTCAGTTAATAGAAAGTTTGATATTCATGATTTTATTTTCATGAAATATAAGTAATAAAATGGCAATCTGTTACCCTTAGTGGTGGAAAAGACCTTGTAACAAACCCCAGAAGATTATTGTAGGGGGAGCCCGATAATATTTTTTTAATGCTAATTCTCGTTTTGCAGTGGGAGTGAATGATGTCATCCTGTCTCCTCCCACTGTGTAAACTAAGCTCGTGTCAAAGTGTTGCTGCCTCTTGTCACAGAGAGAACGGTTTACTTAAATGCAGCTGCAGCACTTTTGTGTGATACCTGTCAGAGCCATTCCCAGTGCGAGGTTGGGTTTGTGACCATGATGTCAAGATTTGTCTGTCTTCTTTTCTGTGGATATATTGCACTAAACCTGGGAAATACTCAGAAATTGCCAAGAGGCAAGTAGCTATGACAACTTTCTGGGGGTTTGTTTGTTTTTCTGTTGTGGGGCTTTGGGGTTTTTAATGCCTGTGTTTTGCCATTGAAATTTGCTTTCAACATGTCAGAAATGATTAAAGATAATAGAAAAGATGAAAGAAGGTCAGTGAAAAGGGCAAAGTCCAGGTGCAAGAGAGCAGCCTTAAAGCTCTTGAATAAAATAAGCTGCAAAGTTTTCATGGTATCTCATGACTCTAGTGAGAAGTATCATGAAACAAAGTTACTGTATTTAATGATTTTATAGTGATTCAGGCAGCAGTGTGCAGGTCTGTGGTTTACTATCTTAAAGAAAACGTGACTTAGAAGCACTCTGTGTCACTGGTGGAAGATTTCAGTTCCATCTTTGAAAGAACTGGTATAATTTCCTTTAATATGCATCCTTTACAATTCAGTAGAAATTTACTGCAGGTCAGGTTGCATTTTGAGGGCGAGAAATATGATTGATTCAAATTTATACAAGAAGAAAAAGCCCTCCAAACCTGTGTGAATATTTGTTTGACTATTTCTTTCTCCCAGAGTCTGGAAGTACAGTAGATTTGCAAAGCTGGCAGCGATCTCTTCTCTTCCTTGGTAATATGACACATGTAACATTGGCATTTTACTAGTATTTTATTGCTTACTGCAGGAAGAACAGTAATAGCATAAAATTAAAAGAATATTTCTCTGTTTGGATGGTAAAACACTTTGTAGTGCCTTGGCATTAAAGCAGCAATTTCACAACTGTTTCTGTACTGCATGTATTGCTCTCACTTTGTGAAGTGCTTGCCTGAGTCCACTGTGCTTTGTAATGCATTTTACGTCTGCATTCTCCTGCAACCATTGGCATTTAGAAGAAGCTGAAACTTAGTTATGAGAATGTTTATTAAGAAATAAGCACTTTGAGGGCTTCCTAGGAGATTCTATGTCATAGAAGGGGAACCTAGAGGTGTTTTGGGGAGTTGAGGTGATTTTTTTCCCCCACCCCTCCTTAAGAGACGTCTTCTTTTTTTTTTTTTTTCCCTCCAAGATTTCATTATTTTTCTTTCTTCCCTGTGATGATGTTCTTTTGAAAATAGCTTTCTTTTAATCTCATATTCTGGAGCCAGTGTGCAGTTTTCTGCATATTGCAAATAGTGGGACAATATGTAGTCTGCAAGTAATAGACTGATGTGCAGTTCAAGCCAAGCTATCTCTAAGACTTTAGTTTCATCAAAAAAGGAATTAAGAGAGGACAATGCTGACCAGAGAAGAATCTTGTATGTATTGCCTACATTGAGAGAAGGAACTTTTCCATGCTTGTTTTCTTTAAATTGTTTCACTGGACTTTCTGCTCATTACTGTAGAGTAGTGGCTCTAAATTTATGCTTAACTGTGAAATTCAGAAAAAGCTTCTAATCCACTGCAAGATTAACTCTGGCACGCATTTTTTTGCTGTCCTAAAATAACATTGCAGAAGTGAGATTCTCTTTGCCAAATGCATAAATCTGCAGGTGGAAACTTCATTTCTTTTCAGTGAAATAGCTTTTTTAAGATTCTCCCATTGCAGTGTGGAAACATCAGTCTAATTCTTTTGTTTGTGGCTGCCTCTCCAGTTACTATTTACAAAGAATTGCATTGCAAAAGCAAGTGTATTAGTACTTAGCTGGAAATGTTCAAAGGAATGTCTTCTACAGCATTGTCTTGTTTGATAGGGATTACAGATGTTTTTCATAAGCAAAGAGTGTATGTAGGTCTTAAAGTGTTTTAAAAATGAAGATATGTAGTGGTAATATTCTTTCAAGAGGGCTACTCTGCCTTGCTATGAGAACTTAAATTCCTGTGAATTCCTGTGGTCTTTAAGTCACAAAGTATGTAACTGAGGCTTTAGAGTCAGTCTTGTTCTCCGGGGAGCAGTGGCATCGAAGGAAAACAATCTAGCCAAACTTGCTTTCTGGTGGTGCAGGTACTTGTGGCAACAAGTTACCAGAGTAAATCTTGCCTTTCTTACCAGCACTTTGCAATTCTAGTGCTCAGATCTTCTCTCCCAGGGGTGAAACACACTGACCCCATGTCTCACGGACTGGGATTTCCTTTCAGTGGTACAAGGTGGAAGGAACATCTTGCCTCCTGCAGCTGCAAAGGAACAGAGCCAATACAGTGACTTCTAGAGCTGTTTGAGAGACTGTGTGCAAATATGCTGGTCAGGAGGCTGGAACACAAATCACTCCTTTTTCCCATATATTTTTGTACTTTCACCTCCATAAGTGTGTGTTTTACTAGGACGAAAAAAACAGAGAATTATTGCTTTTCTCAAAAGACTGTTCTTCATTAATAAATTCTCTCTTTCATTAGTTTGATATCAAAGATTAAAACGTTGTTGGAGAAATAATAAGACAATATTAAGGAAGGTTGGTGCATACTGTGTTTTAGCATGAAGGCAGTGGGTTTTTTACAATTATGTTTATGTTTCATCTGGGGGATCAGCCGCTAAGAAAATTCTGAAGTCAATGCCTATGGATACTATGTGAGGGATCACAGAACAGAAGAGTGGGAGATGATGGCACAACTAGGGATGATCTTTCATCCAGTATTTGAGCCGCTGTCACTTCAACTTTGCCTAGCCTCTAAAGTTTTCTTTTAATTAGACATTTTCCACTTATTTTTGTCTCTTCCCTTATGCCATTATGTCAGTGCCATCCAACATGTATAATTCTTTAGTTCAATGCTGTTGTACTTCATTGATGGGTGGAAAAAGTTGCAAGGTATAGGTGTCAGAGTTATAACTTGTCATGCCGTCTCTAATTTTTATGGTTTTGCCTAACAGAGAAGTTCCATTCTCAAAGAATGCAGTGTCGTCTCTCTAGACAGGAATTAAGTACAGACAAAAAGTCTTGTCTTTAGAGAATAAGCTGGTAAGCAGAGCATCCCGATCTGAGACAGAGATGAGAAAGCAAAGCCACAGAATCCAGAATAAACAAGTTACAGGATATAATCCACAATATTGTACTGCCTTGTAAACTGTGTTTCACTGGCATCTTTCCAGTTGGAGCTGATATGAATGTTGAAGGCAACAGTTGTGGAACAAGTTCTTAGTGTTTGGTAAAAAGAGCATTTCATGTTTTTGATTTTGTCACTTGGCTTTCCAGTTACAACACAGATGTGCATGGAAACGCGCTTTTCCACTACAGTTTCTGTTCTGATAGCTTTTTTCTTTCTTCATGTTCTGTTTTACTTTGTTAGAGCTGAAAAGAATTGTGGGTTGATCCCTTCTTATAAAATTGCAGTTTTAAGAAGTTACTTAAAAAAAAAAAAGTATGAATGTTTTTGTGGTTTGTTTTCAGGGGACTTTTTGACATGTCTCTGACCACTGTGGTTTTCCCACTATTTGAATTAGTCACCAGGTACAGTGGAATTCAGGTCCATCCTTGTTCTTCTTTCCAGGGCTGAGGCCTGTTCTAGTCTGCTGTCCAGGAAGGACTTAGGAAACCTTAATTCACCTTCCTCCTGGTTGCTGTCTTCTTAGGGAAAAAGAATACAGACTTGACATTTCTTTGGGGACCATGTGAAATAGCCTGATTTACAGACTCCTGTAGGGAAAACCAGATCCAAAACTTCCTCGTATCTACAGTTGTCAGCTGTGGGGATAAGCAGGAAAAATAATAGTTTTACACTGAGGATTTGTTTCTTTGTTTTGAAGTACTGAATATGTTTGGTCTGTATTGTAGATAGCTACTAGCTAATATTTGTACTTAGGGTAATTATAACTGACATCCCTTTGAGAGTGAACGCTCTATTTACAGTAGACTCCCAAACTTTGACATTTGTGGAAGGAATAGGCTCATTTTATTCATAGCTAAGTTTTCTAGCTTTGTTATGTTATGTAGTATGTCTTACCAAGCAGAGGATAAATTCAGCATGTGTTTTCATTTACTAGTGTCAAACAGTTAAAACAATGTAGAGTTATTTCAATGTATCACAGTTATTATATTGCAACAGCCAAATCTTAAACTTTTGTGCTGCCCTCTCCCCTCCTGCCAGAAGCACCCCTTTAGTAGCTGTAGGATGGCAGGACAAAACTTGTAAGACCCAGAAAACTCTCCTGAAAGTTGTGGGGTTTTGGACATGCAATGGAGCTCCCGTATCAAAATATCACAAAAGGACTGAAATGACATGTGGTTTGTATGTTACTCTCCCCATGGTTTACAAAACATCTTTCTGGGAACTATTTTTCAAAATGCACAATGCATTAACCTTTAAAAAATATTCCTATGAAGAAGGGCCAGTTTGAACTCAATTATTTAACTTCATTTTTTGTTGTGTCTGGAAACAGAAGTGCAAAATAAATTTGGGGTTTTTTGTGAAATATTTTTCTTATGTTAAATGGCATGTAAGTGACAAGACCAATGAGAAATTTAAAAGGGATTCTTTAACTGATGTAATAGAGTGACAGGGGTTTTCAGTCACTAGATATGTCATGGCAAATTTGGCTCGTTCTTTGCTGAAAATTAAAACAGCCCGTAAGAATGTAACCATTATAGCAGTTCATTTAATCAAAGTTATCTTACCATGCAGACAGTTGTGTCCTTGGCTTGCACATAAACATATCAAAACCCAGTACTGAGTGTCAGGCTTCTGAGTTCAAAGATAATCTGTAATACCAGAATTCCATTTTTATATTGGCACAGGCAGTGGTGCAACATTGTGATGATACATATGGGTGGATTCTGCCAGAATTAAATTCCATTGCATGTGAACGCCTCCAAAATGATCTCACTGCTGGGCAATCTATATAACCTTCCTCTATATAACCTTTTTATTTTTGTGTTCTCAATTATCTCTTTTTTAACATTATTTTTCATCCCTCCTTTATGTAATCTTTGGATCTAGCTGTTCCAGAAGGACAAGCTGCATAATTCACTTGAGGGGAGAGCTATGGGCCAAAGCCTGCTGCTGCTCTGGGCCCAGACCTAGTGGATATGGACAGTATAGTCTGTGGATCTGTTGACTGATGATATGGTGAATGGACAATGGGTTTGAGGCTTCTTTGGAGCTTTTGGACTTACCAGGTGTGCACTGCACACTGCATGTGCAAACAAAAAGCTCTGTCTGCTCCAGGGGGAAGAAATGGCTAGCAGTGACCTGCCACAGTCAGAATTGTTCATGCAGCTCCTAGTGGATTTATTTTCCTTGGGGAAATTCAAGTGCAGACTTGTAATTGTTTGTGAGCAAGATAAATTTGTTGCTGTGGAGCGTTCTTGACTACTGCCTTTTACAGGAGATGGTTTGGAGTCCTACTCACGGGCATGGTGAGTCTTGGTGAGAGCAGAAGCAGGGATTCATGTTCTGGAAAGGTTGTAGCCTAAAATAAGTGGCATTAGCAAAACAGTCCAGCCTGCAGTATCTTCCCAAGTGGAAAAGGGCAGCTGGAAACAGGCCAGATCCTACTCAGACTTGCCTGACAGGCCTTAGTTCAAATGTTCTTAGTTAAAAATTGTTTTTTCTACAGTACAGGACAACATGTATGTAATGCAAGTTTGCTTTGTGAGATACATATTTTTCTTATTGTGCTGTGAGAATGATGGTCATGAAGATGACTACTGGCGGCATTATGAATCAAACCTTTGTGTGGTCAAGGCCAGGGCCAACTTTTCCAGTACAGCCATCCCTCAAAACCTAACAATCATGTGCCATTTTACTCTTGCTGTATCAGCTCTAAACCTTTCCACTTGAGCAAACCACTGTGTGTCATATCAGATGAAAAAAAAACAGGTCAAGTTTTGAACCACCAAGTGAATTTCTGCTGTTCATGAAGTTGTGTTTGTAGTTATGGTCACCAGAATTGAATGGTTTTGCACTCAGTGCACAACCAAAGTGCTGTCATCAAAGTGTGCAGATATCCAGGCAAGGTTACGAAAGGTTGGTTGCATTAAGAATATTAACAGAGTCTTCTCTGCTGCAGAGTTGCTGAATAAAATGCTGGTAAAGAGTTGAGGCACTAGCTATGGAGATTCTAGACCTAAAGGCAGGGAGGTAGGGAATGTTTTTTTATGAGATGAAAACCACTTTTCTCCCAGTCTGAATGGGATTGTTTGCTGCACTTGTTCAGAGGTTGGTAGACAAAATGCAGCCTATGCTTTCTAAAATGCTTTAGAGTTGCTGCTGATGTCCACCACTCTGCAACAATTTAATATTATTTAAAGCATCTTCTGGAAGAAAAAAACATGAGGCAAGTGAATCCACAATTTTTCTTAGGCTAATTGTAGCTGTGGCTCTTACAGAAATCCTGTTTACCTTGAACAAATATGTCATCAGGCACCAGGGCTCCATGTGAATAACTCCACTTCAATAAAACTCAGCTTAATGAAGTGCCTAAACCTCTGCGTGTGATTTGATTTTTACTTATTTTGTGTGTGTATTTGGTGTGCTAACACTAGAGTGTCACTGTATGTACTTAATAAGAAATTGTAATGCTATACCCTTTCTCAAGCTGAAGAGTTGATGGCAAAATGCATTCTCAAAGTATGAGGGAATTTTTTGTAGGGTTATTTCGACATTTTTATATAGTTCTAAGGTTTTACATCATTCTTGAAATCTGCTCAGGAAAAGCATAATTTAATAGAGTGGGGAAAGATTCTTTCCAATCACCTGCAGTTGAGGCATTAGTTTACGAACCTATAAATGGCCACAGAGTGCTTGATATGAGTTTACATAATTAATACTTTGGGAACCTGGCCAATTTTAAAGGACTGAGAGTGTATGTGGGATAACATTATTTTTAAACTCACATTTGGAAAATACTTTGCTCCTTTTGTCAGCTGCTTGCAATATCTGCTTTATATTAATTATTCACTTTAATTTTTCTTTCTATGATGTGAAAGAATGGAGTAATTTTAAAACACATAAAATTGTGCTTGGTTCAAAAATACAGATATATAAGCTTGAAGTGCCCCAGAAGACTGTTTTCTGACTTTGAAGTTAAAACTTTTTCTGGCAGTTTAGTTTTCCTCATTACCACAGTTCAAGCCTCTACATGAACAAGAAAAAGTCTTTCAGGCCTTATCGCCTATCACCTTTCTTTTGAAATCTTAGTGTGTCTGTAAGACACGCACAAACATATGCTGAAAATAAAGGCATGGGTGCAATAGTCTGAAAGTTGGTAAGAATTTGACTTTTGGGATACAAATAACAGGAAGAAAACTCTACTGTCTGACCTGAACATTTTGGCAAAGTTCCATTATGTGGCTCACACAAGCACTGAAGTAGTTGGATTAAATGGCAGGGCCGAGTTTTTATTTATAGCACAGTGTGCAGCTTGTTTCACAGTTTGGGAAATGGCTGCAATCAGGCTTAAGGACCATGAATTCTCTTAGTCTGACGAAGAGCTGACACAGGTAAAAGTGATGGGTTTCATGTTCAGCTTGAATCAGTAGGTCTCCTTCCTTTGTCATAAAGTTTATTAACAGCTACTTAGTGTGTGAACATGACTGAAATCGCTCCACAGTGGCTGCTGGTTACTCCTGACCTTACAGATTAGCACCAGCTTTTAGCTATGATCTGACAAGCACCAGTACTGCATCTCTTCAGCATTCCTTCCTGCTCTTTGCCTTAGTTATGAGGAAAACAAAAACTGACAATTCCAATAAAAATGTCTCCTTGCTTGTGTTGGTTTTTCAGTGCTCTTTAGCAGTTGATAAATCTGATGTCAATCGGTATTATGGAGTAGGAGTTAGTTTATATCCTTTATTAATCAAGTCTGTATAAACATAAATCAGTTTGTTTTTTTCAAAAGATCAAAATACGAATTATGCAATCATTTTTAGCTGAAGGACTTCTTTTGAATTGTTGGCAGGTTTGGGGATTTTTGCTCCAATGGAAAATATATACTTGTACAGAAGTAAGCAAGCCATGAGTGCGATTTCACATAGATGCTCTAGAACACTGAGGCATGCGTGTGCACACACACAGGCAGTGTGGGATCTCACTCATTTTTGGTAAATGCTTTGCATCAAAAATTATTTGTTCTAATCTTTCATGCTCTTGTCAGTCCCCTGTACTCTCACAATTTTAGCAACGTGGTCAAATAGCAGTTGATAAAAGCACTAGTATGTTGTTAATGTACAGCCATGAATTCTTAGAAAGCAGTTTCTCAGTAATGTAGCAGATGTTTATTGTGTTCCCTTTCCACTCAGAAATACTTACAGAAATTATCAAGGGACATCATATGATATTAGTATATTTATTTGAAGGTAATGTGAGGTTGCTCATAGTATTAGGGATGTAGAAAAAATTCAGATACTCCACCAAATATAGGGAATAGATAATCTAATTTATGCCCCATTGAAACTTCAGGCATTGTGAATAATTTTTTCCATGACCTGCCCCTGATGCCTTATCAGCTGGTAAAAATATGAAGCAGACACAGCAGTAAAGGGAAAAGGGAACATTATCTCAGTTTTAATAGGATCCTAAGTGCACACTCATCAAAGGTGGAAACATGCCGAGCAGCACACCCCATACAAAGTGTATAGCATTTTTATGGACCTCACAAATTAGCATATCTGCCTAAAATCCCACAATAAGATTCATTCTAATTAACACCCCCCCCCTCAAATGAGACTACAGCCTAGTTTACAAAAACATGCTCCAGAGAGAAGGCTCCGTCCATGGTTGGAGCCCCTGGTTCTGAGATAGTATGAATGCTTGGTCTACTTTGCTTTGCAAGACCCCAAATTAAGCTGCATATCAGACTACAGGAATTATAAGCGTGTGGGGCTAAGGTACAAGGGGTGTTTGTGAAGGGTATAAGGAGAGGGAAAGGGTATAAAAATGTACAAAAAGGGTATAAAAAGAAAAGACAAAAATCACCGGCATCACTCCTTCTAGGGTTTTTTCCCATTAATTTGGTTTTGTAATATTAGAACACTTGTCAGTTGTCAAAAAAAAACTGGCCCAGGGGAGACCATCTCATTTTGATGTAATCTACTGCACAGTGGGTTACAAGATCAGTAATGAGGGAGACATAGCTTTCTACATACCATGAATTCTCCATGAGCATTTGGATACATGCCTGAGAGAACCACAAGTAAAAGTGCAATGTCAGGCATACAAAGATTGCTTAGCTGATGGTTTTGTGCATAGAGGTAAATGCCCCTATCCCACCCCAACATCTTCATAAGCCTTCCTTTTGTGTAGCAGATGGTATTTTTTATTGGCATTTTCCCTTCAATGGAACACTGGCTGGAGAATTTATTTAAAGAAAAAAAAATAAATACAGATATAGAAAGATAGGCTGGAAACAGAGATTACTTCCTGCAGCTTTCTTTCATCTCTGTAGATAACGGGCAACATGGTAAAAATAGGGCAGGTGATGCAACAGATAAAGAAATCAGAAATACAGTCAGAGACCATAAACTCTATGCTATATCCTGGGTAGGAGTGGAAATATGTGGGAGAAAAGATGAAACACCTTCAGTAGCAAAAATTAGTATTTGTCTTATCCTAGTACCCACTCAATCATAGATGTAGCTTTTATTTTATGTGTATACTTACTAGGCTTGGTGTCCATTATTTTCTGTAATCCAGTGATTTAGAACCATTTACTTAATATTTTAGTTTTCTTAAAATGAGCTAACAATGCCTCTGCTTCACAATGTGTTCATAATGTTGAAAAAGAATTTCTGTCAAATTTAGGAATTCAATAATTCATTCTAAACGTATGAAGTATTTATTAGTGTTTTTTTCAAAAAAAGATGTACTGGCAAATTGTTGCTTCTTTCCTGATGTGTTTGAATTGTAGAATCTTTCCTTTGATCTCTGCAAACTCAGAATGTGGAACAATACAGAAGAAGATAAAGAGGATCACCTCTGATTTTTCTTAATCTGTTGGGATTTTTGTTGGTTATTTTTTGTAGTAGTAGTAAGAAGCCAGGTCATCAGTCTTGAGATCTGTCTCATCTAATGGTGCAAGATGAGATACTTTTTCCAGCTGGAAAAACTATGTGCAGTTGGAATCAATCCTTATAGGACTGGGCTGTATCCAGCAAGTGTCATAGACATGTGTGAGAACGTTCAGTTTGGAGACAAGAACATAAGTGAAACCACTTTATTTTGACTGCTCTTTTGGAAACACAGGGCAATTTTTAAAAATTTACATTTTGTTTGTTTGTGACTACAGCTTTCTAAACTGAAGGGAAGTTACTGGCTATAAGCTTTGTTGACAGACTTGACTGCATTGACAAGCCCAAATCGTAGTTGTCAAAGCACTATGGAATTTCTTATTTCAGTACTGCTTTTGGTAACTGATGAAGTTTTCTTACTCTGAGTTTAACATTTGATATACAGCATCACCTAAGAATTCTTATGTGTGCTTCAGATATTTAATTGCTTTATCATCTGTCTGCCTCTAAAAAGTGAGGAATTTATTCCAAAGTTAACACAGAATATTGCAAGCAGCTTTGCCAAGTGCCCATTCAGAGCTACTAATCCTCACACTATTTGAAGTCCTGTGTATCTTGGGTGTTATTTTGATCAGAGAACTGAGATATTTTGTGTGATCATATGACGGTTGCAATGCTGGAAGTGGAAAACCATTGCGACTTCAGAGAAAGGATAATCCCATTCAATTTCCATCTTTTAATGCATATTATTTTAAAGATTCCTGCTTCAACTATACCCAGCATAATGGGGGGCTTATAAACAAAATTTCACCTATTTCTGAATGGGCATATCAATATAGTTTGTTTTCCTTCAATTTCAAAACAGGTCATTATGAACAACCCACCTGCTTCTATTTGCCCAAACCAAGTTCTTTCCCAAATGTACACAAAGCACAAAACATTCTCCCTCACTCAGATTAGTATAGGAATTACACTGGATATTGATCAAGAACCAGACTGTCAAAGGGGACTTTGGATTTTTAACCACTGACTGCTGTTCTTTGAGCCCAGTTTTCCATCTACCCTGTAATGTAGGCATCCAGTCTGCATTTCTCCAGTTTGACAGGAAAGATACCTGTGGAAATTGTGCCAAAGTTGAAGCAAATGATGCTCACCCCTTTCCCATTGTATGCAAAGCCCGTAATAACATTACAGAAGGCAGCAGGGTTTGCCAGACAGCCCAGTCTTGG
The DNA here is from genome assembly GCA_013397895.1 of Origma solitaria. Taxonomy (NCBI): domain Eukaryota; kingdom Metazoa; phylum Chordata; class Aves; order Passeriformes; family Acanthizidae; genus Origma; species Origma solitaria. The sequence continues at coordinate 2,161,010 of VZRL01002032.1, forward strand.
TAAATTTGCTCTGGCTGTCCCAAATCACCTTCTCGTTCATCATGTGCATAAGTCTGACTGTTCCTGGTGACTGAGGTGAGGGGGAACAGCTTGCAGTTTCGTGGGTGCTCTGTCTTGCCTTTACTCAAGCAATTGCACCAAGATATTCTTCAGTTCTCACACAACAAATTAATCTTGCCTCTCCCTGGCAGTTCTCTTATGCTTATCTGTGTACTGAAGAGATCATGCCTTATCGGATTTTCATTTTCTATGTGTTAGATATAGCAAGTAGGATATTGGAATTCTCGCACAGCACTGAGGAAGGCAGCCCTCCTTGAGGTGCATAGAGGTGTAGAAAAAAAGTACTGATCTTCAAGTGGAAAACCAGCCATTTTTACAAGATAACATAGTGCTGAAATGGACTTCCCGAATTCATTTTGACCACCTTGTTCTTTTTCCTGAGACAGTTTGTTCCAGAGTGTATCTGCCTGTATCAGTTTTCCAGATATATCTTCCTTGCTGTAGTTTGTCACATCTCCTCACAGACATGGAGCAGAAGTTATTCATGCTGCTTTTCTTCAGGGAGTTGTTTGTTTGCCAAATATATTTGGATATTGTCTTCTTATCTATCTATGTACTTTTTCTCTAAGCTCAATGACTCCTATTTATTCAGGCTTCCTTCCTGGATAACATAGTCTAGTTATTTAAGACTTATCTAGATCATTATTACCTTGTTATTTAAGGTTATCTAGACTAACCTCTAGTCATTGACTTTGCTTTTTCTCCTGGATTTTATCAAGCTGGTCTGTTTTGCAGTGCTCCATGTACTTCTCTATTAGTGATAAGACATCATTTTAGAAGTGAAAACTACTGCATAAAAGGACTGGGACACAGGTCTCCAGATTTAAAATAGAGAAGGTAATTTTGAAACATGTCTAGACATGTTGGTGATTCTAAGACTTAAAGATTAATTTACAACTAAAGGGTTTTAAATACATGTTATTTTCAAATTTATTCTGTTAGTATAGCTTGTAAATCCTCCTAGCTGTCCAAATACTACTATCTTAAAGCAGTTTTGTCCTTATGAAGTAACCATGTGCTGAATCAGAGAAGGAGGTAAAACAAAGTTTGTTTTAAAATTATCTAAGTCAATGTTACAGAATGCTGAGCTAAAGACTTGCCCTTTCAACTGCTTGGATTATGGCAGATAAGGTAATATTTATTGCAGAAGAGGATTTTAGTGTATGACTACCTATTTTTTTCTATTAACACAGATAAACAGGCAAATTTCAATTTATTACTGCTCGGGATTTTTTTAAATGTTAATTTGAAGCTGCCTTATTCTAACACAGCAGAATTTATACTTTCTTGCCATCAGTTATTTTGATATTCTTCTTTTGAGTGATTCCTCCCAAGGTATTTCAAAAGATCCCCAGATGAGTGATCACACAGTGAAAAAAAAAGTATTATGATGTGATAAATGGTGATCACACGTACGAAACAGACTCGAAATGGGCTGCAAGAAATGAGCCCCTCACCACAATCTGGGTGCACAATAACCCATGTAGCAGATTATCTGTGCACTCAGTAATGAACATTAACATCCTGGATTGTGAAGGGCAATGTCTACACTCTTCTTGCAGAAGCAAAGATGACTGCAGTTCCAGACAGTGTTTTTCATTATGCCTTTGATTTTCAGTTCTTCAGAAATGCACTGGTATATGTAAATGAAAAGTGGCTTAAGGAGGTGGTGATGCCAAACACTGCCTGCCCCTGAGTAGGTAATGGCAGTGATAATGCACTGCCTGCTGATGAACAGAGTTATAAAAAACTTCTTGCATTAACGTCTGTGGTCTTTAATACCAATCACTTCAATGTATTTATGGGCAGAACCAGACCAACAGCATTTGAATTTTTCACCTGTTTAAGTTCGTAGTATTTTGTTGAGCTTTTCCTATCAAGGAGCTGTGGTTAAAGAAAGTCTGTGTTTTAATTCAGCTGATCAGCTCTGAAATATAAGCACCTTATATGCAACCATGTCCAAAGACCGCATTTCTCTTTTGGTGTTTGCATCAGTTGGTGCTCCTTAAAGGCTCAAAAAAAGAGAGTTAGACCTAGAAAATTTGTGAGTCTCTTCTTGCTTCCCACAGTCTTCTGCTTGCCTATATTGAATACATTTATGCAGAATCTGTCAGGGTCTATGGCCAGGACAGTTTTCCTCGTAGCCCAGCCAGGGTGGAGTTGCCTTGGACTTGTTTCCTTGGACAGGAGAAGGAGCCAGGATTGGAAAGACTGCTCTTCTGGGCAAGATGCAGTCACTGTCTCATCAGCTCTGTCCAGGTGAAATTCCACCCAGAAAAATACGTGCTAGGCCAGTCTGGAAAAAAACAACAACAAACAAGGAGCTCTGAGAGTAAAGCCAGGGGAATAAGGCCCTGGAGAACCTAAAGACATCAGATCCAAATTAAGCTTTATCCTACTGCAAATAAGTGATCCATTATCTAAACTGAAATAAGGGTTTCAGGTAATTTTATTAGCAAGGAATTTTTTCCTTGTCCTTTTAAATTCGTGTGCTGTTAATTTTAGAAGTGACATCTATGAAAAATTATTCAACTTGAAGGAGTTTCAGAGGACATTAGGCATTGAAAATAACATAGTCTTGGTTGTGTCCCTATCCTTCAAAAATGTTGAATTGTTCAATGTTGAATTTTATTTAAACTAAATTTTTACTGTCAAACACCAAACTAAATTTACTAACTGAACACATACAGCAGCTGAATTTTCTAAGGTTTAAAATAAAAATTAAACAGTATCTCACAAGGGGAGCCAGGCTGTTTTCAGTCATTCCAAAGAAGTTTTCAGAAGTTTAATTCCCATTCCCTTTTCCTTCAGAACTGCAGGCTTGGTTGTTTTCAAGCAACAGTTTTCTTTCTTCTTTTCAGTTTTGCTTCCTATTTTAACAAGTAATGGAAAATTACCTGTACAATGAAAGCTGGAATTGGGAGTTGGATGACTGAAATGGGATCCCAATTTTAAATCTTTTCAGCTTTGCACCCTAAAAAATAAGGATAGCTACTCTACTAAGTCAAATAAAAAATAATTTTAAACCATCATGTTTAAGGATCCTTGTGAGGGAGATAGTAATAAAGATGGAAGGGGAACTTCAATGAAGTTCTTGAATGACCTGGAAACAGGTGAAACAGAAGGCAGCATGTGAGCAACAAATTTCCTTTGTACAATGATTTATGTAGCTATGTGGAAGCTGGAATTGCTGATAACTACATCTTCACCTCTGCATTGACCTAACTGATCATAAAGTACTAATGAGTACAGCTTATTAACTCAGTTCTGAATTCTAGTGATCACTAGAGAGGAATTGGCAAAGGAAGTTTGGAAACCTGTGTAGTTTTCTAATATAAATGCTCTAAAAACTTCCTTTGAAAAGTATCTATTTAGTTTGTATCAGTTATAATAATAAACTATTTCATTTCATTTATATCAGCATATTTCTTATTCACATTAATAAAACTAAATGTCCATAACAACTGGAGAAAAAGGTGTCAGTAACCTTGAAAGAGCACTGTGAGAAGGGGCACAGGAAGGGATGGGGCTGACCTGGGCCCTCACAGTTCGTCTCTTCCTAGCGAGTCACTGCCTTCAGCTGAACACCAGTACTGAGCACTTTCCATACTCCATATTTCAGCTACTTGTACTCCTTTAGTAGTGTATTTCTCTTATTATTTAAATTACTAAAATGGCCCTAGATATGAAAGAAGTAGAGAGGGGAATTACAGTTTATGCTGTTTTGTTTGCCACGTACATTCTGTTAAGAATGTTGGCAGACCTAAGGAAAGTTGTCCTCGTTGAAATGAAAGGAGTTTGAAGATGTAAATTGAGAGCTCACGAGTTAGGTTTTTGTAGATAGACATATTTGTGTTTTACAAAGTTAATGTTAACTGCTGTGTGTTGACAGCCTATTCTTCTGAAGCAATGTTAGACTTGTGTGGGCATAATAATGCTTTGAAAAAAAGAATTAATTGGGGAACTCCATTTGCAAATGACAAAATTATATGCAAGGCTGTTAGCTCACCCTTCCCTAATAAGGTATTCTTTGTTGCCCTCTTTATATGGCACCTACTTTCGTCATTCAGAGTATTTGTTAATGTGAATTTCATGTCTAGGAACGTTAGTGCTTTATGTAATCTGTCATGAGAAAGGATTAAACATTGTCCTCAGCTATCTGATCGGAGGATACAAAGACATTTTCTGCAGAAGTGCAGAGTAATTTGGCAAGAGGCACTGGGCACAAACTGGAATATGTGAAATTCCAGTTAGATATTAAGACTTTTTTTTTTTAAACAGAAGTGTGCTAAACACTGGAACAGGTTACCCCAGAGATGTTGTGTAATCTATGTCCTTGGAGGTGTTCAAGACTCAGCTGGATGCGGCCCTGAGCAACCTGAGCAGGGAGTTGAACTAGATGACTTACAGAAGTTCCTTCCACCCTAAATTATTCCATTATTCTGTGGTTGTGGCTGTTTTAGAAGTGTGTCTTGTTTATTCTACTACATAGAAACAGAACTATTTTTAAATGTTTCCCATTTTAAGCTATATTTGGGTTGCACCCAAACAACTAATATTTCTCCGTATTTGGGAGCCAAAATAAGTACAAAAATATAAAAGGCCAGAAAGTAAAAGTTTCATAGTGTTAGATTATCATTGAAAACTTGCCTGGTGGTACTATGATGCCAGATTTGGAAAACCAAAGCACTACTGTCAAGGATATGAATAAATGAGGTGGTGCTTACAAATAGATGGTGCTAATATATTTTCATAAGGCACGCTTCATTTGTCTAGCACTCTGGGAGGCAGTGATGGGTCTTGCCTTCATGCCTCCTAAAATCTTTGAAGTGGTGGAAAACAAACAATTTCAATGTAAGGCAAAGGAATTCTGCCAACAAAGCCAAATTTACTGTAACACAACACAGCTGTATTCACCCTCTAGTTTTGTAGGGAAGAGTTCAAGGACTTTCACTCTATGCATAAAAACAAAAAATAGGACTGTATTTGATCACAAGAGACCTTGCACCCTTAAAGCGTGCAGTAGAATCACGGTATGAGTGAAAGTAACATCTAAACTAAAGTTTAGATATTTGTTTGCTTTTTTCTCCCATTGCCTATACATTCCTAGCCAAATTATGGTGCTTCCAGCTGGATTCTTCAGGCCATTGGTAGCTACTTTCTTCTTTCTGAAGAGTTGGTGGTGGCTGGTTCCCTTAGGATGCAGCTGATTCCTCAAGCTGTCATTCATCCTCTCCCAGTATAGGCAGAGTCGTTTCCTTAGAATGATTCCAGCACTCCAAGTGCTCTGATGTACTTAACATAGTGCTTTTGCTTCATATGTGCTTTGCACAGTTTCCCCTGCTGATCTTGGCCATAAACTGACTTTTGTTGAAGAGAATACTTGCAGATCAGTGTGGAATTTCTGTTGGCAAGCATGGAGGGAAAGACTGTGTTGCAGAGGCAGCTATGGATCTCAGAATCTTCCATTTGGAAATGGCCTCAATGTAAAAGAATTACACTACAAATGCAAATATTTAAGACCAAAGTTTCACTAACAAATGCCAAAAACTGACACAAATGAATGGAATTAGAGGGCATCTAGTTTATCATTCGACTCTTTCATCAAGGAAATGCAGGGAAAAAAGTTCTTCTGAAGTCCTAATATGATGAAACTATTTTCTCAAAATCAAATAGATTCTTATCATAGTACCATAAGAGTCAAGCTCCTGTGACTTCCCTTGTCCATTCAATCATATTTAATGAATGTTTATCTGAGTGGTGACTAAAAGAGACATATTACTCAGAATGAGAATGCGCTCTGAGCGTGAATGAGAATGGTTAGTTGTTCAAAACACTGTGAAATCAACCCAAGTGAAATCTATTTTGCTAATGTGCTCCTCGGGGCAGTCCCCATTTACTGAGCTAATTTGTATTGAGTCCTTTATATTTGTATTGCTCCATTGCTGTTGGCCCTCTCTTGACTAGGCTGGCAATGTCTGCAGCGCATAGGATTAAGCTCTCCTTGTCCTTGGTTGCTCCACTTCTCTTCGTACGCTTCCAGAAACTGGTCCTTTATTGTTTTACCAGTTAATACTCATCCCTCATTTTCAGAGATTCTGGAATGCACACAGCCTGTGAATAGGAATGTGGTTTAGTCATATGAAGTGTGGCATCTGTGTTGTTGCTTTAGCGGTTATTTTCCCTGAAAAATATGCAGCTGAGTTAAAGTGAAGAAGGAGATTTTTTTCTGCTGGCTCTTTGCTGCTCTTTGGGTCAGGCTGTGCCTTCAAGAGCAAGGGGAGAAGAGTGCTCTTCTTGGAATTGGCTGGGCCCTCCCAGCCAGGGGCACTTCTGCTGTGGGGAGGGAAGGAATGGTAAGCAAGGAGATTACAGAAGGGGTAGAAGATACTTAAGAAGAGCATGGAGCAGACCTTGTAGCTACATCTCTGAGGAGGAAAAGAAATATTATCTCCATCCTTTATTATGTGTAGGGGGAGAGATGGTGACAAAGGCTGAGGAAAAGGCTGAAGTACTCAATGCCTTCTTTGCCTCATGTTTTCATGTTGATCTTGAGGTACCCTACCCAATCCCCTAAGGAGGAATTTGGGAATAGGGAGCAGAATGCAGCCCCCGTAATCCGAGGGGAAATGATCTGTGACATGTTACATCACTTGGACTCACATGGGTCCGTGGCGGTGGATGGTCTCTACCCGAGGGCACTGAGGGAGCCGGCAGGGGCACTCACTGAGCCACTTTCAATCCCTTAGCAATAGTTATGGCCAATCCAGATGTTAGCAGATATGATACCCATCCACGAGGAGGGCTGGAAGGAAGATCTGGGGATCTCCAGGGATGTCTGCCTGACCTCCTGTGCCAGGGTGTCCATGGAGCAGATTATCCTGAGCGCCATCATGCAGCAGATACAGGGCAGCCAGGGATTTAGGCCCAGTCAGCGCAGCTTCAGGAAAGACAGGCCCTGCTTGCCTGACCTGATCTCCTCTTGTGACAAAGTGACTCACTGGATGAGGGAAGGGCTGTGGATGCTGTGTACCTTCAACAAGGCCAAATCTGGACACCTGGATTGTGTCACCTGGGTTGTGACAACCCAAAGCTGCCTGGTGAAAAAGGGCCTGGGTGTGCTTTTCAGCAGTCACCGGCAGCTGAACATGAGTCAGTGTGTGCCGAGGTGGCCAAGAAGGCCAATGGCACCCTGGACGGGGTCAGGAATAATGTGGCAGCAGGACGAGGGAAGTGATCCCTCCCCTGTGCTCATCACTGGTGAGGTCGCGCCTTGAGTGCTGGGTTTGGTTTTGGGCCCCTGACTTCGAGAAAGATGGTGAGGAGCTGAAGCCTGTCCAGACAAGGGCCACAAAACTGGTGAAGGGCCTTGAGCAAAAGTCCTGCGAGGAGGAGCTGAGGGAGCTGGAGAAAAGGAGGGTCGGGGTGACCTTATCTCTCTCTGCAATTACCTGGAAGGAGGGTGTAGCCATGTGGGGTTCAGCTTCTTCTCCCAAATTACAAGTGATGTGACAAGGGCAAATGGCCTCAAGTTGTGCCAGGGAAGACTTAGATTGGATATTAGGAAAAATATCTTCACCAAAAGGGTCATGAAGCATTGGAATAGATTGCCTAGGGTTGAGTCCCCATCCCTGGAGGTATTTAAAAGGTGTGTAGATGTGGCACTTGGGGCATGGTTTAGTTCTGGACTTGAAGTGCTGGGTTTATGGTTGAACTTAATGATCTTGATCGTCTTTTCTAACCTAATGAATTTTTTCCTAATGTTTTTTCCTGAACTCTACAGAGATTCAGCAATACTTTTTGTCATCCAGGCCATCACTGTACTTAAAAGTAAATTAGTGGAAAAGGACCTGCCATGTCAAGACATGGTAGTGAAGACAAGAATTTATTTTTTTAAATATGAAGTTAATCTCCTTCTTTCCTGCCTTATTCTCTCTCTTTAAAAATACACTATTCCTGTTTAATTTCTGCTGGAACTAGCTTTGATTTTAAAAGCTGTTGTGGTGGTTTTGATATGCTAGATATAAAAAAAAAGTGTAAAGGGCCTTATCTCAAAGCTACTACTGTTTTGGGATCCCATTTACACTTTCTGATTGTAGAAATGTCACTGAGAGTTTTAAGGCTTTAATAAAATCAAGACTCTTTGTCACAATAATTGACTGCTTATGGATAAACAATGGTATCTATCTAACTGAAATCAGACCCAGTTGAATTTAAACCTGAATTAGAATTAAGTCTTCAAATTGATGTAAATATAACTGAGAGATACGTAGATACAATTGCGGGGGGAAAAAAGGTTGAAATTTTTGTAAATTTAAAATAGATCTTGACTAATTTTTTTTCATAAATTCAACTTTGAGACTGATTAAGACATTTATTATGGAAATAAAATTACCATATCTGAATTAAGTACTGTGTTGCTTTATTCTTAGACATGAATACTTAATAGAGACCAGGAGACATAATTTCATTAATTCTCAACTCTCTAAAGTTAGTGTTTAGCAGAATCCATAATTTAAACAGATCTAGCTCACTGTCAATCAGAGGTAATAATTCTAAACTTTTTCGCCACTTTTTGCTGAGTGTCTTTATGAAGCTTATTAGAGATGTTTGAAGTCTGTTGGGTTTTCTTCCTGGTTTGTGCTATCTGGAGCCCTGTCAATATTCAGAGTTGCACACCCGCAGCAGTCTTGTGCACTGACAATAAACTGCGTTAGGATGTCACGGAGATTGGGAAGCAATTGCTGCCCTTTTCCCCATGAAGGTATTGCACTGCTGAAAATGCTAGAGAATTGAGTTTTCTAGAAGCCTTGCTGTCTTCTGGAACCTGCCAGAATTGCCTTTGGAAAATTGTGACAGTTTCCTGGCTGAATGATTTTTCTTGATCAGTCTTTAGATAAAGGAAGGGAGGCAGATGTTTTCCATCAGTTTTACTTGTACTCTCCTTTCTATAAAGGGAAGAGGCATAAAGTGTTTGGCATAAGGCTTTACATTCTGTGTGTGGACAACTGCAGATGCTCAAATCATCTACTAAAACAAAGTGAGGGTTTTGGTCTCTTGGCAACTCTAATGATTGGAATTTCTCTAAAGAAAAGCAGAGTATGTTGGGATGATACCAGAGAATCAGTATGTACTTGTCTAGAGAATTTTGAATATTGCAATTACTGAGAGAGAGAGAGAGAGAGAAAAAGAAAAAAAGGGAAGGGAGTTGAGTGAGGGAGAGAAAGAAGGAAAGAAAAGGAAGTTTAATATCACTCTACCCTATTATTCAATTATGTATTATATATCTCATTTATCTCATTGTTTTTCTTCAGGATTTAGTTCCTGAAGTAAAAGGATTGTCTGCAAAGTTCTGGTTTTTCCCTGATAAGTTAGTTTCAGCCCTTATGATTGGACAGATGCCTGAAAACCTGTTGGGAAAAAAAATTTATATTTTGAGAATGAGAAGAGAAATAATAACCCAAAATGTACTAGTTCAGTGCTGGTGTTGTAAGTTTGGGGAAAAGCCAGCAGTTCACCAGTTCTGAAAATATGATAGGCCTAACAGTGACAAGGGAATATTAAAATTGTACATACCAAGGAAGGAAAAGGGAAAAGCCAATCCTCCCTTACCCTACCAAGAAGTAGCCTAAATACCAACTTGTAGACTTAAAAAGTTAGTTATTCTTTTGTGAAGTCATTCTCTGTTGCTACAAGTTAAATTTTTGCAGATGGATATACAAGATGTTTCTTACTTTATGTGCTGTTCCCCTGGAAAGCATAAAAATGAATGTTTAAAAAGAGTTTCTTCGTAGTTTTGAGTAAAGTATTTATGTTAGTTAGGTGTCCTGGTGTAATTCCAAATACAAAATTACATTTCCATCCCAACATAGGGGGAAAAAAATTGTAGAAGTTTTATTTGAATCAAGTTACTGTTTATCCTCTACCATAATTTTTCAGTGTGATTAAGTGATTAACTTAATTTTAAAACTTCATATTTTCTACTAACAAGCAAAAAAAATCAAGCCAAAAACTTGTACATTTTTCACCTATGGGTCCTATATATGGCTAATACCACTATAACTCTTGAATTTAAAGGAAAAAATACTTGCATTTTTTCCACTTGCTTCATGCATGGTTTTACTAATGCAACTGTAGATGTTAAAGCAAATGATAATACTAAAGTAGCGGAAAAACAGTCACATTGGCAACCACTATTTTAAATGACTGTTGGTTCACTTTTTTAAATACACTGGGTTTCCAGGAGCCATCACCTATAAGAAATTTTTCAGTTGCTTGCTACTAGCGAATTAAACAGTCCTACATTGTTATATTGTCATGTTCCATTACTGAATATATGACTGCAAGAAAATGCATTCTGATCTCCTCTTTTTCACTCTTTCCCCAGTGAAAAGGCAGAGTCTGAAGGTTCAGATCAATGCAACAGATGACACCGTTTGCATGAGGTATCTTCGACCAAGTCAAAGCACCAAACTAGAAGGTTTTGTCCTGGGTTATGGAAGCACCTTCTTTTCTAATCAGTACATTCCTTTACCTTCAGAAGGAAAAAACTACATAACAGAACTTGGTAAGACATATCTGCTTTGCATGCTGCTGTTGTAATGAATTATGGGAAGAGACTGAGGACATATGAACATTTCGTTTGCCTAATTTTTTGTTTTATTGGGCTGTTGCTCAGGGTTTCTTTATGTTTGTTTAAGGTTGCTGTCAAGAATTTCAGTTGAAAGCAGAATTAGGAGATTCCTCAAGGAGAGCAACTCGTTCTTGTTGTCTGGAAAAGTTTGCTTACTGGTATTCATTTTGGGCATTTTCATTTTACTGAGAGTCTGTACTATGTCGGCCACCTCACAGACAAAATGGGGTGGTTTGCCTAAGGTTGCAGCTATGAAGTAGAACACAAGGGAGATGTACACATTTCTCACAAATCGTAGAAGAAGCAGTGAAACAGTCTTGAGAATTGTGTGGTTGATTCCTTTTAACAGAAACATTTGTATCAAAGCAGTGCCTTTTCTTGTAGGGTTCTGCTCCTGTACTATGTTATAGATTAACCTCTAATGCCCACATCAGATGTTGTCAACAGAATTCCATGAGCTGTTTCATAGAAGAGATTAAACCGTGTCAAGAATGCTATATCCTGTTATCTGGAATAGGGAGGGGGAAGAACAAATTATTAAAACATTTATTTATCGGGATTTGACCTTTTGAGAAATTTGTTCAGTCCCTAAGGATTGATTCCTATTGCTTTCTTTAAGCTCTTCTAGCCTGAAATGAATCCATTTACACTTATCATTGTCATGCTGGTGATCTTGGTGTAAAACAGGGGGGAGGAAAGGATAAATGAGCATAGAAGTTATAATTGCTGTCTTTTTTATGTGGTCAGTTAAGCCCATTGTGGACATCTGCTGCCAGCTGAAAACTGCAGAGTAAAGAATGAAAAAATAAGAGTTTTGACACAAAGTAATTATGATGTTAGAGTCTTATAGAATCACTGTGGCGAAGGTTAACTTTCTTTTTCATGAGTTGGTGTTCCTGGGAGTTCTTTGTAATTCTATCATCCATCCAGTGTTTGAGATCATAACCATCACTTAAGCTGGGTCTGGTTTATCTGATTCATCCTACGTGTAACTTTTGAATCAGTCCACTAAGAAACCATAATAGTTAATGGCTAGAATCTAGGCACCTTTAGTTCTACAGCACATCAGAGCATTAACTACATGTCTATCCATTTGTTGTAGTGTATCTGGAGAGGGAAAAGCCCAAATGTTGAGGAATAATCTCCTTTTATAATTATTTTAAAGGAGGGTAATATAAAATTTTATCTCCCCCATGCTGATAGAAGTTGTCTGTTTCCTTGTGACAATAACTCTGTGCTTGTGAATTCTGAATGTCCGGTAACTAAACATGCAAAGTGCAATGTAATATGGATACCAAGATAAGCATTTCCAATCCCCAGAAAATGTCATCTTTGAAAAGACAGGAGTAAAAGAAGCTATCAGCAATATATACTTCAAGTTGCAAACATTTATTTAAGGCAATTACCAGTACATTTATTGGAGCTGTTGTTTTTAGTTAAGAGATTTAGGGTTGGATTGTATGCCTTGGGGACTTGTTTATTGGAAACAGAGAGTGCATAATCTTTCCCATTTCATGAATATTAAACACCACATTAAACTGCAGCTTTGACGGTGCTTTCCAAATATGTGCAGAACACGAGCTAAAGCAATAAACTTCAGTTGTGCTTTTGGCTCTATGTTAGAGTGACTTGTGTGGCAGAAATGAAGACAGAGATGATTGCTCGCACACTCCCTCCTCCCCACCATATTCAGTTGCTGGCAGAAACTGGAAGAATTGCAGAATGGTTCTTAATTCTAGGAACAATAGTTAAGTGTCATTCTGGCAGCCAGAGAACTCAGCTCTAGCATACACTTTATATTGATTTTAGAAAAAGCAAGGTGTTGCAGAGAGACAATAAAAATACTTTCATTTGTCCTCTCTAACAAAGAGTATAGGTCTACACGGTAGAATGAAGTGCCTGCAGACATTTCCACATTTCCTTGATTTAGCTCTGCATCCCTGGTTTTGTTAAGGGAACAGCATAACAGGTATTTTATTTGGGATAATTGTCCCCAGTTGAAACAGAAATATGGAAGGTGACACAATATACACAACAGTATATATTTCTAAGGCCCACAAATTCCGTATTTCCAACAAAGCCACTGTAGATTAAGATTAAATTTATTGTCAACTTTTCTGCTGGGTCACACACCTGTTATGATCCTGTTAACTGGAAACTTGAAGTCAGCGGGTGTATTAATTTATGAATTACATGTCTGCAGGTGCACATATTTTAAAAGAAATTAATAAGGACATGATATTTCCTAGGATTTTCAGGAGAGTTATATGGCCTTGTACAAAGCGTGACATTCACTTACACTTCATCATTAAAATATTCATCACCTCACTGCAGTGATTCTTACCTTAAAATATCTGTTTTCCCTTTGTTTTGCCAGTTATATAGTAACCAGGGCAGCAATTGCATAACATTATCAATAAATTGGGATCTGCCTGCAGAGGGCATGTGCCAAGAGAAAAGGATTCTGTTGGATTTCCTGAACTTGGAACGAGTTCATGCTGGTAACAAAGTCTTGGGCAGCTTCATGCACTAGTAGAAAGATCTGAATCATACTGAACAGTAGATGACAATGACAAGGCAGCAGCAAAGTTTGTTTTAAAGAATTATGCCTCCTTATCAGGAGACCAGATGTGTTTTGTGCTGAGTGTACTTTATGTGCTTACATGATAGTAAGCGACATTATTATTGGTCATGAAAGCTATTCAGACAGTGTCGAAAGATATCAAGATGTTAATTCAGCTAGACTAATGAAAAGGTGAATAGACCCATCCAAAACTTCTGGGCTTGACTTAAACCTTTATCTTAATTTTTTCAGTCTTCCTGACTCATAAAGAAAGAGTATTTGCTTAAGAAATTTGTGTTAATCTTTTCTAACTTGGCCAGGAAGATTGAAAGCCAGCCTCATAGAACTTGATACTTTTGGAGAAACCCAAAAAATTGGGTGGAGACAGGAAAGTTTTGTAAGAATGAACAGCAATTACTCAATAGAGCAAACAAAATTAATTTCTCTTTCAGTTTCTAAAACCAGATCAAAGTTGGGCAGTGCTTTTGCTTTTCCTTTTCTTTAACAAGATTGTACAGTGTAAGAGAGAATGTATTGGTAATTCTGCTTTACAACAATCCCAATAGGCAAAGGGTGAATTTTGTGTTTATGTATATATGTAAGAGAATTCTAGTACCATCTTGAACGTATTTTAAGTGTAATTAAGGGATCTGTGCTAGAGCAGTGCTTAGCTAAGAGATCCTGCTCTGCAGTTTCTTGTATCTGATGTATTATCAGAAATTTGTAGATGTATTAGTTGCAGGCTGTTCTAGGTGCCAAATAACACAAATGTTAATTCAGCATTATGTTGCTTCCGGCTACCTTACCAGAAACCAGGTTCTCATTGCTGATATTAGCTGAGCCTAGTGGAAGGAAGGACCTGGAGGAGGTCAGCAGATGCCCCTTCCTCTAGACAAGTGTATTCACCAGAAGGAAGTTCATTCTTGCCAACCTCTTTGTCCCACTTCTCTGTCTTTTCCTATGCTTGTTACTCTACAATACTTTCCATCCTCCCCTTCCTCCAACTTTGCCCTTAACAACATCCCATAGCAAATCTTTAGAAATCCCTAAATACAGATTAAGGAATTGCAGCCTGAAGCCAAAAAAAACAACTTTGTTTTCATCTCAGAATCCAGTGGTCTATGAATTTTAATGATACATTTGTAACATTACTTTAACATTTATTGTAAGTTCATCAATCAGTTCATTCTTACATTGTTTTACTTTCAAGTGCATATTGGCTGGGCCCTGAACTGAATAATATGGTTGACCAAAAGCAGAATTTCCCAACATTTTGTTAGTTTCCCAGCATTCATGTTAGTTGCCTGCTGCCATTGATTTGATAGCCTAACTCATGGCACATGGAGGTAAGTGTTCTCTGATGTTAATCTGTCAGTGGCACGCATTTTTGTTACATTCTGGTTGTCTTTATAAGATGTTAAGGTGGGTAATAGAAGCTCTTTCCTTAAAAAAAAAAAATTATTTATGAATATAATAGCCCATGTTTGGAGAATTACACCACTAAGAATACGGCATGGATTTGTTGAGGAGCACTCCTTTGGTACATGTGGGCATTTTCCCATGTGGCTAAAGAATTGAAGGTGGTCACTATTTGGACTTTATTTCTGATCTGAAAGGCGATCTTAGCCAAGATGGTTGCTGTTCTAGCCTTAATAAGGGGGAGTTAGACAGTAATAGGTTCAAACAAGTGGTCTTAGGGTAACAGCCCTCCAAGAATGTGCCAGGCATTGAGATGCTAAGATTTTCATAGCAAATTTGCTAATGTATTTCAAACTTAACTTGTTAAAGCTTGCAGTATTTTGTAGGGATCCTTCATTTATGAGATTGTGGATCTTCGCAGATGAGAGACAGACAGCTGTATTTCTGGAATTTTTATTATATATGTCTCTGTTATATATTGATTAATGTTGAGATGATTTTTGGAGGCAGATGCTGGATTTGTGAGTCTGTGTCCAGATATTTCAATGTTGATCTTAATTATGCAACTATCCTTTTCTTACTGAATGCAGTTCAAAGAAAATAAGAAATATTCAGTAGTAAACAGGATTGTCCGTACTTTGTGGTGTGGTTTGCTTTTACTTGGGGTTATAATTTTACTTTTGAACTGAGCTTCTCTTCTTAAATATACTTTTGTGTAAATAGCTGATATATTTTGTGAATCGTAGTTACATATGGTCAAACACCCATATTTTTATGACTGACAGTTACATTTTGCTACCTACCTCTTATTTCAGCAATTTATCTCTTAAGCATTAAGATTAATTAGTGTAATTAGTAAATTATGATTTTATTTAAGTTCTGGTATTTCACAGAATTTTCATTTTCTTTTCCTGTGTTACTCACCTCTTCCCAAGATTCCTGCTTCTTATACACATGGATCTATGTAATGGATTATGAATATAGAGGTATCATAAAAGAACACAGATTATCATGAAATATTTCTTGTAATTTTATAGAGTTTAATACAGGGGTGAGGCAATGTTTTAACGCCCTGAAAATTAATTGTGTCATAGTAGCCTCAGATGATTTCAGTGTTGTGATGATGACTGATACTCATATTTCACAAGAAGGCTGAATCAGTGTGAAAACTTAGTAGTTTTCTGAACTTATTAAAAGAAATGTTGAATTGCAGTGGAAGACTAAGAAAGAACTCCCATTTCAAATGAGTCAAGACTCATTATGCGATATTAAAAAAGGTCTCTGCATTTCTTTATTTCAGATGCATTGGATATAGAATGCATATCTGCCCAGAATAAAAGCATTACAAGCATGTGTCGTCCAGTCCATGCATAATGCTTTGATACTGTGCATCAAACCAATGTACTTAAATTACAGTTGCCCTGCTATTAACATCTACATAGTAGCATCGAGTTCTGTTTAGGAATCATGGAATCATATTTCTAAATTATGATATGTCTTTAGTTAAGTACAGAAGAGAAATCTATTGTTGTATCCCAGGTATTGAATGGACTCATTCAACAATTTCATATTCTGATTTTGGTTATAATGATCATAATAGTGTCTTAAAATCAGTGGTACTTTTTAAACCTGCCTCTTCTATAATTGCACTCTCTCAACATCTAGTTTCAGCCTGTTTTCCTGAATACTTCCTTTTGTAGGTTATATTACAGTCAGAAGAGCTGTGAATTTTCTGCAAAATGGGGATGTGTTGTATTCTTTATTAAGGCAACATTTGTTAGATCCGCCAAAATAAAGCTTAATGAACAGCCCATAACACAAAATATTTCCACAGAGAACAATTTGTTACAGAACAAAAACACCTGCTAGGACTAATGAATCCTGAAAGCCGCGAGGTTTTGTAGCTGAGATGTGCAGTGAGGCATTAACAGTCTTTGTTTATTACTGTATTTTGTTTAGCAGTTAATCTATTTCTATACTGCTACAAAAGTAGTTTCAGATTTCGGCCAGAATTAATTTTTCCATTTGTGGAGCAGAGCAAAACTGTTTCAAAGTATTTGAATGACTTTCTTTCACAATCTTTGGACATTTTACTGATAAGCCCATAGGTTTTTAGAGTTTTGGAGACTGGCTTTGTAGTTCATGAGCTTTCAAGGTCATGCTTTAAAATAATTCTGTTGCATACTTTGTGAGAGTTATAACAGTCTCACAAGTGGGCATAAATGCAGAGCAGAAAACTGGGTTTAAAACACAGGGAAATGAAATTATTTTAAAGTACTGCTTACTTCTAGTTTTCAGTCTCAATACAAAAATGTCCAGTTGGTTACACAGATCCCAGACTTGTGCACTCCTCTAAATATTAAAAATCTTTTTTTCGTGAAGGAAGATGTATTTGCACTTCAGGCTTTCTCTTTTTTTAACTAATTCTTTTTTCCATACTGCTTTGAGCAGCTGCTTTCAATGCTTATCTTGGTTATTGGGTGCAGATGAAACCCATACAAAAAGAAGAATTAAACAATTAAAGTACATCCATAGTATAGGTTTCCAGTGACTTAGACACATGCAATCAATGAAATTAGAGTGGTTTTCCCCACACTGGTACAGCCTTTTCAGTAGCACAGCAAGTTTTTTTATTTTTTCAGTACTGATTTTCCTTTCTCTCTCTTTACCGAAATTTGTGTGTAAGAGAAAATTGAATTTTTAAGTGGTTCTGTTTAATTGGTAGAATTCAAGCTACAGTCGAAATATCTGGGAAAATGAGTCTCTCATCTGTAGCTATAGATTTAGATAAATGTATCTAAACTAGAATAAGTATTTTATGTAGAATAATCCTTTTTTCTAAAAGCTGTAGCAAAAATAGTTTTGGTCAGTATATGGTGAGCCAAATTCTCCCCATGGATATCTTGTTGCAATCTCCTATGACAACTTCTCTCATGGTGCAGCTCAGTGAGAATGAAGCTTGGTTTTAAATATAGAAGGGCAAAAGTCTCTGACATTTGGTTAGAAGAATAAGGGAAAATCTTATTTCTCAAAAGGAATTCCCCAAACTAAAATAAACATCTCGACATTGTTTTAATCAAAGCATTTATTATTTTAAACTCAATAAATGTTGAAGAAAATTTTAAAGAAAAAGAAGATTTGATAATGTGTCAAGCATTCATTGACTATTTGACTTTTTCTTATTAATTTGAGGTTAATCTCTTTTTCAAATAAATGACACATCTGTAATAATTGCTTTTTTATTTGTTTGCAGATGCAGAGCCACGGTATTTGGTTTCAGTAAGACCAGCACGTGTTTCAAATAACAAGAAATCTTGTTCAGGTATTTTAACATTACTGTACATCTTTCTTAATGTGTTTGAAAGAAAACAGAACATTTACTGGATTTCTCTGTAGGTGCCTGATTGGGATGCAAAAGTTCCATAGGTGAGGAGGTAAAATATAGGACAGTATTTACTAGTCAGTAATTAGTCACACACATGATGTTCAAAACATGAAGATGTACCTAAAGTTTTTTTGCGTAAAATTCATACAAATGATAATTGAAATTTAGAATACTAATTTCTGATGTTTAAAGATGTTATTCTGTGTATTAAAATTACCCTTCCCAAGCTACAAGTAAGGATTCCTTCCACTGTAGATATGTTAATGCTCTTTGTTTCTCATTGGAAAATGATAGAGTGTGTGTGCGTCTGTCTACCTCTGTATCAATACTACTGCTAAGTTTGCTGATGCAAAGAGTTAAGGAAAGAGGGATGTTTCCAGCTGAAACTGTACATAGCAGAGTAGAAATCTGAATTTCATTTTCATCCGTTTCAATGTCTTTCTATATGACCTTAATTATGTCATTAATATTGTTAGTTCTGAATTCCTTACTTTAATATGGAGACTTAATTCCTTACTTTAATATGGAGACTTCTTTCAGGAGCAGTGGACTGTTGCAAAAAATATACTGATGACCTGTCCCTGGAAACACTTAAGGTCAGGTTGGACAGGGCTCTGAGAAACCTGATCCAGTTGAAGATGTCCCTGCTAATGGCAGGGGGCTTGGACAAGATGGTCTTTAAAGGTTCCTTCTAACCCAGATTATTCTATGATCTTTATATTATTTTTTCCCCCTAGTTCCTGGTAATCCTTGGGATACATTTTTTCTTGCCCTTGGCCAGGTATTACACAGTATGTCTGGAAAGATTTTGGAAAGTGATTTACCTTTCAGATGCAATATATATAATTCAAGAACCGAGGAAACAAAAAATGCTCAATGCGCTATTTGGATGTTACTAATTTTTGTATCCACAGATTTAGAATTAGCCTACAGAAATTGATTTGTGTAACAAGATTCAGATAATTGACTTTTCAGTACAGCAAAGGTATAAGAACAGCTGGTGGTTTAATGCTAGCTAGATATGTGGCAAGTCTTCTTGTAGTGACAATAGTTATGCTGGACAATTTACCAAGAAATGTCATAAAGCCTGTGTTGCTGCAACTTTGAATCTACAAATGAAGACTGATTGCATTTCTAGAAAAGACTTTGTAGTTCAAACTGCAGTTAATACAGGTGAATTGTATGCTTTGTATTCTTATAGATCAACATAAATGATGACCAAGGAAATTTCTGTTTTTATAGAGTATAAATAATTGCTAATGGCACAATAAAATTGATCATCAAAATTATATGCAGTTCCTCCCAAAAACCAATTTGATTTCAAGATATATGAGAGGTTTTTTAAAATTTTCCTTGAAACACACATCTATTTCATGCTTCCTCAAAAACAGATCAAGAAAGGGATTTTGCTATAGGAAACAGATTTGCCAGATAGTTTGGTGAATGACCAAGCTGCTCATGTGAATCTTTTCTTTAAAACTCAAGAATGGAGAAAGAGAGTAAAAATTGATCCAGAAAATAAGAAAATTATTTGGACATTTGCCCATTTTTTTGGGAAGTATTTTTTCAACAGCATTTCAAAGCGTGTCATACTTAAGCATATAGTGTATTTAAACATAGTGTGTATTAAGCATAGAGTGTGTTTTGCAGCAACATGTTCATCATCAACATAAAGTAAAAACCAATATGGTTAACATTTCTAAATGTATATACATGTATTGGTCAAAAGTACACAAGAGACTGCCCCTGGGGCTTGTTAAGTGAAGAGATAATAGAGTTCCAACGGCATGAGAAGAAAGTTAGTCCAGTCTGGTTCACAACAGTGAGAAATAAACCCTTTAGATCAGTAGGTTATAAACTTTCAGGAAGTGTTGGTCTCCTATACATTTTGAGGAGGTACAGATCCTTTAGGTTTTTGAAGTGTGTAAAGGGATGCAATTAATATCAATTTCCTGTTGTTAATCTTCTTTCAAACACCAGAGATTCTCCTTGGACCAGTAGCAGTCCATAAGCTATAGGTTCAAAATAGTTTCTCTGGATCATTTTTCATTTCCAACTATGAACTTTTAAACTTTGTTTAAATAAAGGTCTTTCTCCACATGAGAATTGTACTCCTTCATTCAGAGCAAAGCTGAAGTGTCATGCAAAAGCTGATTTCAATATAGTAGGTAGTTAATAGAGAAAATTCCCCAGACACAGACACCAACTCAGATCTGCCTACAGCTGAAAACAAAAGAACTTTTGTGGGTTTTATTTTACTCTTGATTAAGAATTATGTAGAAAGTATTTATTAGCTGTGGATATATTTGCAGCATTACTGAGAAACCTGCAAAGAAATTACTATATTTGTCACATCCAGAGATACCTCCTAATGTCCTCAGCTCTGTGCTGTGCCTTCTGTGATATAGTCCAAGATAGCCAGAGTTTTGAATTTAATATACCTAGAGATTATTCTTATACTAAGCATACCTAGACCACCAAATGTTCATTTTCAAAAACTAGGTTCAACTGGAACATTAGGTTGAAAAAGTGACATGGACATGGACACTACCTCCGCTGCTTTTGTAAATTGTACATTAGAAACAGTGACCATGGAAAACAGAGAAATGTTTACCTTTGCCTTCAAGCATAGAAGAGTAGTAGATCTTCATTTACTTTATTATCCAGCTGCAAAAACTTTATTTTACAAAATGCAGGCAAGAGAAATTAACTTTATATGTTTCTTATGTAGGTCGGAACAAGACACAAAAGCCTCTGCAGCTGGTAGTTGGCACTCTCACCCCAACCTCTGTATTTCTCTCTTGGGGCATCCTAGTCAATCCTCAACATGACTGGACAGCCACAAATAACTGTGCTAGTGACAGGTAATGTAGCAGAAAAATATCAGGTTTTTTACTATTGTGATTTAATTCAGAGCAGCTCTCTGCAGTAATTAAACTAAATTTTGCAGTGGAAATTGAAATGTAATTGTTCTGAATGTGAAGTAAGTTTTCTCATTTGCTCATGTTTGTGCTTCGCAAATCTTTACTTGACAGCAAGTTTAGTCAGATGTATACATGGTGAATTACAGATCTTGCTATTTCATACTAGATCCTTTGCTCTTAAACCAATGGCCTTGGCTCTACCTTCATTTGTACCTGAATTAACTGAAACTTTGTTAGAGTAAAGGAAATATTTGGCTTTAGAGTTGGCTTAATAAGTGTAAAAGAAGCCTTTTGTTGAGCTGTGGTGGGGGAATGGTTTTAGCACCATTTGATTTTTGTTTCTTATATTTGGTCTAATTACTAAAACTGTTTTCCTGCTATTGATACAGTACAGCTTTCATTAATTTTCTGTTGTAAGTAAAAGACGATCTCTTCTCTGTCAACGTTTTTGGCATTTACTGGGTGGCTGGCACAGTAGGTGGGAAACTCAAGAACAAAGTAGCAGTTAAAAGAGAAGTCACAGTGCAGAAGAACTCAATTAAGTGCACTATTACATTTTAGTCAGCCCTTGGCATGTGAATAAAATTCATTGTTTGCAGTTACTGAAATTGTTAATACAGGTATTTTCCCTACTTTCCTTCTTTGGTGTTCTCTTTGTATTTGTATTATTCCTTTGATGACAGAAGGGTTTTTTTTGTTTGGTTGGTTGGTTTTTGTGATTTGGGATTTTGGGGTTTTTTTTTGTTTGTATCTTGTTATTGTTTTGGGGGGGGTTTGGTTTTTGTGGTGTTTTTGTTTTTGTTTGGGGTTTTTTGTTTTTTGTTTGGTTTTTTTGCTTTTTTTGGTTTGTTTTGTAGATTTTTGTTTCTTTTTTTGTTTTTTAGGGTTTTTTGGTTTTGGTTTTTGGTTTTTGGGTTCTTTTGCTATCATTTACATTGTGTGAAGCTCCACTACTCAGCAGAGTCTTGTAAAACTGAAAACTTGTAAAACTGTCATCTTCTGGAGCTTTAATGCATTTTTGTTACATTATTCAGAACACCTTTTTCCCCTGTCTAATATTTGTCTAATTTCTAGGTGTCTAATTTAGACTTGAATTTGCTTACTTTGGTGCTCATAATAAGACTTTAGCTGATGCTGTTAAACTAGATGTCAAATACGGATTGTGTGAAAAAACCATCCTTTGTAACCAGGATGACTTTTTCATCCCTCGCAAAAGTTTTGGACTAACCCTTTTCAAGCTTCAGAAATTTCTCATTAACAAAATTGGGTCTTCATCAACAACAAGAATTTCAAACACTATTGAAAAAATATTAATGTTTGTTAGGGAATGGTTATGGAATATTAGTAAATGTCCAAGGGTATAATTTGATCACATTTTTCTTCAGTAGAAATAAAAGTTGGTTTAGGCTTAGATTTTGCTCTTTCAATCAAGAAAGAAGCAAATGTTTTCCTACTGTGAGAAACTGAAGAAATGAGCTGATCATGGAGGAGCTTGTACTGTGTTCTGTGCACATAATGGTTTTAGCACCATTTTTACCAAGGAACTTACCTTTATGAGCTGTGTCAGCAGCAGTTTTGCAGCACCCATTGTGCAGGAGGAAGGAAGAACACTGTAATAGAAGCTTATATCCTGTATTAATCCACCTGGAAATTCAAGGCAAATGGTATCCAAGTACCTTCATTAATTCTATGTTTTCTCCTCAGTTGCTGAATTTTCTTGTTGGACATTCATTGTCTCAAAGTTTGAACAAACTCTTTAACATAGTTTTTCAGTTAGTGTGTGTCTTGCTATGTTTAGAATATAATCTGTGCGTATTCCTCTCAGGAATTACTTTTAATGTGCATTCCATTTTAGGGAAATACTGTCAGACAGGAGTAGATAGTTTAAAAATATTTAAATCAAGTTACAAATTATCTTATCAAGATATGGGTATATAGCTATAAACAGATTTCTCTTTTGCAATCAAGCATAACAATGAAGTTAATGAAGAAAGATAAAAGTCACTTAAGTGGTGTTCTTACTGCCTTTACCTTTGCTGGACCAAAGTGCTTGCAATTTGTATAAATGATGAGAACAGTTGTTCCTGTGACCATGGTGTATCTCTAGAATTCCAGGAGAGATTCGATCCGTATATATTTCTGACTAGAAATATATACGGATCTAATCTCTCTTGTATGTAGAAGAAAAACTGTTAAATTTTGAAAATAATTTGAATGACTGTTGATAATGTACAATAAGAAAAAATTAGGAAATAACCCATTCTTAGCAAGTTAGCATTGTGATAAAATTACAAAAGTTAAAAAGCACATAACAGATTCACCAACATTTGAGTCTATTTTGGGGCAGTCTACCTGACTTGAGCCTTTTTCATCTGGCATGCTCTCCTTACTGGGACATGCTGCAGTGTACTGTTAATTATCCTCAAGACTGCTGCTAGTGGCTAACCTCTAATCTTTCACATTGGCAGTACGTAGCAGTCACAACCTCTTAACTCAGTTCTGTCAGTAAATATCCTACCAAGTTTTAAATCTGTAACTCTGAATGACCTGAAATGGAGTCACCATTCTCGGCCTCAGATTTTACCAGCTCTGTGGATGTTAGGCTTTTGTACAAATGTTGCATAATAAAAGTTATTTGAATGTGTTACTGAGTCAGAAGATAGAAACCACATGGAATAGCACAGTACTGCTGGCCAAGTTTTTCTCTGGTGTGAGTTTGACCTCAGTGGGATATTCCTTAGAAGATCTGGTTTTGTGAGCAAATGAGTTTGGAATAAGAGGTGCCATGCTCTCAAAGACCATTGGTATCTTTTACTGCTTCGGTGAAATTACTGCTTGTTTCTTGAGGGCACATAGTGGTCTTCTGTGTCAATGAAATGCTTTTTAAGAAACTCCAATGAAAGAAATTACTGTGTCTTTCCTAGCAAACCATTCTTTTGTCTTAACTCTCTAGAGATTATAAGCATAAGACAACAGAGGGCTGCATATTTCCTTCAAGATAATCCCTTGTTGAAGCAAAAATATTCACTGTTATTTTTGGGGACCAAAAATGAAAGGTGAAATTTTTAAGCATTTTTTTAAGTGACTATTATCTCTGGTCAGACCCTTAGCAGTAGAATGAAAAACAAAACAAAAATATCTAAATAAAAAAACTCAAGTGATTCGTTTCATGTAACTGAATAAAACTATATAACACCAGAAAGTACAGTTGGTGGAACCTTTCTCAGCATCCTCTGTTTTCTGACACCAGTGCGAGGTAGTTGATGAGGGAGGATGGCAAAGTCATGATATTCTGATGCACAGCCATGCTCAGCTCCTCTTTTTATTATTTCCAAGAGAGTAAAAAGACTTGTTTCCTCTCTGCCTATTTGTGTTCAAACAAGTATTAGTGGACAGAACTGTCAAAGTAAAAGTGCAGGGACTACACTTATTGTCCAACTAGGTCTGAAAAATAGAGACAACTCTATAGATTTTTCTTTCTTTGTATTTGCTTTGATTAGAATGTCTCTGTAGCTGGGGGTCAAAAAAGGTGGACACTGACTTTTAGTTCTTTAGGAAGAAAAGTTAGAGGATGGAACAAAAAATGTTATTTTCCATGTTAGATGAAAGCAGGGTTTGTAGATATAGTAAAATATAATATTTTATTGAGTAGATGTATAGAAAAAGAAATATGCTTTCAGATACATACAAAATAGAAATTTAAAACCTGAAGGTTCATCTGTTTTAAGTTAAAAATCTATGACAAATTCACATTGGTGTTGTTTAAATTGGTTTGCCTGTGATTTAAATACCCTAATGTCATACTTGCAAGTAGCATGGATTTTGTGTTTTATTTCATTTTTATCTGATGCTTTAAAAAAAAGAAGTAAGAAAAAGAGTAAGGGACAACCCGAGAAGAGTCTTTTTGTTGTATAATACATAGAAGTAGAGTTTTTAAAACCCTAAATTCAGAAAGATATGTGCCTATGTCCTCTTGTGCGTATTTACAAATTTCTGTCATTATGCAGCTGCCAGCTAAGTCATACTTTGTGTTGTAAGTGTCATACAAAATGTATTTTAAACTTAGCAGCATTTCTTAAAGGAAAACATACAGCAGCAAATTCACTTCTTGAGTTTCAGATGCCTTTGTGTTGCTGCTGTGGGGGCATATGCTAAAAGTTTGTTTAAACTGGAATGATTTGTTGTTATTCAGCCTCCCAGTCTTCAGAGCCTCTCACTCTTCATTTCAGTCATTCTACTAAAAATTTTAAGTAGAAGAAGAGAATGTTAGTGATCATGTAAAAGCAAAAACTAAATTAGAAAGTGCTTTGCAAACTGAACTGGTAACCATCACTGGTGTCATTCTTTTCAATTTTTTATATATGTCAGAGTCTGTTACTTTAAACTTAGCAGTAAAAAAGGAAACAATATAATCAACTTCATGTGTCAATTTGCGCAACACTCACTGTCTGTAAAATCATAGCTCAAACCATTTCTTTTATTACTTTCTAACATTAAATGGATGCTGCGCTTCTAATGAAGTCTAACTATAAATAAATAAATATCTGGGATGTTAATAGTCTCTTTTTAAAAATTCTGATTACATTTCTATGTACAAAAAAGAAATGAACTTTATAATCTTTCGTCTCTGGCAACACGAAATCACGGACATGGAATGTTCTTATATCTCCAAGGCTTAATTGTTTGTTTAGTGTTACGTGTGACTAAAATAGTCATGATTAAATTGTTTGGAGTTTTGGTTGGGACCTGGTTCCAAATAAACCCATGATATTTATACAAACTGACCTAGTCTTGAAATCTCATAAAACCATCTGCCTTATAAGATTTCCAGTATCTAACTGTTTGTGTCCGAATATTTGACTGTGCAGGCATGTTCTGGGAATCTGGCTGAAAAGAGATTTGGTTAAAAAATGGAAAAATGGCACTGGAATTCTTGGCAAGACAGTGTCATTCATGCTGATAGATGAAAATGTGATGTTTTTCCTATCCATTCTAGAATTTTACCTCTTTTAACAGTGAATGAGATTTGCTTAATTTCGAAAGCAATAGCCCTGTGTGAGGCTTCTTTAAAGTGGTCATTGTGTTTTGATTTTTTGTGCAGTGAAAAGGCTCTCGCTACGCTGAGCACTGCCTTGCATTGTAGAATTTTAAAAAACAAAGTAAGCTGAACATAGAAAAAGAAACAACCTCGATATCAGGCTGAGAGACTTTTACATTGACTTTGAGGACACAACAATCACTACAGTGGTTGACCTATGGAGTAATATCATGCTCTTGGGGCTGCCTTTAAATAGTTAAATTAGTCTTACCTATTTTATTTCTGCCATCACATTTTGTGTACATCTTATGTGGAGGCAAGCAAAGTAAAAATATTACAAAAGATACAGCTTTTTAATGTAGACAGAGTTTCAAGAATGCAGACACTAAACATTCGATGATGTTGCACAAGTGCATGTGAAGAGTGGATTTTTGATGAATGTAGGCTCTTTATTCCTCTACTGTGGTGGGTTTGGTTTCTTGTTTTCAGTTTGTATAGGGTTTTTTGTCAATAATACAGCGATTAATTTTGACTGCACCAATACCCTCTCCTGCTCATGGCACCTTCTGTTTCAATTTGTTGGAGTTTATTGTCCTTTTACCTCCTTAGGAAGGAGGAAAATACCTCAAATCAGGCCACCTTGGGGACTGTAGAGTGATCTAAAGAGTGAAGCATTGCCGGAGAGGAGGAGGTACTTTTTTGGAGTTTAACAAAAGAGCTCTAATGTTTTATAGAGTGCTAGCTGGAAAAGAAACAAGATGAACCCTGCAATCTTTTGATTAATATTGTTGTAAATAGAAATACAATAGTATTCAGTAAACATTGTTCTGATAAAAACCCTTTTCTTGTCCGCATCAAAAACATAACAAAAAATTAATCAAAATTAAATATTAAATTAAGTTAAATATTCTTAGGTCTTTATACCTACTGAGAATCCAGATTAAAATTAATTCTCATCAAGTGTAACTGTGTGTGCCACCTTCTTACTGAAATATCAAACCAGTATTGACAGCTGGGAATGGGATTCCTACGGCTATTCCACAATGTAATAATTTGATATTAGCTATTAGGGCCCTGCTGTGTGCTATCAGTTTTTCCTATTCTTACCTCACAGTGATAAGGGGGAAGTGTTTTATTTGAGAAGCATGTAGTGTAGCTTTCTATGTAAAATGTGACAGCACTCTATTTCAGCCTGCCTTCTGTCATTCTGGGGGGAATCTCTGGAGATGTTTTGTTGAATGTTTCCAGTTCAGCCAGCTGCACTCATTTTGGGCATGTATGTCACTGTCACAAGGGAATTGACAGATGTGAGTGGTGACTGGATCTTACTGCTTTCTCATGTCTCCAATTATACATGTTGACTGTTTGATATTGTATTTTTGATGAAAGAAGTGTTTGAAAAAGGGAGAAATTAAAATTACAACAAAATTCAATCAGTACCATGAAATCAGGCAGGCACTGAAACTGCATTTTATTTGGCAGTTGTTGGTCTGGTTTAACAATGAGTTGCTGTTCTTTGATGACAAAACTTGGCATTTCTGAATTTTTGCTCTATAAACAAATGATTGCATTTCCCCAAAAGCGCATGTAGATATTTAGATATTTTTAATAGTCAAATGATTGTGACCTGCAAATTGTTAAATGGAACTTCATTTTTATTGCTTTTTATTGAAATGGTTGAGGAAATTCTGTCATCGCAGTCAGTGTTTTTAGTACTCACTATGGCAAGTTTCCACTGAAATAATTATACCCTTGGTGAAGTTTTTAAAGGCTTGGAAACCTTGGAATTGAGAGCACATTTCTTCTATGCTATATGTTTCTCTTTCTAATGGCGTAGTTTGGCACAACTATGGAAATCTTCAGATTTTATAATAGTCTTGAATTTTAGTGAAAGATGGGGGTTTTTGTTTTGCAAGTGTTCTTGGTATTTTAATTCATGTTAGAGTGAAGGAATTTGCAGGTGTGGAGATAGCTTTAAAAAGTACAACATTTTCTCCAGTAGAAACAAGTGAGAACAGCCACAAAAAAGCCTATTCATTATCAACAAGTTTTTAGTGCCTTTTTTCTCCATATTTCTGATGCAGCTGTTCTTTTAGATTGTTCAATAACTGAACTGAATCAGTATTCTTTATTTTTTCCATCACATAAAATCACTTTATTCCTATCCCATTAAACTAACACAGGCAGGCAAAGGTAAGGATGAAGATGAAAATAAATGAAAATTCCTCCTTCAGGCAAGCTGGGAAGATGACTATTTCCATGTAGATTCACATTTTGGTCATAGATCTATCTATACTTATTCCAATCCCTTAACAAAAGTCTGTATGTGGTCCAGTAAGATGCATTTTTGTTGAAGATTGAATTTGTTTATTAATGTTGCATCCTTTGCAAGACCGTGACAGGGAGTTCAAGTTAAATTTTCCTATTGGTTAACGTCTGTGTGACTACATACAAATGGATTAAGAGGATAAGGAAGAATTTAGTGTTGCCAATAATTGATTAAAATGTTCTTTGTCAGTTTAACTGATAACTAGGTCTATTATTTGACTTATGACATTTGAGTAGATCACAGCCCACAGAAGTAAGGAGGCAGGTTATTTCTTGGTAGTCCTGGAATTGATAAGAGAGAGGATATTCACTACTTGACTTTTTTTTTCTTCCTTTTTTTCCCTTTCTTTTTCAAGTTTTAGATTAGCCTCTTGCTTGTTTTCAACACAAAGTAGTACAGTTAATGAAGTTATGTGAGCCAACATAAATATTGATGTTGTAACATAGTGAAGTATCTGAATGAGCTGAATTGTAGCAATTAAACCAGGAGAATCTGTATTTGTGGTGCCAAGAAAATGAATTTGATAGTCATGAGATAAAATATGCAAACAAAGTGAACAATTATGTATGGAAATATTTTCTGAGTGACACTTGCCTTGTCTTAGGTTGTGTTTTAGTAATGAAGTGGGAATTTCTGTGTACTCAACAGTCACATCTCATGCAAACTGTACTCTGAAAGTGCTCTTCTGTAACTTTGGAAAAAGCAGCTTTATCCATTCACTGTTTTAGATTTGGTCCACTAAGGAATTTTAGTCTGGACTTTTGAAACCTTTTCAGTTGTTTAAGAACTTTTTCTTGGGTTCTTTTTTTTTTTTTTTTAAGTTCTCTTCCTTTGTCTCTATGTATTTGTCTGTATAACACCTGTAACAAATCTCACAAACTTAACTTGCAAGCTTTAAATTGCATTATTTAAGTGTGGCAAAATACAACTGGACTGAATTCCTTCCTTTTCAGATGATGTGAACGTGAGATAGATATGGACAACGGATATGAGTTATTTAATGTTGTGTCATAATTTTCAGTAATACTTGGATTAAAAAGTTGCCAAATCTCTCTGAGATTTGCTTTTACAAAACCAGAAGCCTCCACTCTGCTCTGGTATTGATTCAACACATACATTGAAAATGAGACTACGGTCAGTAGGGGAGTTCTTGTGCTGAAACTCTCACCATTTCCACTACCTTGTTTTTGATTGGTTAACATTGCAGTCATAGTTTTTCAGGGTGGTGCTCCTTGACAGAATTGGGCAATTTCTGTAGAAATGTTCTTTAATTTCATAATCTGTTAGCATTCATCATGTTCTTGATTTAAACTGCTGAAAGTAATGTCTTGGTTTATTTTTTTGTTTGAAGTGTGGGCTATGCATAATGGGACCTCTGAATGAGGAATGTATTTTACAAACAACGGCTATTACTGGTCTTCCCTGGAGAATGGTTTTGGACTAATTTTGATGGGAACACCTTTCACTGGATGGAGATAGAAGATTTTGAGAAATCAGTTGAGGCTTCTTGACTAGTAGACTCATGATTCAATTGACTACTTCTAGCATAAGTCAGAATCACAGGAACTGCTTGGAAATGAGTTTTTGCTATATCGTTAGAACCTCACACACACATGAGTGTTTGTGAATAAGGGGACTGTCCTTTTGCTCTTTGTATAATACTCCTAATATCAGTGTCTGCATGACGACATAAACTGGCTTTCCTGATATTTGACGACCATAAAGAGCCAGAAAGACCAAATGAACAAGCGCAATGGAGCATTATTATTATTGTTATTATTATTATTTCTTCATAATGAAAATGCTTATAGTGGGTTCCTTTGTGCAGACCTATTTTTTTTTCCCCGAGCAGGTTCTATACAGTTCGCTACAGAGAAAAAGGTAAAGACAAGAAATGGGTTTTTCAGCTCTGCCCAGCTACAGAGACAGTGATTGACAATCTGAAGCCAAACACGCCTTATGAATTTGGAGTTAAAGACAACGTAGAGGATAGTGTTTGGAGCAAGACTTTGAATCATAAGACAGTTCTCTCTAGTGAGTATTTGACAATAATTAATCAAATAGCTGCTGATTTTGGCAGTATTTTTTCCTACTTTTTGGCAGTATTACTTTCCTCCCAAGTAATTTGGTATTACTTAGAGTAAGATACTGATCAGGTTTTTATCATTTAAATGCCATCCATTATGCCCCTAACAAATCCTTTTAGGAACTGAAGAAACTAGAAATAAAAGTGTTTGAAAAACCGCCACCTACTTTCCTGAATGGAGTTCCCCTGTAATTGCAAATAGAGGATCTGCTGCATGTTGTTAGAACTCTTAACAGTGTTTAGTTCAGATACACATCCAGTGTTGAATATGAATATTTATACTTCTGACTAAATTCTAAGCTTTTTCCTTAGGCCATGAATAATAATATGATCAATTGATCAACTAATCCATCAACCATCATCCAACTAATCAATTTAATTTCTTCCATCAACTAATACGAGTGATGGAAATTATTGGCATTGTTCGAATCTTCTTTTATACCTGCATTTATGCTCAAGCTGGTAAAAAAGCTAGACATGACCTGTCCTACCGCAATGGGCCCTTTACGACTCCACTGGAAAGTTGAATTTGAGGTTAATTTTCAATCAAGGTATTATATGGATCAAGGTATTATATGGATCAAGTATGCACTGTCATGTATGCTTTTGTTTGTGTTTTCATGGAGGCAGAGTATTACATCTCTGGCTGTCTGTCAGTCATATTGTAATGTTCTTCTCCAAAGTCCCAAGACAACGTAGGAAAAGTGATGCCAAATTAACCCTTGTAAAAACATGTACTGCTGAAAGAATCACTCATACCAGTAGAGGAAATAGGTATCAGAAGGGTTTTCCTCCTTTTAATGAGAGGAAGAGAGGACTTAACGGATATTACCCAATCTGATGTATCTTCCTCAAGCGTTTGCATAAAGGTATTTCTGAACATGATGTTGGTCAGAAGAGGCTGCAAGCTCCTATGGTTAGTGGTTTTAGCTGACTCAAAATGTAAAGAATGGGAATTCTCATTAGAGAGCCTTATTCATATGAGATTTCCAGCTGAAATTTAATTTACACTTTGATTTCAACTTGTAGGTGAGTTACAGAGTATATTATACATGAGGATAAGGGAGGAGAGCAGTGTGGTGGTTTGTAACACTGAAAAAACCTTCATGCTCCCTAATAAAGGACTTTGCTGGCCTTCATGACAAAGTGCAAAGCTGTAACTGTGAAGAACCTGCCCGGTGCCTGTAGAGTTGTTTTAGCATTCTAGAAAAGTGCCATGGTTATACCATGAGCTTAAAGAGGGTAATGGTGGTAGCCTTTTCCCATACCTGCTGCACAA
Source organism: Origma solitaria (assembly GCA_013397895.1). Taxonomy (NCBI): domain Eukaryota; kingdom Metazoa; phylum Chordata; class Aves; order Passeriformes; family Acanthizidae; genus Origma; species Origma solitaria. Next base: position 2,192,726 of record VZRL01002032.1, read on the forward strand.
AACACTCTGCTTCACAGCCTTAAAGATATCTTACCAAGTGGCTGTTTTTTTATGCATTTCAAACATCTTAAAATCATCGGTAGAGCAAGTGCTGAAATATATTGCAGTACTTAGAATAAGAGGGGATGAAGAGTGTAAAATGTTTATAGTTTATTACTGTGTTCGAGATTGATGAAAACCAATTTTTCTTTGTATATAATATATTTCTAAATTATGTTTCTTACAGACATTTTGCATTTTTAATAGGCCAGGAGAATCATTGCTGTAAGTTTATGGAGACCCACTGGCTTTGGCTGAAAGATTCTTTCTCATAAGAGTTCATATTCTGTTTACGTGAGATTTCTTTTCTCTAGAATGTAGACTTGTGTATTTAGTGGATGCTGCTGCAGCAACTAAATCCAGGGAGTTCGTGATTACCCTGCATGTCTACATTTTGGTCTATTGATAAAGTATTTTCTAATTTGGAAAAGTGTCAGCACTTTCAAATGCAAACCTTTCGTATTTTTGGTGAATAGTAGGTAGATACAGAAAATATGGACCATAACCAGAGAGTGTATATTTATAATAAATGTTTAACCAGATGCCTGTATAGTTTATCAATCAACACCAACAGAGACTTATTTTCTATTCTGATTTCCTGTTTTGTACCAACTCAAGTTCTTCTCGTGTAAGAGAAGCATCTCAACCTAAACCAAACATCCTTCACTGTAAATGTTCTTTTTCTCACTGAAGAATATATGAATTACTAGAAACTAGAAGTTCTTTTGCATGTTCCTGAATTTGCTGAATCCACAGGCCAAATTTTTGTTATATACTAAACATTTTGGAAGGGGCTGGGAGGAGAATCTGTTTTTAATTCATGATTTGAGAAGACATGAAAGCCATGGCAAATGTTCAGCATTTATTTAATGGATATTTTTCAGAAGAGATGAAAGTAGCTTGTTTCTGACCATCTTACCATGATTTTCTCATGAAGTCAGTGTGAAACTTCTGTCAGTTTTCCCTTGAATTTAGGCCAATAGTAAGTTCTGTTCTTTAGAAGTCTCAAGGACTTTGAAAGATTTTTACCAACTTAAATGTATCCCAATTGATATTTCTTTAGAGCTAAAATATTTTTGTCTATTTCTCATCCGTTTTGGATGGAATTGTGAAAAAATATAACATATAACATGACTCTCGTTTGCACACTCGTCGTTGCAAAGGCAGCAGAAAAGTGTAAAGGTGGAAGATACAGAGAAAGTTTGAAGCTAGAATAGAGTAGGTGCTGAACAGAACTGTTTCTTGGCTTACTTAACAGCTGCATCAAAAGAAATTTCTAATATTTAGAAACTGAGAGGAAAAACCTAAAAGAAAAATTTCGGAGTTTAAATCTGCAGGTTACTTTGTTCATACATTGAGATTAACAAAGCCATAAGCATAACAAGAAGAATACATTTCATTTCCGTGCTGTCAAAATCTGAAGAGAAGGCCTTGCAGATGCATTAAAGGGTCTGGAGACACAGAACAAATCAATTTTTCCATTATGCATTTTTATACAGGCTTTTAATTAAGCCTCCTAATTTTCCTAGCTGCCAAAAAAAGTGAATAAATTTGCTTTGCTTTGCTTTAGACAAAACAAAAAATGAATTCTGTGTATTTATTTATCTTTCTGTCAAAACAGGTAAAAAAGTAAATGGACAACTCCAGAATATGTACAAGTTGGTACCCAATTCCCAAACACAGGTATGCAAAACAGTCTCTTCTTTTTATACTTGAATCGTGTTTCATATGATCAAACTTTTTATTCTCTGTTAAACGAAAGTGAGAAAGAATTATCAAGGCCACAAATTGCCAATGTATAAAATAATCTGTTAAATCCACTATATGGAAAAGTGCTTAAATGTGTGGATTGACAAAATAATTGAGAACTGTAACTGAGATGATTACATACACTATTCCAGCCTAACAAAGATGAAGCTGATCATTTCCGTGTGTGGATTCTAAACTTAAACCTTATTTATTCCTTTGCAACAGTCAGGTTTGTTAACCTGTGATATTTGCTGTGATCAGTTAATTTTGGGATAACCTGGTGATGTGATTCTATAGAGTAATTTTGTTTATACTCAGATCTTCTAAATTAGTCATCCCGTCACTGAGTGTTCCCATATGTGAGACAAGTGTTTGCAGAACTAGAAGAAGGTGGAAAGGGTGATTTATTCAAGCTTGCTAGGCTGTCCATTAAATCCTTGCATGTGGCATGGTAGAATTTGTACCATTTCATCCAAAAATTTGATGATTTTTATAAATAAAGGGGTTTTTTCCCCACCTGATTTATTCCATATACACTCTAAAAAAAGCGTGGAGGGATTTCATTTGTTTATGGATTCACATACACAGATACTTTTATCTTCCAAGAGCTGAAGCAGAAATGAATGCTCTCTAGATTGAGCCAGCTAGTAGGTTAGTTTTACTATTGAGAAAAATTACATTTTAGTCATAACTTCTCAGCATTGCCTGTTCTACTATGAGATTAAATTGGTTTCTTCACATTTCCTCTCGTGCATGTTTTAGCATTTAACCTTCTGGAGGTTTTTTTTGTTCTGCTTTTGATTTTAAGTTACTATAGCTGAGGTAGACTATGAGATAACTTCTCAAGAAAAGTTGTAGAAATCCTTCTTACTTCAGAGATTTTAAACCAATGTGTGTTAATTGTTACAAGAGAATAATCCATTCTTCACAATTCCCTTTTGTCTCAGATTTTCCAAGTGTTTTCATGGTAGGAAATGGTAATGTAAACTTTCTCATTGTTGGTTTTTCATATTTCAGAGTATGATAAATGGTCCGTAATTATCAGACCTGGAGTTCCTTCAGAAATCAAACCAAAATTCATTAAATACATTTTCTTCAAGGAATAATTAGATATGCATTGAATCATAGAGTCATTAAGGTTGGAAAAGACCTTTAAGATGCTCAAGTCCAGCTGCTAACCCAGCACCAACATCCTGTTTATCATCAAATCGTCCTCAAGTGCCATATCCATACATTTTTTAACACTTCCAGGCATGATGATTCTACCCCTTCCCTGGGTGGTCATTTCCAGTGCTTGACACTCCTTCCTGTGAAAATGAATTTTCCTAATATCTGATCTAAACCTTGAGGCCATTTCCATTCATTTAAGGCAGTAATACTTCAACTTTTGCATTACATACGGAGTTAGAGCAGTACAATGCTTAGGTTATTGGAAATATAGTTATGTCTTGCATTCAAGAGAAAATATTTTATTTGTGAGTAATATGAATCCAGTCGGTTTGATATTCAAAAGAGTGCTCATCTCATTATGTTGATGAAGTCAACTTTATTGTTCTTTCCTTTGGTCCCATAAGGGTCTTTAAAGTTTCACAGGACAGCTCAAGATCAGGTAATTTGTTCTGGGATATGGAGTGCAAGCTGAGTTCCTTTGCTCCTCTTAGCAAACCCTGTGTGCCAGAACCCTGACTGTTACGCTGCTCCTGTGGAAGTACAAGTTCTGTTTATGCAGGAGAAGTCCTGAGAAAGTGAGCTAAAACAGTTTTCCAAGTATTTGCACAGCTCAAGTCTGACAGGAGGACTAGAGCCAATATCTAGTCTTTTTAGTGAGCTTCACAGGGCTTAGCTCCAGGGCAGTGCTGCTTTATCACCCTCCACAGAAATATCATGAAAACATTCCATAGATTATTCTAAAAATCCTCCTATCATTCTTGCTTTAGTGGTGCAAAAAGCCAAAAAGCAGATAGTTTACATCGTTCCTTCCGTTTCCACAGCACTAGGTGGGGTATGTTTCAGTGGCACGATCAGATCATCGAAGCAAAGCCAGAATGAGCATTATTTAGGCCAAGTTTGTTTGTGCTTTATTTTGCTCCAAAGACACAACTGACTCATATCAGCATCATCCTAACTCTTCTCTGGAAGGACATTTTTAAAGGCTGTTTATTAAAGCAACATTACCAGCCCATCTAGTCATTCTGCCCTTTCAACTTCAGTCACATATCAGCTTGTGTTTCTTTTGGCAATTTCATCCTCTAAGTTCGTCTAAGCTCCCAGGGCTGTGTGAGCAGCAACTAATGAGAGAGTGGAAGAAAAGGAGAGCCCTAGGGATGGTCATTCGTTTTCCCTTCATAAACTATGGGTGGTGGCAGGGCAGAGAGAATTCAGTAGAAATTTATTTCCTGTTCTATCTTGCTAGGTTCCACTAATTTCATAATGTTGGCCTGGAAGGTGGGGTCCTCCCTGATTTCTCCAGCCAAAAAGGACTCTTAGCTTCTACCATTTGTTAAACTCTACCATTTGTTAAACTTCTGCTGTTGTTAAACTCTTTGTTTCCTGCTCTTCCAAAACTTATTCAATCCGGGTTAACCGTGTTCCATCCTTAAGGAGTCTCTTATGTGTATGCCAGTTAGTTTTGACTTTCTGAAGTATCAGAATATAACAGAGAAAGAAAGAACAAGGGTCTCTTAAAGCAATATTGCCATGTGCCATTTCACAGAATGCTTGAGATTTGCAGTCCTTTGAACAATATGCTGTAATGTATATGGCCAGAAGTTAAGATACGTGACTTACGGTATAATTGAGATCTCTATTTTCCACCTGAAAATAAGGAATATCTTATTTGCCACCTCCTTTCATGATCACAACAATTGTTTTAATAACTAATATTCCTAATACCTATATGTTTTATATTCCCTGTCTGAAAAATATGGTTGATAGTGTCATTCCTACAGATGATGGGCTCATGTTTCTAAAATAGTTTGTCCAAGTAGTAAATTTTACTAGACATGGGAATATCTCAGGTTTTTTGGAAACTGAGAAGAAAGCTTTGGCAACATGGGTAGATTTTAAGTGAAGCACGTACAGATTTGTGCAGGTGAGCAAACTAATTACAGCAGCTGAGGAACATGGATTTCATGTCAATTATTCATTCCAGAGTGAAAAACGAATCTTTTTATGTATTTAAATGTATTTGGCATTTTTATATTGCTATCATTGTAGCCTTTGTATGTATCTTCGTTGAATAATCCCTTATCCAACAAAGAAAGGATGCTCTTGTCAATCTAAGAATGTTTTACTAATAGAAAGGCTTATAATAATTATGATTAGAAGTTCTATAGTAGAGGTACACAAGTGTGCACTACAACTTCAGAGCTGTTTATTTGATTGTAAGGCTTCTGATGACAAATATAATAAAATTAACACCTTCTTCTAATAGATGCATTCCATCCCATTTTTTAGTCACATGAATAGCATGGCTACTTCAAAACTGGATCATCTGCAGCACAAATTTTTCACTAGAAAACAAAATAGAAATGTTAAACTTGTTAACAATAAAGGAAAAATAAAGAAAGAAGATTATTTCTATCTTCATATTATATCAGTGATTGAAACTTGCACTTCATTAAAGACCATGTTCATGTCAATGCAAAACTGTTATTAGGTAGCAGACAGTAATGGCTTTCCTAGAATAAGTAGCCTCCATCCATTTCCCTAAGGAAAGGTCCATCTTACTTGTGGAGATTGACCTTCTTCCAGCTTCTTAAATTTTGGTATGTGTTAATGTGTACCCAACCAATGTTTAATGTGTACCCAACCCAATGTTTAAAACATTGTTTTTAAAGCTTTTCAGAAGTACTTAGAATAGAACAAATATAGCTGTCCTTAGGTGAATGATTAACACTTTGCCATCAAATGCTGACTTTTCATGCAAGTGTTCTTTCATGTGAAACAGACCAGATGTCATAAAGTGCAAAATTAACATTATCTGATTCTGACTTGAGCAGAATATATTTAGCACGGAAGGTGATTGTCAGAGTTATTTTCTTTCTTTTAACTCAGATATAACTGAAAAAAAAAAAGCCCTTTCAATATATTTAGCATTTTTATATTGCTAGCATTACAGTCTACCCTCTCTTATGGGCATTACCCACACTTAAGTGTATTACTAAGCTTTCAGAATTTATTCATAATACTTATCTTTGGTATGAGCTGTTTTCTTTCTTTTAATAAATGAGTGGTCTGTTCATGTGTTCCTTATTTTTGTGGTATCAGTATAGTTGAATATTTGCATTTAGACAAGGAGTAATCTGGGTCAAAGAGAAGTACACAGCAGAACGGTCCAAGTATTTAGCATAAAAGTGTCAGAAGCACGTGGGTGGCTGTCCACTTGTGCTTTGGAAACAATTCCACTACATAAAATTACTCTGAACTAATCTGCTTTAATCAGGCTATGCACCCAAGAGTGCTGATCATTTACAAATGGGCACGTTCTTCTGGAATAGTTTATTTTCTAAATAAAGTATTCCTGAGAATATAGTTGTGTCCTGTGACCAAATTGTAATTGCATATGTTTCAGATGCTTTGCTGTAGTTAGATTTCAGCTTTTCTTGACATTCTGGACTAGTCCCCAGTGAGTGCTCTAGAGATTCTTTAGAGAAAAAGTGATTGGGGTTTCCTAAGCTGTCAAATACTGTGTTTTCATGAAGCAAAACATCTCAAGCTGAAAGAAGGAGATCAAAATGCAATATTACCCCACTAGCCCGTGGGAACTGAAGCAATAGCAAAACCATCAGGAACCAGGGCCAGAGCCATACCCAGTGCTAACTTGGGACAGGCGTGGTGTTGGATTAGAACCCTCTATTTTTATTACTCAGTTCAATTACTATAACGGCAGTTATCCCAAGGCTCTTCTTCTATCTTTTTTTTCCTCTTTTTTCAGATTATATTTAGTGATAATAAGAAGTTGGTGCCTGTCACAATAATCAAACAAAGTAAGTTTGTGTATTTTTTAAAAATTTATTCTTATACTCTGCAAGAGTAACTTGAGATTAAAATGAGTGTCAAGGTAATGGGATGGCCAGCAGCTAGCCCTATAACAACATAGGCATATAATGTCATTTTCACCAAAACTGATATGCCAGGGGAAAGAGGTGCACAATTAAGAGAAGATGTAAAGGAAACACGGTTTGCAGTCTCTTAAAATGAATGTAAATACAGAAAAGATTAGGATGGTGTCCTCATCTGCAAATATTGAGGAAAGGTTTTTAGAATGCTGAGGCTTGTTTCAGGCATGCTTTAGTTTCTTATTTTGAGGTTTTTTAAATTAACTTCTAATATCCCTGTGTTATCTCCACAGTTATTCAAAATCGAACACAGTCAAGAGCACCAGATAGTTCTTCTCTCCCAGGAGCAATATTAGGTGACTAGAAGACATTTGTATCATTTTTATTAACCCTGATTGAAACTTAGAATTGTGCAAATTTAATTTTCTTGATCTTAATAGCTTTTTCCTTGCATATCAAAGGTATTTTGCAGCTTACTGGTTCAGACAGTTTTTGTTACATTTTATGGTGATACAGATAGTTCAAGAATGTTGTAGCTTAAGTGAAATAGAATAATTTTATTGTCATTGTATCTAAAAGAAGACACTGTCACTGTTTAAGCCAAGGACTTCTTTCATATTTCAAGTGAAGTTCTATGGCAAAGATCTTGTTGAGATGAGGGGTTGTTCTTACTGGACTTTTAAGGTAGCACCATAACATGCCATCTACAGTCACAAACCTGATATATTAGACTGTAGTGACCTTACAATTAGAATTTGATGTTTATCTCAGGCCATAACCATTTCCCCCCAAGCCATTCAGTTTCCTGCTTTATGTTCTTGTTTGGCCTATAAGAATATACAATATTGTCTTAGAACATAAAAACAGGGAAATATCTCTCATATGTCAAATGTCTGTCAGTGCTCAGTGTAGTGAACTACTGATGTGCCTGAAGTAGCCATGAAAGGCTTACTGCATCATGCACCTTGAGACCAATTTATTCCTGGATTTAGTATGGTGTTTAGTCCTTTGTATATGGAAATATTTTCTATACCTGCATAATTTTGGCTTAAGTTTTCTTGGTGTGAGTTTCAATATATAGATGTGAATCAAACATGAACATACTAACTCAGTTTGGTGTTGAGCCTCCTTGGCCCACCAGACAGAATGCACCAGTATCTGTGATGCTGCAGTATTCCAGGAGTGTGTGCTCCAGTATTGAATAGTTTTCAACTCTGAAAAATCATGAAATGGTGTTAATAGAAGGAGTGGTATAAAGAGGGAATAGCACCAATGGGGGTGGTGATTACTGGATAGAACAAGCTCATTTCCCAGATACTCAGACTAAACTCCCAGTGGTTCAGTAGTAGTTGCTCATGTATCTTGGAGAGCAGACTGTGTGCTTTCATCTCTTCTGGAATTAATGGCACACATCTTTCTCTGTAGTGCACCTTATTGTTCCAGGTCTCAATGAAAGTCAGCAGAAACTTCCTCCTCTCCTGACAATAGATGACATTCCTCAAGCGTCCAGGAAAAAACTGGGTAAGCAGAAATGCCGGACAAATGAAAAACACTCAAAGCCATTTTGCTATGTGAAAATATTGATTCATAAGTCATTAAATCATTGCTGTAAATTTTATTTTTAAAGTATACTTTTATGAACAAAACAAAACCAAAAATTCATGTGTTTAACAAAACTGGGTAGATGCTTGTACTGATTGTGCAGTGGAAGTTCATTGGGTCCTAAAGGTACTCAGCTTTTTCCATGTTGGCTTACTTTGTCAAACTGAAGTGGAACAGAAATAAATCTGTGGTAGGAGAGAGCAGATATATCTTTGTAATTACTCTCTAATGCCTGTCCTTTTAGCTAAGAATGAAACTGGAGTATGGCCTGCTGAATCCAAAACACCAGAAGTTCAAGAAATCTCCCCACAGTCCCTTCCAGGTAATGAAAATTCTGTTTTTAGAAACTCTGTGGAACATCTTTGCCAAATACATAAACTAAAATTAAACCCATCTTCGTGCTGCTTAATGTACAGTTAAAATAGTAGTTGGAAAACAGGAGGATAGTGTAGATGAATTAGCAAGGAGTGGTAGATGTGGATAAAAATCTGACTCTAATTTTGGAGGAAAGTTTCAGATGATACAATTCTTAGGTTTATAAAATCACTTAGAATTAGAACCATATCTTTGTGAGGTGATGAATGCCTTGAAATTATGAAAAACGGCAGAGTGAGTTTTCTTGAGATGTACCTTTAGATTTTAACTTTATTGAAATAAATGAAGAAGAAAATTAAGGACAAGACCATGATTGTGTGAAATGGATGCATGAGGTTCAGATGGAACAGTGACAAGCTCTATTTCAGGGGTACAGAGGATGACATCACAATCTTCCATTTCAGTTCAGTTCTGAGCACATTTATCTTAACCACGCTCTCCCTATGGACTTACTGGTCCTATTAATGTAAAAACAAGGGAAAGCAATATAACATCTGATCCTAGGCTCTGTGTCTGAGAAATGTATATTAACTTGTATATTTGGAAGACTGAAGTTTTTTTTTTCATGACTGAAAAAAATCTGACTTGTTTAAAAGGGCATGGTCAGATGCTGATTTTAACTGTTCAAAAACATAAAGTGAAATTTTAAATACTGCAAGATTTGCTGCCTCCATATGTTTAAGAAACAAATTTGCATAACAGAGTGACTATGAATTTGTATGACAAGTACAGTCCTGTATTTTAATATTTTCAGTCTGAGGGGGAAAAGGATTGGAAAGAGCTGAATTGTTCAGAGTCAAATGATGAAGATTAACTTTTTCACCCATTTATTGACCCACATTTCAAAATTGTTTAGGAAGGCATATGCCTATCTTCATTTTCTGTAGTCTGGCTCTAATCCTATAGCTGAGTGTGAAGTCTCGATCCTGCTGTCACGAGACAATAATTGGCTTCTGCCAATTGCTTTGCTGAAGGGAAGAAGGGATGCTTGAACAGTGGCTAGAATTTAAAATTAAAAAGGAATTTGAGGAAACAATGACCAAAGGTTTGCTTTGTTTTGGTTTAGATGTATTATGTGATCCTGCTGACATTATTCCGTCTATCATGTATATCCTGGCTGGATGAAGGGGTGTGGCATGTTGTTACTTTGACATCACACAATTCATGCAGATACTGCCCTTAAATATGATTGTGTTTATTTTATTCCTTAGGTATATAAATAATGCTATGCTTAACTTCCATCATACCATCTTAGTCTTAAAAAAAAACAGAGTAACAAACCCTCCCAAAGAATACATAGGGAATTAGAAAGGTGTAGGGTAAAGAAATGAAGCAAATCATGTAATCATTGGAAACAATCTTTCACACTAACACACCCACTGTTTTTCTGTGAAAATGTTTGAAGAATTTTATTTTCTACTCAAATAAGTGTATTTGCCAAATTCTACTTTAAATAATCACTTCCTTTCCACAAAACCTTCATAAGGCTAGCTCTTTTCTGTTCATACTAAATATTAGGAGGAAAGAAAAGATGCTTCTTCACAAGAATTTATTATCAAAGAATGCATTGAAAATGTGTGGATGCTATTTAGAAAGCCTTAAGGAGTCTTTTTAGGTTGTTTCATTGATTTATTTTCTCTTACAGTTCGAGGCCTCTTGTGGAATTAAATTTTGTGGCTATTTTACTAAATTATTTACCTTGTTTAAGTAACTGCTGTTTAAAAACAGGCAATCTGCAAGTATATTTTCTAGAACTTTATCATTTTTCGTGAAAGTAAGAACTGAGTACATTTATATGATTGGCTCTCCAGCAGAATTCAAATCCTCAAATCCCAGCACTCAAGGTTGCATTCATCTAATAAAAATATATCATCCCCTGTGATGCAATGTATTGGTCAGTCAGCTAAACAGTGTGAAATGTGGCACCTGGGGAGGAGAGCATTGGTTCATTCCCTTTCCTTTCCTTTGAGTTCTGTAATTATATTTATGTACCAGCATGTAGGAATTCTAGCCATAACCATTGTCATGTCTAGACCTAACACAGAATGGTCTGTTTATGAAGCTGGATAGTGTTTCATTATACTGGTAATACTTGGCAAGTCTTGTCTTTTTTTGTAACAATTTAGTGCCCATTTGTTACAGTTAAACGCTTCTTATTGCTGTCACACCAATAGTTACTGAAATATTTAGAATAATTTTCATCTTCCATTTCAAGCTTCCTTTGTGGTTTTGCTTCTCTTTATTTTTTTCCTGTGGTGACTGTTCCTTTCAGATATTATTTGTTGATCTCAGCACCAGTGCCTCAAGTTAAAGTAGGAGTATTTCACACTATTTACGTTAAAGAATGTATGCATTGTGGTTACAGTATTTCAGTTATAGAGAAAAAAAAGATCTCGAAACTGGGAAGTGAAAGTGAATCCTTTAAAAGAAAAATGTTCCTTGAGTGTAATTCTGTCTTGTCATGGCATATGGAAAAAATAGCTTGAATACTTAAGCATTTTAGCCAGACTTTTATGAGTAACTTAAGTGAGAGATCGGAACGTCAACCTTTTGCAAGGGGTGCATTTGAGAGACAGTTTAATATATAGGCATAATTAATTGAGTTTAGCAATAGGATCTACTTCATTATATTTCATTCAGACATCACTATTTCAAAAATCATACTGGATTCTTTGAATAAGGCACAATAATTATTTGCTGTGGAAGGTTTAAGGACTGGTGCCAGACTGGCAACAGAACATTGATTTAAGAGGAGCTCTGTGCTGTAGCAGCTGTTGTGTCATCAGCCATACTAGAAGGGAAGAATGGAGCTCCAAGTATTTCAGCAAGCTGTCTGAAAGGCTCTCGGCTGCTTTTGTGTTCCATTGGCTCTTTATCAAAGGGTGTGTTTTGGGATGTGACACAATTTAGTGACTTTTTTCATGTATTTGTCAACCAGGCATCCCATAATTTTCTTAATTTCAATCCTCTTCTCCCTTGGCATGCATTTCCATGGAAAGACTTGTTAGTAAGTCCTTTCATTCTTTGTTTTTGCCAGGCTTATTACAATATTTTCCACTCAGAACTAATTTGTTCTTAACAGAACAGCACAAATCTGTAGTGCTTTCCTCCGTCTTTGAATTGTTGTCTAATACACCTCAAATTACTGCTACAATTTTTTTGTCCACTAAATGGGTCTTTCTGTTAACTTCACAGGACAATTGGAGCCTACTAACACTTAGAAATATAAGCACATTAATCTAGGGCATGAAGGAACTAGTTTTTGGTTGTTTGTTTGTTTGGGTTTTTTTTCCTTTTTTTAAAAAAAAAAGGCTGGTTATTCATGTAAGGGGTTATGCTACAAATGTAGCGAATTAGATTTATGAAATACAGAATAGGCTTGAAATGAAAAGTGCCACCTGTGAATCCATTGATTGTGGTTAATGTTTAGTTGAAATAGCTCCTTTTTTGCCATGTTTCCCAAATTCTGTTCCTCCTGTCCTCCTTCTGGCCCCTGAAGAGTTCCCCTTGAGCTCCTGTGGTATATGAGGAGTGAGATTATTGTTTTCATCAGACTATCCAAATTCCAGTTGTAGATGAAAAGAGGGTCAAGAGAAATTGGAGGAAACACATTTTCAGAAATGTTGCTTAAGTGCATTCTTGAGGTATTCCATGCTGTGATGGTAAATTGATTGTGTTAACTGTTCACTTTGCAAATAGCCTTGAACATTAGGCTGTACATTCGCCTGGTGCCCTGGAGTAGTCAGAGGCACTTCTCTTTCCTCTAATTTAGCTTTCAGAGCCTAAACTTTCTGCTTTGTGTCTTTTTTTAAAACAAGAATATCTGCCTTTGTTTCATGCCACCCTGACAATATTCTGTGCAAAACTGAGCTTGGTTTCTTTTGTTCCAGTTTTAGGCATGCTAATTCAGCTTGCCCAGCTAATTTAGCTGACAAGACACAGGTTTCGTTTGAGTATAAACCCTCTGACCTCTAAAAAAAAAATCCAAAGCATAATGAGTCCTGTATTTGCTTTTGGTGTGGGATTGTTTTTTTTTTCATTATTACACCTCAACAATAAGAAATGTTAACTTTTGAACTGCTTCTGAGGTACAGGTTTGTTAGATGTTGCTTCAGTGTTTCTTATGAGTGAATTTTCTCCCTCAAGTTTTAAGAGAAATTGCTCTGCCTTCTCTAGACAATGAAATCCTCCTTGCAGTGTTGACAGTAACAGCGTTGTAAATGATTTAGAACCTGAATTGAGTCCTAACAAGGCAGCATCTGTAAAGATTCCAGATTCTGTGGCACTGAAAGCACCATACTCCAAACTAGAAAATAGTGTAGTTTTTTTAAACTGCAATACCATCTAAATTCCATTATTTAGAGTGTGGGAAACAGCACTTTTTTTCCCACTAAATTAAATAAGAACCTTATAAACCTACATGATCAGTTCTTGCTTGGAGCATGTTCAGTAGATTGTGAAAAGAGCTTGGAGAGCGTTCAGGAAAAACCAAACTGTCTTCCATTGTGTCTCAAAGTGATCTTTCATTAAACTAATACTAATACTTAGTTCTATATTGATGCCAACCACCAATATTAAAGATCTCCTGTAAATACTAACGTGTGCTAAATACTGTGCAGTTTGCTCTGTGGAGGGAATTAATGCTCTTCTCACATTCAAGGCTGAGACTTAACCATTCTGTGTTCCATACCTATGAGTTTCGCCATTTTACAATCTCAGATGACCAATTCCGTGTACTGATTAAACACGTCTGGGATCTCCAGCAAGATGCAGAGGAATGACGTGATCTTGACTTACTTACCATTGGTATTAAGTGTTATGTGAAACAACTGGCAGAGTATAGTTATGCAGTAGTATATTAAAATATGGCCAGCAATTCAGTTTAGGTACATTTAATGGCTGTTTAATAAACTGCCAATGTTGTACTCTGAAAATGTAGCTTTAGAATTATTAATGGAAATCAAAACCTACTCTACTATTACAAGAAAAATAAAAGAGCTGAGGTATTACAGGTGAGTATATGTTATGTTCCTGAAAATTTGTATCTTAGAAGGATTAAAAAACATTCAGAATAACAGGGAAAATATTTGTAAATACACTTTGTGTTGTAATGGATCTTGTTTATAATCAATATCATAGTGAATTTAAGAGGTGGTAACAGAAGTACAGTGTGAGTTTCTGACCTCTTAACTTTGCTCTTCATGACTTATGTTTTCTTTGTTAATATAAAATTACAGCAAAATAAATCCAAAACATCATATGGACTTCACATCTGAAAACATAATTAAATATTAATCATGCTAGAGCTGAGCTGCTGTAGAAATCATTCTAATCATGTGATATGAAATGGTGGTAAGAAAAGCAGCAGGCTTTGGGCATTAGATAAAGAAAAGTTCAGAGGGATTTTAAATTACATTAAGCTTCTTTCTTCTAGCTCATGCCAAGAAAACACCTGGACCCGAAGAATTTAAATCAACGCCTAAACCCAAATTGGTGCAATCTCAAAACATACCTGGTAACTAAATTTGCTGCTTTTTGCATTCTTTCTGCATTAAATACCTTTTTACCTCCAGCAGAATTTTTCTACCACTTGCTGCATCCTCTTTGTGTTGGCTCCAAAGGAAGTCCTGATTAAAAGATTCTGGTTCCTTTTGTGGTTCCAGTGAGTAATGCTGTAATGAATTGTAAAGCAGGATGCACCTACCTCTGGTTGAACTGTGGCTTTCACAGATTTGACTGTGTGATACAATTTGATTTTTCAAATGAATGCCTTCTCTCTATGTGATCTGCATGACTGATATACCATAAAATTTCCATCAGTAAGAATGACCTCAGTGATAGAATTGAAATAATTACCTCATTGATTTTCTTCTGATTACGGGTTCATTTAGGTAACATCAACAGCAATGAATAAGAAAAGTTTTATATTACATGTGATGGGTTTTAATTGTATTTGCCTTTAAGGAAAAAGAAGCTCTACTGATTTTTTCATTTTTTTGTCTCAGTGTTGTATGGTTAGTTTTGTGATTTTGTGTAACGCCTATTTAGTTCTGGCTTTCAGAATTCTAAATTATTTAATGCTGATTTTATTGCTTGTACTTTATTCCCCTAGCCATGCAAAATTATGAAGACAAATCTGAACTTCAGGTTGTGTTTCTTTTATTTTTTTTAAACTTTGCTTAGATTTTTCAAAGCACAGCTGGCCTGCATACAGGAGGATATATGATAAAGGGAAGGACGAGAAATGTGTGCAGGACTGAAAGGCAGAACTTTCCATGAAGAGGACTGTTAATGCTTCTCAATAAATGTATTGTGCATAATCCTATTGATACATGTTCATGTCCTACTCTCAATTTTTTCTTTTCATTTACATTTGACAACAGATTTCCAGAATTTACTGAAACTAAACCATCAGTCGATCTAATTTCATTTTAACTTTTAATCAGCTTTTTTTAACCATACTCAACTTTCTTTGGTTTTGTTATGTTTCAAACATTAAAATATGAAAATTAATCAAGATGGATCATTGATTAATTTTAAACTAGGTGCTCGTAGTTAGTGATAGATGTTCATTAGCAAAACCCCATGATTGATAGATCTTTGTTTAATAATTAGGGAGAAAAGTTACTTCCTTCATATTCCACATACCTTTCTAAGTGACGATTTATGTATTTTTTTTCTAGGTCGGAACTACTTTTTCTTTTTTATTAAATATCATTGTTTTCAGGAATGAGTGATCCATAAGCCAAATAGAAATCCATGGTGTGCCCTGTAGTATTCTTAATCAAGTAATGTTTTGGTTATTTTTTTTATCATAGCTTCTAATGAAATACAGTTGCTTCCTTCTGGATCTAGAATCCCTGATGCTCCAAAAAGTCCATTGACAGAACTTGGTAATTACTTTCTTTGTAAATACGAGTAAACTTTAGTGAAAAATTATCTTCACAAAACTTGTCCCAATAAGAGATGTAACATTAAAACAGTAACACACTAACCTCTTATATTCTACCCTTTTTTGTGTTGCTTTGCACACCCTTTCATTACATGACTGGGCTCTAAGCTCGGTGCTTTGGTGCTTGTGCTGGTGAGAAGTGGGGATGTTTCAGCAAGTTGTGAGCATCTGGAGTCCTGTGCAGGGAAGAATATGATGTTTGTGTTGATCCTCTTTCTCTCTCTTTCTCTCTTTCTCTCTTTCTCTCTTTCTCTCTTTCTCTCTTTCTCTCTCTCTTTCTCTCTTTCTCTCTCTTTCTCTTTCTCCTTCTTCTTCTCTGTTGCCATCATCTCCATCTCCATCTCTGTCTCCATCTCCTTCTCCTTCTCTTTCTTCTTTCTCCTGCTGAGAAAAATCTCAGATGTGAATTCACTGCATAGCGTTCCATTTGTGTATGTTAGATACTATTTCTGTGGTCTTGTTGTTACCCTAAACTAAATGTTGTCCAGCTCCATTGTGCAGTTTTTACAGCTGACATTACTGAGCTGTTTGTGGCAGGGAGTGTCCAGTGCCAGCCCTAGTCCCCATCTCTGACCATCTCATGCCTCTACTTCTCTTCATCATGTCTCCCTTCCTCAAGACCTCTGCTTTCATAACAGCCTCTATTTTCTCTGTGTTTGTGTTAGTCATAAATAGATCATTCTACCAAAACTATTGCTTGCTGCCTCTTTCTTAACAGCTATTACACTAGTTACCTGGAGTGCCCTTGAATCAGATTCATTTATGTTTCGTTAAGCTTTAGTCAAGAGGTTATCATAGAATAATGCTGGCTTATTTAGATGGCATACTTTCGCTTAATGCAGTCTTTCAAATTTTAAAATAATTTCCAGGAACATCTCTTAGTTCTTGAAATGCTTATATGAAGCAGATTCTAGAGAACATGAAAATAATCTTCATAATTTGTTCTTAATTTGATCGATTTTTTCACAGCTCTTTTCCAGATATGTTTGAGGGGATGGGGAGAGACATTTGTTTTCCCTATAATGAAATACATTTGGTTAAATCCAGTTAAAGGCAGCATTGGAAAGAGGGAGATATGGTGATTTAAGAACCTATTTGCTATAAATGTAGCTGAAAAACTGAAACTTATTACGGATATGAAGTAGTTTTTCTTTCTGAAAAAAAAGGGAATAATAATCTAATCCTATGTTTGTCTCAGTGGTAAAGGTAGAATAATAGCAATACTTGAGGAAAAATACATGTTTCGTTCAAGTATTTATTCTGGTTTTGTTCTCATGTCCTTCATTCCTGCTGAATAGTTTCACTTGGCAAAAGTGGGATTTCATTATGTGAGGCTAGGCCCAGTCACTGGGTCAGCTGGAGCATCTGTGCTCCCCATGAAGTCACTTCTGGTGTCAAGGACATTCTGTGAGAGTGAGGGGGTGGTTATCCAGAGGAGATTTCTCTGCATTGTGCCTCTGCATGCTTTGATCACCTGCTGCCATAAAATCAGCAAAGAAAGCAAAATTTAATTTATGAAGTTCAACTTCATCTGACCTGTATTCTGTCCTAGTTCCCCTGAAGAATTTTTTTCTTTATTTTTCTATCCTGATTGTGCTAGAGGAACATCTCTCCTTTGTTTTGTAAACTTCCTGTGTGGTCAGTTTATTTTGAACTCAAACGTTTCTGAAAAGATAGCTTTGTTAACATGCCTTCAATGCTTTGATGCCTTCGGGAGATCTCTCATAGTTCTTACTGCATGTAAATGTATCAATGGAATCTTTTGCCAAAAGCTTTGAATCATATGTCTTTTGTTGGTAGAATTTTCTTCTCTATAAATATAGAATAGAATGGTTCCATTTGCAAGGGACCTACAGTGATCATCTGGTCCAGCTGCTGAGTCCAGCTATACCAGGATAGTAACCTGGGATCCAAATTGTTAATGTGATGAGGTGGATTGAAAGTAAATGGGAAAGCAGATCTAGTATATGAAATTAAAGCCTGTTTAATTTTTGGCATGTATTCATATTGCCTATACTAGAAATACTGCACCTAATTATTTGAATGGGGATTTTACCAGAAGGAATAGTACTTACTGGTCAGTATACACAGTTGAGTAGGATCCCGGTCCTGGAAGCAGGACAGCAGCGCAAAACCTGCACATGGTGGAAGCTTGTTCATGATAGCCTTTAGGTGAGAATGCCCGGCTCCATCTTTCATCTCCGTTTTCATTAAATGCCCAGCTCCATCCTTCATCTTCGTTTTCATTAAATGCCCAGCCCCATCTTTTCCATCTCCATTTTCATTAAAGCACACTTCCAGTTATCCGTTCTTCTAAGTGAAGTAACCTGAAGTTCTTTGTAATAGTCTTCATTACAGATAACAGATAATAGGCCTTATTTACTAACTTTCATGATTATTTCCCTGATTTTGTTATACTACTCTTTTCTTATCTATTCTCCATTGCAACTCCTTTAAAAATAGTTATACGTAATGCAATAGTGACCAGTTCACTGAGATATGCAAGTGATGTGAATATCAAATATATTGTGTTTGGGTTGTAGCTGCCTCGCTGTGAATAAAATCCTCTTAACTAATAAGGATTCAGCTTGATTAGATCAGGTATGCCTAAATATGAATGGAGTAGAAATTTATGGAAGGAAGGAACATTCAAACCAAACAAAAACTTGCTAGTTACAGTTGAAATTAGAGTTTTTTATCACTTGCAAGGAGAGAGTCTGACTTGAAATGATAAAATTTTGTTTCGTGTTTGCTCTTAGCTACTCAGAGTCCAGCCTTGAAATCCTTAGCTCTACCTTCTGCAGAAACAAGAGAGGTGGAAACGGGTAATTAGCAGATTAGTACCATGATTTTTTTTTCCATTATCTTAACATTGTGTAGATCTGCAAATATTAGTCTTGGCTACCAACACTCACAGAACACTGCTTATTCACCATTTTTGTGTCTGTGTAACCACCTGAAAAATGTATTTGTTGTCAGCTTAAAAACTGCTTAAACACAGTGCTGTCAGGTCTCGACGTTACCTTATTCTTTTGGTGGAGCTGCAGCTCTTACCCAGAAAAATTAATAAGAGAGAATTCCTTGCTGGTCAAAGTTCTTTCAAGCATGTGGAACTTGCGTTCCAAGGCCAGAGACCTGCATATCCAACCATCACCTCCCCGTGTCGCGGCCATCGTCTCACGTCTCACTTTGGGCCATCTGCCTTCTTGCTCAGCTTCACATTAGCATCGTCTGGAGCTGCACAGCCTTCACTCAGCTGTTTAGTGCTAACCGATCGAGTCGCAGCTCTCTCAGAATTTTAAGCTTAGATTCTTTCTTTCAGCTTTTGAGGAAAAACAGACTGTTTCTTCAGGATCCAAACCACCTGGTACCGTAGAAGTGCAACCAACTCGATCCGGTAATGATTTCTCGTAAGGTTAATCCTCCTGATAGTTCGGAATTTTTGGAGGAGACATAGTGCCTCTCATTAAACAGTTTGTTCAGTCTGACATAAATGAAGAATAACTGTAGGTATGAAAGTGCTGCATCAAGTATCTTTTTATAAGAAATACTAAACTAGTAGTTCAGAGGTTTTTCCATGTTTGGCAACAGCACGTAATTCTTAGTTTTAAAATTCAATTTGACTCTCTGTAAACACCAAATTTAAACAAGACTGTCTACGCCCGAATTTCATAAGTAGAATATCCTGATTTGCTGAAGGATTCAGTCATAAGAGATTTATGCAAACTGAAGAAATTCCAATGTATTTTAGCTTCTCTATATAAACATAGACATAATTCTGCCCAGATTTCTAAACTGGCACTATAAAAACATGTCACTGAAGATTCAGATGCTTTTTAGTTGGTTCTTACAGGATTTCTGTTATGTGTTCCTCTTATTTTGTAGACATTATTTGCCTGGGGCAACTCACAGTTTCCAAAAGAAGGAAAAAAATAACGAAATGAGAGCCAGTTGGAAAGATTTCATTTCATTAGCATGCCAATAGTGTAATGCCTGATGCATATGTTTTTGGAAGAAATTAACATTGAAGGAAATCCATTACTGAGGGGGAGATTTATTACGACTCTCAGCTATTCACATGTCTGACAAAAGACAGCTTTCATGTTTCATTTGGTCCAATTCCTGTTTTGTCATGCTTTTTCCTTCTCCAGGTTCAGCACCAGGATATCCTCCTTCGTGATCCTAGAAAATAATTCCATGCAGTCCCAGTTTGCTACTTTTTATTTATAATTTGTTCTTCTATTTTTAACAGCCTTGTATTTTCTCTTTTTTAAGCTATATTTCACCTTCTTTTTGTGTGATTCTGAGAACAACTTGATCATTAATTGCATCAGGTATCTGTGCATTAATGCATGTTTTTGGAAATAATTTTCAAGTCCCACTTAATTGGTTATTGTACAATTCAGACTCTACCTTTCTGTGAAACATAATGTCCTAAATATTACCCAGAAGTTTTGTCAGCTCACGAAGGAATACGGTGCTGTTGCAGAATGTTTCTTGTCACTTCAAAACAATATAGCATTGTTTTTGCTTTTATTTTCCAGCTTCACATTACTTTCTTCATGTTATTTCTACTCCCCAAACTTTTGTCTCTTCAGAAATACCAAGCACTGGTAAATTATAATAATACTATTTTAGAAGCATACCCTTTTGATGGGTCGGTGCTGAAAAAGTCATTGCTGCTTCCATGCTGATGATTTCAGACAGCTATTGCATACTGCTTGCCTTGGGTGTTGTCCTGCATCTTATTTTTTCAAATCCTGTATCAGCATCGTCATTCCTGGGATCAGGCAGAGCACAAGCTTAAAGCAAGTGTGCAACAGAATAATGCAATATTGTTCAAAGAGGTGTGTCAGGAAAAGATTTAAAGTTTGCAAGGCTTAAGGCTGTCACAGTCAAGTAAAATATGGTACTTTCTAGTGATAAATTTTTTTGGTTTTTTTTTTTCTGTGAATTTTTCAATGTTTATATACAGTTTGCTGTGATTTTTCCTAGCTATTGTCTTAAGAAAGTCAACACATCTGAGGCCAGACCTTTCCAACTAAGCTACACTTGGAGTTACAGCTTTGGGGATAGGTTGCTTTTCCTGTAGCCTTAGGTATGTGAGAATGCTCAAGTTTTTTAAGCTTCGGTTGAGCATGATGAAGTTAAGAGGTGAGGACAATGGTGAAAGGGTAGGAGAGTGATGAATAGCTAAGGAAAAGCAGTTCGTTGCCCAAATCTGCTCTCACCAATGCAACAGGAATGTGTTAAATTCTCTGCTGAATAATCTGCTGCTTGTTGGCATCCCAGTACATTTCAGATTTGTTGCATTATTCTACAAAGCATTCTAATCCCAGGTAATGATTTTAAGTCAAGTTAGTTCCTTCAGCTACATGGGAGATCTGGGACCAAATCTAACTGAAAAGAGTTGGATAAAATTGAGTTCCTGCATAAAGATAAGTGAATTAATGAAGTAGTGCCAAAATACTTGAATCTCCTGAAATAATATTTTTCTGAAATTTTCTGGAGAATTGTTGACTTTATGGATAGATATGGTATAAGTTGTAGAACTGTTCCTTTCAGGTGCTATTTATACACAATGTGCATGTAAAACTCTTTGTGAATATTTGCACACATGGGAAAACTAGAATAACACCTACAGCTGAGTAATTAAATTAGTGAAAGTATTTAAAATAGACAAGGTGAATTTTGGAAAGAAATAAAAATAGTAATAAATACTCTGCATAGCAGTGGAAGGTAACATTACTCTTATCCAAATGTTTCTTCTTAATTTATTTTCGTGAGGTTATTTCTCAGGTGTAGTTTTGGGGTTTTTTTAAGCACAGCTAGAGATACTACTGATTGAGATAGTGCTGATTTGGAAATATTCATGCCCATAACTACTACAGAGCTTCAGCTGTTAGAAATTGTGTGGGGTAATATTGTTGACTTTATTTTAGTTGGAAAGTTGTTTTTTTTTTTATCCTTGCTGCTGTTTTTGGAAGCTTTGCATCGCTTTAGTTGTCAACATTACAAGAATTCATACCACTTATTGCTGTCATTAACTAGATTCTCATCTGCACTCATCATTCATCTCTGTAGATGGAGGATCAGGGGCAGAGAGGAGATTTCCCTTTAGTTGGTTGTGTTTGGTTTTCTCATTATTGAGATTCCTAGCTGTGGACCTGCCTTTCTCAGTTTTGGGAGCTTTTTTCCCTGTGCTGAGAGAACTTAATTGTGAGAGGGAATAAAAAACTTACACATATATTTCAGTGTAATGTTTCTCTGAAAAGGCTTGCCCGCGGACTAATATCTGGATCCAAAGGTGGCTTTTTACTGCCTGACATGCATAATGTGCTAAGATTATTAAGAATTAAGAATTCTCATTAGTATGAATGATTACGTCATCTGGTTTCCACATTGACTTCCACCCCAGCCTAACAGTCCATGAGGAAGAGTAATGTTCAGCTGACTTGCAAGGATTTTCTCTGTGCTTCCATTTTACCAATTCACCATCTGTTCACCCAAGTCCTGAGTTGTCCAGGTAGCTTCTGATGAAATTAAGCCTTTTAACCCAAGATTATCGTTCCAGATTTAGGTGAAAGGAAGCCTCTTTCTTCAAGATTCACAACATCTGGCATGCCAGAAAGGCCACCAGTCTCACCTGGTAATGATATCTCCCTTCTCTGTCGTTTTCCTCACATTTAGGTAGTCTCTCAAAAGACAAACCAATGCTTTGCTTAATGGAGGATTTATTCTGGTTTATATACTCTGTATAAAGCTAGAGAGACAGAAACAAGTTTCATCTGCCGCAATGTTTGAGACATTTGGAATGAAATATTGCAATGATAAGATGAAATCTTTTTTATGTTGGTAAACAATTAGCTAGCTTGTCCAGGTTTTCTTGTGAAGGATTATGTGTTTATATGGAGATAGATACATAGATGTACGTATATAGATATAGATATATATATAGATATATATATATAGATATATATGAAAGCCCGTTGTTAGGAATCATTCAATAAGCCTTAACATGTCAAATTTGTTCATTTTGCACATTGGAAAAGAATCTCCACAGGCAGAAAAATAATTTATCTGTTATTCTTAAGCAGATAAAACCACATTGGTTAGTGAGTCATTGAATGTTGCTAGAAAAGGAAAACATCGAAGGGACCTGAACAGACAGGTTTCATTTTCCAAAGACTGGGAATATCAAAATTTCCCAGAGGAATCACTCGGCACCATTTCCTTATTGACACCGATGCCATCCATGTGCATGTTTGTAAAGTGTCACAAATCTTGACTCCCTTAAACCTGAAGCCAAGCCCAAAGCAATAGACAAAGGTGTGCTGTTATAGTGAGTACACAGTATATATTTATCACAAATATGTATTAGGCTGTGCATTCTCCCTGTGCAAAATTAGGTTAATAGGGTATGTGTAGATCACTAAACGTACTTGTTCTTCAGTGTACACAGAGATGTTGAGTTGTACAAGTGTAAATTGGAAGATGTGCTAGAATTCTGCCAAACATTTTCCTTTTGTCACTTGTTTGCAAGCATTTCTCTAGAGACAGAGAAATTCTCTAACTCCCACTTTATTAGCGTCAGAGAATGATTTCTGGTCCACAGAATGAAGGATTTCATTGATTGTAGGGAAAAGTGAGATCCGACCTTGAATTCTAAATACAGAGGCGTGATTCTTAGTTGCCAATTTACGTCTGCAAGAATTGTTAGCATCTTTCAAGGATGCGTAAGGTTTGGTGAATTTGATATTTAGCCATTTTTCTGCTGATGTAGAGCCATTTAGGTACTGAGGCTCAGGGAGTGTTGAGTTAATTGCAACCATGGCAAGACACTTGACTGCAGGTTTGAGTCACAAGGTGCTGCCAGGAAAGGGCACGTGTGGCCATAAATACAGACATGTGGGGGGCTGTGAGCTGGTGCTTCTTGTCGTGCTGTGGCAAGGCTGAGGGGGTATCTCAAGATCATTTCCATGTCTGACCGTAGCAACCAAGAGACCAGAGCTGGAATCGACCTCATCTGCTTCCTGGGAAACCACGAGGAAGGGTAAATAGCCAACAATTCCTTCCTTCAGGGCTTACTTTGGCAGTGCTCTTCTCTGCAGTGATGAGCCTGTTCAGATGTGCTGCTGTCCCACAAAACGGCTCAGTGATGTGGCTGCGCCCTTATGGCTCCTTACTGACAATTGTTCTGCCTGTAAATGTTCTGCAGCCGTTTTTGGGGAAGCCTTTCTGGGTTTGCTCTCATGCCTTGGCTGCCGATGGCAGCTGAAAGCAGCACAGTGCCAGCACGGGGAGTGATGCTGTGCCATGGCAGCCTGGCCCAAGCAGGGCCACGTGCCCTTGTTCCCAGCTCTGCCTTGATGTGACCTGTGTACCAGCGGCCTGTCTGAGGACCTGAAGGTGGTTTTTGTGTTTGATCTTAGCTACTCGAAGACCAAGGCCGAAGACCACCACTGCTTCCTCCCTGCCAACCCAGCAAACTGTGATGGGTAACTAGCAACAACCTTCTTTTCCCATTGTCTCCCATCTCTCTCACTTCCCATCACACTTCCACCCCAAACCACCTGGCATCCTTGTCATCTTCCCTGGAGCGGATGAAGCACTTGCCACACTGGTTCTGCAATTCTGTTGTTTGATCCCACGCTTTTTCCATGGCTGATGATCATTTTCTGCAGGAAGCATGCGACATCTGTGCACCATTTCCTTATTGTCACCAACTTCATCCATGTGCATGTTTGTAAACTGTCACAAGTCTTGTCTCCCTTAAACCAGAAGTCAAGCCCAACGCAATGGGCAAAGGTGCCACAGCCCTGCCCCAGGAATGCCCACACCTTTCCATTGCCATCCCCTGGAAGAGGGAATGCTCTGCTGCTGCTTTTGAGGCTGTGTTAGGTTTTTTAAATCAATGCCTCATTTCCGCTTTTGGTGAATCACGCGATGTTTCTTCATGGTTATAGATGTTGGCAGCCTCTGGCAATAATGATATTTTTTGCAGATCTGGTAACAATGCAAGGCAGGAATTGTCCCAAGAGATGTTGTACCTTTAGCCCACCTGTTACTGCATTTGAGCCTAAACTGGGGCAAAGCTTAAGCGTAGAGATTAAAAGGGCCACATGTGCAAAGCCGCATTTAATTCAGGCGTTGGCTATGGCACTTGGCAACAGTGGTCGAGATGTTTGTGGTGTCAGCTTCTTTCACTCTGGCAGGTGTGCAAGACCAGTCCTGTGTCCTTGTGGTATTTTGTGGCCCATGGGGTAACATAGTATTAAACACCATATCAACAAAGTGAGCAGGCTGGTGAGCCTCAAGTCAGAAGCTGAGAGCAAGTTAAAAATGTCGTGAAGTACCAAGTGACTTGATGCTTATGTCTGTAGCTTTTACTGTTGCTTGCATATCAACTGAGATATGTCATGCACTTCAGGATCTTTTCCAGGGAATTTACATTCCCTACCTTGCATTACTTAGAGTAATTTTCTGAGCTTTCTTGTTTTTACAGTGGAGAAATCAGATACTTGTAATTATAACAGAGTGTATAAATTTGACTGGGCTAAGGATATTAGTTTCTGTTTCCCTGCCTGGTGATGTTGTCTGAATCACTTTTTATGTTCTTTTATTTTTGCCAAAATTTTTAATTGGATTTTTTCCAGTATCTTCATCTCATAAATTTTCTTTCTCCTTGACTTCTCTTGGCCAGTGTTCTTGTACTTCTTCAGTCTTGCATTCCTTCTAAACTCATGGGAATTTTTTTCCATTTTCCTTGTGTCATTCTGTTTAATTTTTTTGCATTATATTTGTGTGGTTTTACACGTCTTTGCATATTAACCTCTTTCTTTTTAAAATTCTGCTCAATTTGCAGATATTTTTTCCAGTTCTTTATTTTTTGTGCTCTAAACCATTGAGTCCATGGTTGCAGGTGATTCCATGGTGTGATGGTTCATGTATTTTTTAAATAATAAGACACCATTTTTTTCCAGCCTCACATGACTTCCTTCATATTACTTCCGCTCCCCAAACTTCTACATCTGCAAAAATGTCAGAGCGAGAGACTGGTAAATGGCATTTATTTTATTACCTATTCTTGATTTTTCTTGATATTTAAGTGGTATTATTCTGATATCTGTTATATGTTCTGTATTTTTAATGTTGCCTCCAGCGGTCTTTCATTTGCTCATTATGGCTTCATGCTATTTGTAATAATTAGCAGTGTATAATTAGCAGGTCTAGCCTCATGTAAGTGATCCTGATACCACCGTGCTCTTTCAGACTAGTACTGTATTACTGAAGGCTTCTCGTGTGGTCAATGGGGCAGAATTTAGCACTTAAGAGGAGGAGACTCTCAGGCTCTGATGAATTTTGGGTTACCAGCATGACAGTTATTCTTTGCAGGTAGAATTTTTTTCTTTACCTAGCAGACACATTTGAAAGAGATTCATTGGTTGCACATTGGTTTCCTATTATAACATTTTAAAGTAGTGACTAGTATTCAAAAGACTGGTGCAGTACAGCATTTTGATGCTAAAAGTTATTTTTATAATTACTTCTGCTAATAGTTTATTATTTCCCTCCATGTATTCATGAAGAATAGAGGTTTTTAGGCACAATTTATGCATTTGTATTTGAGCATGAGATTTTTCCCAGAATATAGTAATTAAACAATAGTAAGAGTGTTGCTGTGAGGTTCTCATCTGTGTTTCTGTTCATGCTAGCATGATTTAAGCAAGTGACATTTTATTATATCAGTGTATCAAACATCACTCTTTTTGGGGACCAACCAAATGGAATTGGGTAAATGAGCATCAGCATATTTTGTCATCTGAAGATTAGCTTATTACAACATACATAATTCATGTTTTCTCTAATCTTACTTTATTAAGGTTTGGTCAGTGTTCTTGTAGCTTCTCATCACAGATAAATTATTGAAAGCTTTTATCTGTTGCAGAATTCACACTGAATACAAACATGATACAGCTGTGCTAACACTCAGTGGGTGGTGCTGACACTTATCTTGCCTCTGCATGAATGCAGAATTTTTGTTCTGTTTTGAAGTTAGGAACTCTATTTATCCAAGGTCATTTCTATCTTCGTTAGACAGACAACTTTTAGCAGTTCACCAGGCACGGCTTTGCTGTTGTCTGCAGCGTTGTTCTCACCAAGTTACCACAAATTTCCCTCTTGATTTAAAGAACTGGGCTCTGAGATTACTTATTACTTGGCCTTACACTTTATTAAGTCATGAGTGTTCTTAACATTAGGGCCACCTTCTCTTCATTTTTTCATATAATACCACTCATAGGAGTGTTTCTTTCATGCTCTAGGCTGCATAATTTCTCTAATGGAAATGGTGATCTCAGGGCCTGATAGAATCTGGAGATTTTTTGCATTTGTGTTTTCATTAATACATTGTCAGAAAAACATAAAAATATTTTTAAGTCATTTTCTGGCAAAGGATGATCTGCAATAATCCTGTTTCTATCAAAGTGGCTTGGTAGTAGTTGCAGGGAAAATCTTGGCCAAAATATAAATTTGTAGGAATAGTGTTTTGATACCACCTGTGTGAAAACTCTGCGTATGCTGTATCAAAATAACACTGGGCATTTGCAGCTCCTTATTTAAAAGACTTACCTGGCACACCCAAACCAAGGAGTAGGGAGAAGAGGTTTGTTGTCAGCTGCTGCTATTGGATAGAATTTTAAAATCAGATGCACACATCTGGCATTGTAGTTAGTGCCTAAAATTAGATGTTACGTATTAAAAAAAAAAAAAAATTGCCCCATGAGACAAAAATGGAGTGGGCTACAAAAAATATCAGTTAGAAATGTGTATACAAGAAATCGAAAATAAATTTATATGACTTGGACCTGCTAAGGGCCGAAGATCACCTTTTCTAAAGGCTGATTTCACTTATTGTTTCAAGATTTTTTTCATATTTGATCTTAGCTAGCCGGGGATCAGGCCTGAAAATCACTTCTCATCCCTCCATGGAAACCAGAGGGAGCATGATGGGTAAATAACACATAATTCCATTCACTTTTCCATGCCTTGCTATCACTTCCAGCAGCTGTGGAGAGTGCCAAGATTCATGCAGACACATTGCTGTGAAAACTACTTGGTGCTAGACTTTCTCCCCACACTCCACCCCCACCCCCGCTCAACTCAGCCATTTCTGTGCAATCAAATCTGGAAAATAATTCCCCACAGTGACTGAATAACAATCCATAAAAAAGCCAACTCTGCTAGCTTATGTTGCCTTCCAGTTTCTTCTGGTGGCTGCAATTTTCTTTCAAAGAATAAGTACTCTTAAAAAGAGGCCAGTGAGAAGATTGCCTTGCATGAGCTACTGGAATTGATGCTCCTTCATTTCGCACCAGCTTCAATGTTAATGTAACACCTCATTTCTCAGCTGATCTTTACAGCTGCTGCCACCTTGCTTGATCTCTCATCAATGTTGTCTTGAACTGCCCAACAGCTACTGGCTAAATACTGTGGATCTGACGCCAGTTCTAATTTTAACTCCAGATTTTCTTTCAGCTTTTGATGAAAATCAGCACATTTCTTCAAGATCTGAAACATCTGGCATCCAAGAAATGCCATCAGCTTTACCTGGTAATACTTGAAAAATGTGATTTTCAATAGAAATTCCCACAGAGATTTCATCAAAAATTTAGTATACTGTTAGTTAAGTTTAACATGATTCAAAATAACTTCAGAACTGTCATAATTAATTCACTCTCTCAAATACCAGACAAATGTAGGAAATTTTGCATGAAATAATAAATATTCTCTTCTAATTTTGATCTACATTCACGATATATTTACAAGTCTGTACTGCTGTGTTTAATGTTAATAGGCATGTCTTATTACATAAAATAGTGTTCTCTTTTTAAGTTGTAGTACTGCAGAGGGGAAGAGTGAAAGCCAATATAAGTTTTGTTTAAATTCCTGAATGAAACTATTCTAAGGGTTGAAAGTGTTGAGTAAGTCCCATAGAAATAGCAGGACCAATAGCAATGAATACATAGGGTCCAAAATAATGGAGAATAGACTCTTAAGTGTGTTGATTGGAATATATTTAAAGCAATTATTTAAGTTACATTTTGCTGCCAGAAAGGGACACTGCATAGGCACGAGGCTAGTAGAAACAAAAATGTGCAATATGGCATGTATTGCTATATTGCCTGAGTTCAATTTTTTCAATAAATGGCACGACATTGCAATTAAAGAACACATTTGCAACAAATTGATCTTGACCAGATGCTTCTGTGGTAGACCTGAAGCATTCAAACACCCTTGAAACCTGTTATACCAGACCTCAGTGAAATTAAAGTGATGGGATGATGGTATTTTATTGACCTTGAAATTACTCACACCAAATAATATATGATAATCTATATTTTTTCCTGTTCTTCCTTGTCAACATTTATCCTTTAGGCTTCCTCTACTTCCTCAATTCAAAAAATAAGCTAACTTACCAATACTTTACAAAATGAGACACTGAACAAATGCAGTTTTATCAGTGATCAAGGTTCTGTTTTGTTAAATGGCACTACAAGAAGAAAGATTTCATTTCCATTCAATAATAACAATTTCATCCAGAGTCTATTTCAAGTTGCTGCCAGAACTCCCTTGCAGCAAAAAATAATTTAGGTTTAGTTT
Source organism: Origma solitaria (assembly GCA_013397895.1). Classification (NCBI taxonomy): domain Eukaryota; kingdom Metazoa; phylum Chordata; class Aves; order Passeriformes; family Acanthizidae; genus Origma; species Origma solitaria. The sequence continues at coordinate 2,222,165 of VZRL01002032.1, forward strand.
TCATTGCATTGCCACTTGCTGCCTTTTTTCTGCTGTGAACATGTTTTCTTCTAAGTCTAAATGGCAAGCCTGTTAAAGAACCGTTTTGTATCAGTCACTTCTTGATCAGCACCTAGAAAGCATTTTTGATACAAAGTGCAAAAAGACAGATCTTTTACACCAATTTGTATGAATTTCTTCTTTGTCTTGGTGTAATTTAAAGTCCAGAAAGCGTAAAAGAAGAAGATTCTCAGGACTTCTGGCTAGCATCAGATATTGGATGTCACCATATTGGGCTGCATATCTTTCTCTTTACTCACATAATACAGAAAGGACTTTGAAACGTGTAGTATCTTGCTTGTGTTTGCAGTGACATCACCTTGAACAACACAACTTTTGTGTTTGCTATCCCAGCAACAATCAGATTCCTCTGCACTTTAAATCCAGATTTTCTGTGCAGCTCTTAATGAAACACAGACAGTTTCACAATTCATGTCTGAAGCATCTGGAGTCACGGAAATACCATCAGTTCAGTCTGGTATTGACGTTTCTTGCAAACTGAGTATTCTTGAATTATCAGAAGGGCTCCCAGTGTGCTTTTGGTGAAATGTTGGTTTGATTTCCTTTACTTTGGGTATAAGAATAACTGCAAGATAAAAAATTCTGCATTGGGTGCTGCTTTTGTTTAAGGCAATATATATGACATTTAAAATATTGGATTATGATTTTCTTTCCAAATTCTGAGTTCACTTTTACAGAACTTATTGCCCGAATGACCCATAATTGCCACTGACCAATTATGTGTTACTTAATGTAACAGAATTTTGCTATGAGATACTGTGGGTTTTGTAACCAAACTAACTTCTCTACTATATGTAGCAAATCCTGATACAGATAACTACTGTATTACTTCAAGCCACACCCTTTTTTATCTTCTATTTACTTAGTTATAACTAGAGTGTATTTCTGTAGTTATTGGTATTTAAGACATCATCCTGGTCAGTTACAACATTGAGGGCAAACAGTGATGTGTGCAGGAAATTTTCTTTGTGAATTTTTCTTCTATTGATTATTTATGTTCAGTTGTGGTTTTAAAGCAGCTTAATGGCTGTTCAAGTTGTAAATTCTGAAGTTGTATAGAATATTCAAACATATTTCTCATGAAGGAAGACTCTCCAGCTATGACAAAAATCCTGTTAGGGAGATGAAAGGTAGCACAGTGAGCATTGTAAACCCAAGCTGAGGGTTTGGGATTTTTTTAAACAGCTTGAGACTTGATAGTCTAGATATATCTAGGGGGGGAAAATATTTATTTAGGGAGATAAAGGTTTGTCAGCTTTCTTCATGTTTCCTAAATGATCAAGCCAATTTCTTTCATAGTTGTCTTCCTCTAGAGGGCAAATTTAATGCTAAACACAGGAACCCTCCTTTTATTCTCTTGGTATACTCTGAACCTTGCCTTCTCCTGCAGACCTCAGAAATTTGTAAATAACACTAACAAATAGGTACTTCCTTTTATATCTGCCATCTTGACAGCTATGTTGAACACTTCTTTAAATCAGTGGTAGTCAAGGTGCAGACATTCCAAAAATGTTTTTTTGAAACTCTTATTATTCCCATTTTTCAGCAAGCTAAATTAAGATGGAGAGGACAGTAAATAGCCCTGTGTCACAAAGGGTGTAGTCAGATGAAAAGGGAGAAATTTCTGAAAGTCTTCAGATCCACCCCTTGTCAATCTACCCTACAAACTTTTGATGCATTTTGGAAGGATTTTATTTACTAAGACTGGAGGAGTCTAACAGAATTCTTTCAGAACAAGTACTCCATGTTTGAAATGTTCTCTTTGTTGGTCCATCAAATTTGTGCTCTTTTACTTTTCCTATAATGTGTTCTTGCAAGTGTGGAGACCATTTCCAAACTTTGATTCCATTTTCTGAGATAAACTGTTTGTCTATCATCTGCTTGTGTTAGGGATTTGCTCAATGTTTTTATGAGAAGCTTTTGTTTAAAAAAAATTACATTCTTAGACAAGGGATTTTTATTGTGATCTTTGCACTCACGGTCGTCATTTGCATACCTGTTCACTAATTACTGGAAAATAAATGTGACTCTTCTTGTAGCTTATGCTTGTCTTCCAATGTGGATATGATTCTGTCTGTTCAAAATACTTCATAACTCTTCAGAATCAAAACTTGTAAATTAATCAAATTATTCTGTTAGAGATTCTTACAGATTTTGGTTAAGAAAGCACAGCTTGGTTTTCTTAAACCAGTTGGCCCAACTCTTGATGGAAATCTTTACTAAGTTCACTTGTATGCATTTTTCAGCAAAGAAAATATAATTTCCCTTTTTTTTTTGCCCCTCAGGCACATATTATTTTAGCGTCAAAATTCAGATTTTAAATGTGGTGAAGTATACATTAATCAGAGCTAGTTAATTGATTTTCAGATTAAATATAAAATGGACAGTATTTTTGATGCAAGCAGAAGTTCTAGCTATATATTCATTGACTAGTTTGCGATTTATAGACTGAAAATATTTGATGCCTGAAAAAGGATTTTGGAATATGTCATTTATTTCAGTTTAAAGGCAGCTCTGGAGCATTATGACTGCCATTATTGTGTAATAGGAGCAGTGTTGAGCTAGTGGCTGGGGGTTTGTGGTAATATCAAGTGACAAAAAAATGATGTATGATTTATTTGGCAGAAAGAGTGTACATGAGAAACCACAATTGAAATATTGATTTATTTGGGTGTGATTAAAGTAATGCTTTCATATGCATAGAGAGACTGCCATAACATCTCAAGATAGTTTCCATCTCTAATCTTAGCTCTCCCGAGACCAGTTCTGGAGCCCACATCTTTTCCTTTCCTGAAAACCACGAGGACAGTGATGGGTAAACAATGATTCCATCCTAATTTCTATAATTTCACAATATTTAAATAAGAAAAGCTGTACTTTAAAATTTTCTCAAAACATTTCATTTTTTTTCCTGAGAGTGGCAATGCCAAGCATTTCAGCAAGATGGTCAGTCATTTATAAAAATGATGAGATACTTAATTATTAGGCTTCTCAATCACTCTTTGTAATTTTCTGCTCTATTAACTGTCTCCATATTGCACTAACTCAACTAAGCCACCCTGATCTTAAAGTGGAATAATCTTGTAATGAATGCAAATAGTTATGTGAAAAAACTGAGTGTAATATGGGCTTCATTCACACAGCTCTGTACTGACACAGCTTAAAAAAAGTTCATCTCTATTTGTGAAGGAAGTTTTCTGGTTTAATCTTAGTTACTCAGAGACTTAACTTGAAATCTCCTTAATTGCAAGCTGAGGAACAGTGGAGGGTAAATAAGATATTCTAATTTTTTTTCTTTTTTTCTTGCCATCATTTGACACAATTTTCCCCTCCTTTGAGCAATATCTGTAGTTTGTTAATGCACTTTAAAACGCTTGCCATACTAATGGCATGATTGTAATGTTTGAAAATATGCTTTTCTCCATCACTTGAAAAATCAGTTTTGAAGGGACTGGTGTCAAAAAGAATTTGTCATGAAATTCCTGTGTGACTGTATATGCAGTTGTTATTTTGAAAATTCTTTCTAGAATGAAATATTCCAATATGGCAGAAACGTAGTTTTGCATCCTCTTACTGATGTGGATTTCTTAGCATACATAACTTATTTTTATCTTTTTCAATGAGAACTAAAGTTCAAGCTTGATGAATAACCATGCTAATCATTGGCTTAGAGACTAACTGCAAGGAAGAATGGGAATTATATTTCAGAGGGAATTGCAAGGCCTTGAATGATGAGAGCTTATGTAGTCTGTTCTATGTAAAAACAATAATAAAAGTGAAAACAGTGAGAGAATACTTATTTGCAAAAATTATTGAATTTATAAGAAAGGTTGAAGTTAGGACTGAATATTGATAGCATAATGGGCAGTTTATTCCTTCATGCTCAAATAATTAGCAATTAGTATTCCCAGCTGCTTGCATTGGAGACATACCCAGCACTTGTCATCCTGAATTTTGAATTCTAAGATGAGTCTTGGCTCATATTCTGCCTTCATTTACTGTTGGTTTTACATCTTCCTAGGAAATGTAAGGAGTGGCTTGGTGAATTTTATATTTAGGCATTTTTCTGCTGATGTAGAGCCATTTAGATACTGAGGCTCACGGAGTGTTGGGTTAATTGCAACCATGGCAAGACACTTGACTGCAGGTTTGAGTCACAAGGTGCTGCCAGGAAAGAGCACGTGTGGCCATAAATACAGACACGTGGGGGGCTGTGAGCTGGTGCTGCTTGTCGTGCTGTGGCAAGGCTGAGGGGATATCTCAAGATCATTTCCATGTCTGACCATAGCAACCAAGAGACCAGAGCTGGAATCGACCTCATCTGCTTCCTGGGAAACCACGAGGAAGGGTAAATAGCCAGCAATTCCTTCCTTCAGGGCTTACTTTGGCAGTGCTCTTCTCTGCAGTGATGAGCCTGTTCAGATGTGCTGCTGTCCCACAAAACGGCTCAGTGATGTGGCTGCGCCCTTATGGCTCCTTACTGACAATTGTTCTGCCTGTAAATGTTCTGCAGCCGTTTTTGGGGAAGCCTTTCTGGGTTTGCTCTCATGCCTTGGCTGCCGATGGCAGCTGAAAGCAGCACAGTGCCAGCACGGGGAGTGATGCTGTGCCATGGCAGCCTGGCCCAAGCAGGGCCACGTGCCCTTGTTCCCAGCTCTGCCTTGATGTGACCTGTGTGCCAGCAGCCTGTCTGAGGACCTGAAGGTGGTTTTTGTGTTTGATCTTAGCTACTCGAAGACCAAGGCCGAAGACCACCACTGCTTCCTCCCTGCCAACCCAGCAAACTGTGATGGGTAACTAGCAACAACCTTCTTTTCCCATTGTCTCCCATCTCTCTCACTTCCCATCACACTTCCACCCCAAACCACCTGGCATCCTTGTCATCTTCCCTGGAGCGGATGAAGCACTTGCCACACTGGTTCTGCAATTCTGTTGTTTGATCCCATGCTTTTTCCATGGCTGATGATCATTTTCTGCAGGAAGCATGCGACATCCTGCAGGGAGACCATGTTGTTGCACCTGGCCTTCATCTCCATTCCCCTCCTTCCTTGTGTTTGGATAGCAGGTCTTGGTTTCTCTGATGCATTCAAACACGACAGCTTTCTAAAGAGGCCAGTCCCAGCTGGGCTGGTACAAGAGGACACGCCTTTCCATTGCCATCCCCTGGGCGTGGGAATGCTCTGCTCTGCTGCTGCTTTTGAGGCTGTGTTAAATAAATACCTCGTTTCAGCTTTTGGTGAATCACGCAATATTTCTTCACGGTTTGAGATGCTGGCAGCCTCTGGCAGCAATGACATTTCTTGCAGTTCTGGCAGCAATGCAAGATGGGAGTTGTACCAAGAGATATTGATGTGCTTTTAGCCAACCTGTTACTTCTCTTGAGCCTTAACTGGGGAAAGCTTAAGTGTAGAGAAGAAAGGGGCCAAATGTGCAAAGCCATATTTAATCCAGGCATTGGCTATGGCAATTCCACTATTCTTGTAATGTGATCTCTTCTTCCTATTTATTCTAACAGTTTCTTCACCATTTTCATCACAAGTCCATCTTCACACATCTACATTAGGAAATCCATTGCATGTTTGAGATCTTTTCCGTTCCCCAATCCCTCGTTTCTTAGCAATGTGTTGAAACCTGTTCAGTATGTATGTTCAGATGATGCAAAAAAATTGTTTGGTTTGCTTTTGTTTTTGTTTTTTTTTATGTTCCAGCTTCACTGGACTCTAATCATATTAGTTTCCTGTCCCAAACTTCTGCATCTGCAGAAATCCCAAAAATAGAGACGGGTAAATTGTGTTTATGATACTTCCATTGCTTAGTATTTGGTTTTGCATCAGGGATGTTCCAGTTAGAGGGTGTTTGCTGTGATTGCTTGGTGTTGTCCGAAGCAGAATTTTTTTTGCAGCATCTGACAGTTAGGCTCTATAATTATATGGTGATATTTTGTGGTATAGGATCAAATGAAAAATAAACCACGGGAATTAGATTTTTTTTGTGTGTGGTTTTTATCTGTTGAGTAGATTATGACCCATAGGACCAGTAGCTAGATGGGTTCATTATCAGTTATAAAAATATATTCTTGACTGGGGCATTTTACCATGGGGGATTTTCTCGTAGCCATATCATACACATTATTTTGCAGTTTTCTCTATTCATAAGACTTTTTTTCAAGTTATGTTGCTATTTCACCTGGAAAATTTTATTACTGGGGTCATTGGTATTCAGGATTATGTTTGTATTCATTGCAAAGGTACAAATGTGCAAGAGATAAGAAGGAAAATTATCCTAAACCTCTCAGTCAATATTTTGACTGTATTGTTTCAGATTTTCTGCCTCACTCCGTCTCTTCAACGTATCACAAAAGTTGTGTTAATTTATATTATGTCAATTAGATAAAATATCACAAATGAGTAATTGAATGATGTGTAGTATGTTAAAACCCGTAACTCAAAATAGAGAAATTGAATGGTGTGTAATATGTTAAAACCCATAACTCAGAATACTGGCATTTGTTATATTGAAACAAGCAAACCTTTGGCAACAGAAATACCTGGTTTTATAAATTCTTATTTGCATGTATTTAAAATATGTAGGTCTCTTTCTACAGGTGCAGGTGAAGTCAAAAGCACAGGTTTTTCATGTTACGTGTGCCCAGATCAATTAACTCCTATTGATAAATCTGCTTTTAGGGGGTCTACAGTTCCTGTCAGGGTGTGTCTAATAGATGCACATGACATCTTCAAAACTTTGAGGTTTTGTTCCTTTCTTTTCAAGTTGAAAATTTATGAAGCTCTCTTGTAGTGGTGTTGGCATCTTGAAAAGCAATGAAAAGCAATATTTCTTTGTCTGATTCTCTCCCCCCGCTATGTCTACATTACTATGAATCTGTCTCAGTGATATTTACATTTTTCCACAGTTACAAGTTCAGCTGACCTGGAAAAATCTATGCCTCCACTTTCCAGAACACCTCATGTGCTAACAACTGCTGGTAATTGTAATGCATTTGCTTTTCAGTTAAAACCTCTTTGGTGTTTGGACAGCCATTTTAAAAATTTCCTTAATCCTAGATATTTTGATCATCTTCCATGTTGTCTTCTGTGTGAGTCATGATCATTAGTGCAGACACACAAAGTTCCCTTTTTTACATGACAGCTTGTGCTTTCTGCTGAGGAACTCATCTGGTGGTGTTTCTGATCTCACATTCGTTCCTCAAAAAGCTTCTAGGGTTATTTTGAAATACACTTACATGAAGAAAGCCTGGTTTAATACTACTACTAGTGACTAAATCTTAATAAGAATTCTAAAGTTACTTGCTGTTTTCTTGCAAGCCTAATTGTTATATGCTCAGATAGAATATGTTTTTATACCATATATTGTCTTGCCAGCATAGTCTTACTATTGTTTCGCAGTATAATGATTTTTTAACTTTATTTTACCCTTGTGTTTCACATTTGTATGTGTACACAGATGATACTACATTAAAATTAAAAAAATACAGTATCAACTAACAGAATATTGATACAAAACAAAGCACTGAAGAGAACTAAGGAAGGTGATTTCTTTTTCACAGAAATATACTTGCAGCGCTTTTTAGTTTTTATAGGGGTTTTTTTGCTTGGGTTTTTGTTGTTTTTGTGGTTGTTTGTTGGGTTTTTTGGGGGTTGGGGTTTTTTGTGCTTTTTCTGTTTGTTTTGTTTGCTTTTTTTTGAGTGCTTTATCTTTAGAATTGTGGTGTTACAATTTTTTGTCTTTGTATTTTCTGAGTTGCTTTGACTATGTGGACCATGTGATCCAAAGCAATATTAGATTTGGTTGGCTGACACTTTAGTTTTAGTTCTCATTTTAACCACTAGTTTCAGCTCACACTTTAAATCAGCACTGCTCCTTTCCTACGGTAGGGTATGCTTGTGGTGAAGTGCAAATTAGGTGTGGTACAACTTATCACGTTTTTTGGTTGTTCTTCTATGACAGAAAGAGGCTGTGTGTAGAATTAATAATCACAGATAACGTGACCTGGTTTTTTTATAGTTTTCAGTGGTATTCAGCCTGTTCTTTCAAGTCCTGTGGCACCTAGTAAGCCTGAAATAGCAGATGCTGGACCAAGTACAATAACCTCTACCTAGTTCTCCATTCAGTAGCTCAAGCCATGCTCTAAAACTCAACTGAAATGATACACTGTTGTTATTTTCAGTGCACATTTAGATTAGCCCCGACAGCTGATTTTGAATTTATATTGCTGCTAACAGTTGAAATTGGTGTTTTCTCACAGTTACAATGCATATGGCAACTCACAGTCCCATATTCTCTTTCAGGATTTAAAAAAAATAGGCCACATAAATAATTGAGAAAACAGTGTTTATACAGTAGTTCTGATGAAAATTGTGATGTGAACTGTAGGTTGCATTTTATTATTGTAGCCTCGTTAAAAATGTTGATATTACTACATCCTTAACAGCATGAAATTAGTTAACAGTTACAGATGCTCAGTGGTTTTGGACTGAAACCACAGTTGGATCTATTGTCAGCTTTCTGTTCCAAATTTTATATGTTTTAATGTCTGACTAATTGATTGTTCAACATGTCCTCTTCATTAAATATCTACATTTTACACAATACCATCTCCCTTAAGTATTGGACCAAAACTCAAAATGTTCAAAAGCTCTACTTAAAATTTTACTTGGTAGTGGTTGAGATCCAGACCATTGGCAATGAAGGCAGGAGGAAATAAACATCCAGAATTTTTGCACATCACAAATGCACTGATTTATAGTGACTGAAGCTCTGTGCGGTTCTAAATTTCTCCCTAATGCATACTAAACTGATAAGTATCCAAGCATTGGTGAATCATTTGTTGTTCTTGTAAAAACAAATTTATTTTTGCTTTTGGAGAAACAGTTTCTTCCATTAGGTCTTTGCTCTCTTTTGACTGTGATAATTTCTTCCAGCAGCAACAAGTGAATCCATTTTGGAGTCTTTCACACCTAAAACTCAATGGCCAAGGGTAACATTAGGTAATGTTGTTTTCACCCAGTGAAAAACTCTGTGTTTGTTTTGAGCACTCCATCCCATATGAATGCATTCCTTCCAGCGTATCATTTCACATGCATAATCATTCTTTATCCTGGTTAGAGAGTCATGTTCTTCCATTGTCATTATTCTGATTATTCTTGACATATCTGTGTATGACAACATGGTTCTGGGTGGCTTTTCTGTCTCAGAGAAGTAAAACTTGCCTCTTGCATGATAAAACACCACCATCCTTTTATTAGTGTTTTTTCTCTTTTACTCCCAATGCGCACGCATGTGCTGTTTGTCTCTGATATGTCAAGCTTTCAGAATGGAAATTTTAATTGTTTTGGACTCACAGAATCTTATTTCTGATCAATTCACAGCATTCCAGTATCATCTCCATCCCACACTTCCAAATCTGATTTCATCAGCTGGCTTTGACATTCCATAATAAGTTGTCTTCAGTATAAACTTGTGACATGTGCTGTTTGTTGTGGGAAATGCTTGTTAAACAATTTTTCATTGTAAACTGAGCTCTTTCTTTCAGCTCCAAAAGAAATACCACTTATTCCTTCTAAACCGAAACCATCTGCTACCCCAGAAGTACAGCATGTGAAACCTGGTAAATGTGCACATCATTTTCATAAGTTGGTATGCAGAGAGATATGTTCTCTAAAAATATCTAAGCAAAACTTCCTAAAAAGGACAGGAGCTATGCAATACATGAGCATCCTGACTAACTCATCATTCTAAAATTGGCCATTTGATGTTGCCTAACATAAGAAATGAGAGTTAAACTCATCAGTTTTATGCATTTGGGTCCAGTGATAGAAATATAAACTAGTTCTCTAGTGTTGTAACCTTTTTAAAGATCAGGAATGGAAAAAAACTCTTCTGGGTGGCACAAGGGTGTTTTAACTTGTGTAAGTAATAAATATGATTATTATTTTTATAATCTCCTTTGCCACTCCCCATCTCCCACTTTCACACAGACACACTGTGGCAAAGATGACATCTTTGCTGGTACCATAGGAACATTATCGTTGTGTCATTTCTTCTCTGCTTTTTGATCAAAAAACAGAGCTCTACTGATTTTCTTCTGATTTGGGATTAAGGTAAATTAATTTACCTCCTTTAGTGATTCAGGTACTGGACTGATAAGTATTATGCTGTGGATTATTCACGACCTAAAAGGTTTTTCTGTTCTCATGTCATATAAACAGACAGATCAGTAAAAAGCAGGAGCTGCCTTTATTGTCTTATACCTCTCTTACAGCTAACTGCAGATAGTGATTTAGGATTTTCAGCAAAACTCTGACATTTAGAAGTTTGCTTTGATGTAGATTTTCTGGTGTTCATTATGGACTACATTCTTTTCTTCCGCATCTCTCCGTTCTCATTATTCTCCCATAACAGAAACTTATTTGCTGATTGAATAGAATACAAGATTAAAATGCCCTGAGAACATAAATATGGGGAAGGAGCCTTACAAGCAGACCCCTACAAATAGCCACAATCATTCAGTGTGCAATTTCATAGGAAACAAAGCTAAAAGGAGTGTAGGGTGTTGCTCATAAGGGTAAGGCTTACTTAGACTGTTAAAAAACAGCTCCCCTGAACTACTGGAATGATAATGCTTTTGGCTTAGTACTGCTACCTCTACTGATCCGTTCGATTACACTTGAATTTTTCTTTTCTAGCCCCTAAACCACCACTTTTGGAGCCTAAAACTTCTCAGACTGTTGAACAACCAAAAGCAACCCTAGGTAATACATGTTTCTGTAGCTGTTGGTCATTCTTCTTTGCAGTTCAAGCCACAGTTTGTACTCTACTATTTTTATTTTGTAGCTTTTGCTGTATATAAACCATTTCTCTGAAAGACGAAAAAGTTAGGAAATAAGCATTCAGAAATGTTTGTTTTTTTAACTTAGGAGTAAAAGAAACCATTTCTTTCATACAATTTTGCTAGTTCTATTGTACAGTAAAAAATTTTGTCTTCCATTTTGCTGAGAGCTTTTCTACACCAACATTCTTTACTCAGAGAACTCATTGGAAATACAATTGAAATGCCAAGTGTAAGTATTGTGGACGTTGATCCCAGAATTCTCAGTGAAGGATTCCTGTAATACTAGGCTAATGTGCTCATTCTACTGTTTTATAGATCCTTCTGAATACCATTTTGGCTTGAAAAACACCTCTCAGTCACTTCATGTCTCACTCTGCTCTGTTCTTTCTGTAAACGCCAAACACTTTTCCACTGTGTCAATTGCTATGAAATATTTTATTGGAAAACAGTCTCATAGCACTGCTTTTTAAAAATGTACAAAGTTACTGATGACTGCCTGAAACTGAGCTTACACCTTATCTGAAGTCAGACTAACAGATCAGCTAATTACAGTTTCAACCCATGCGTGTTTCATGGAGAAAAGTTTTCTAGGACTCATCGTTCTTAATATTTATCATTTACGTGATGCCACTTCTATTCTATTAGCGGAATTCAATGACTGCAATCATGAAGCGGTTCCATTTTTTTTTAAATTGCTTCCATGTTTTTCCAGCTCTCTGCCAGTAATTTCTTTACAGTGCCAACAATTGAGGACATTTTTGCATATTTTGTGTATATATGTCTTCTGATGGCTTGAAATTGACCTGGAATTCAAAAGGATAAACAGAATTACTGTTTTCTCTGTCAGGTATCTTGAAAAAATGAGTTTGCTAACTTAATGAGAGGAATGTTATCTTTAAATGCAATTGCTCACTTTTACAGTGAAGAACAAACAGGGATTTTGCCAGGGTAGTGAAATCTAGGATATTTTTAAAGAATACTTATTGGCATATCTGATTTTACCATTTGCTTTTCTTCCCAGTATCCATTCATTTCCTCATTTGAATTTTTTGTGATAGAGTGGAAAGGATGAACTTATAATCCAGTATATTTCTTTCAGCTCCTAAAGAAGCAAAACTCACAACTTCTGCATCTAAACCTAGACCATCTTCCAGAACCAAAAGGCCCCGAACTAAACCTGGTAACCAATTTCCATACCAAACATTTGTTGCAGTGTATCACTTAATAGTGCATTTTAGCTTAAATATCTTCTGTGTAAAGTTCAGCACTTAATCATCAGAAAGGTGAGGAATTCCTCTTTGAGAAATAGTATTTTTGGATCCACAAAGGGAAAAAAAAAGCAAAACAAGAGGACTTTTTACTTTTCTATCCCAAATTAGCAACTCATGCAGCCTGACATTGAACAATTTTTTTTCCTGCTTTTAATTTTGAAATAACAAGTTTTCCAACTTAGTTTAGCATAGGGTCCAGAAAATGCAAAATTTCCTGCTTTGTTGGTGGTTATAGCATCTTACATAGAACCATATGATCTGTATTGATTCAGTGTTCATTAGTGCATATGTAGACTTAACTGAAACTGTGGAAATAAGAGTGGAATTTTGTTCTGGAATTCAGTAAAGATATATTTTATGATCCCAAATGAAACAGAACCTTCACACTGGGATTACATTTGGTCTATAATGTATGTGAGAGAATAAAACACACCTGGAATTTTCTGGACCTGAAGAATAAATAAATACAGTTGTAAAAATATTTCTAGTGTTACATGGTTTATAATGAACTTAGAAAGCTTAAAATTGCATAATTGTTTATTGTAAGAATATTTTACCCAATGCTGAAAGAGATCAGACGATTTTATTAAATTCTTTCCAGATTCCCTGCAAATTATTTCTCGCTCATAAAAAGAAATTAACTCTCTTCAGACCAAATTATTCCCTGTGAAGCTTGTTAAAGGAATGGTACTTGTGGCTTGGAACTATCTCAAAACACTGTGCATAATTAGTTTTTCATGCTGATTGCAGCTCCTGCATCATTTTTAGTGTAGGAAATCAAGTATTGTATCACATGAATAATTACTTTTGCCTCTGCAAAATGTAGATGTCTATGGCTGAATATAGATCTGAGTCCTCCATGTGGTTTTTTTGAAATGGCAGAGAAAAAAAGCAACTCCTTTGGAAACTGTTGCATAAATTTGTTTTACACCCTTGGACTGCCCTGATCAAGTTTGAATCCTGGTGTTTCCACACTGAATGTCTCTGTAGCAAGTTTCTATATGACTACAAAGAACGTGGCATGGTTCCATATTTGTCCACATGCCTCTGGTTCTGCCTTTCTCAGTAGTGGTCTCATGAATCAATAAGGTAGAATTCTAAACCACACTTTGTAATCTTTAGGTGAAGTTTGTCATGATTCTCTTGTGAGTAGATATTTGTGAAATTGACGTTCTGATGTGACAAACGATGATATTCTTGTTCAGAAAATATTATTTGAGGCATAAAATATGCAGTGCCTGGGGATGAGCTGGCTTTTGGGTAGGTGGCAAAATGGTCAAAGAGCAGGACCTTCTCTGTGTTCCAGCATCACTTGGGAGTTCAGCTTAAATTAGAAACTTGTGTCGGGGTAGTGATTGTCACCTTTCCTTAGCAGTGAATCAAAACAATGAAGAATATGTGCCAAATTCGTATTTAATCAGTGACTTACTAATAACTGCCTTTGGGTCAAATAATTAATTTTGGTTCTCATTATTAATATGACTTTTGTGCTCTTTCTGGTAAAGTATTCATCTTTTTTGGCTGTGGAGGAAAAAAGCTTCATTTAAAAAACCCCAAACATTTAAACGATTTTCAGGTTTTTTCCGACTCACAAACTGTACATGCTAGCAAAACTTCACAGCTTCATTATTTTTCTTGAAATTTGGGTAACTGAATCTGTTACCCACATGAAAAAAAAAGGTTTTGTTGCCAATGTGATCATGTCCAGCCATTGTCCTCATTTGCACTACTGTTAGCGTGAATGCCTCTCTCTACACACTCTCCATTTTTCAGAAAAGGAAATGATAATGAATTTTCTATTGTGAACCCAAATGCACTGCAACATTTTCTTTACAGAAAAGTTGTTAAACACCTCCAGAGATTGAGACTCCACAACCTCTCTGGGCATTTACTTAAATGCACAAATGATTTGTCCTGGAGACATTTTGGAGTATTTTGCCTGCTCAGAATAGTGGCAATAGTATCAAATATAAAAGCTATCTAAGCTACAAAAAATGTCAGTAAATAAAAGAGGGAAAATTTAGAATTCTGAAATGATTCAGTCTTCTAAATTTAAACACAGTGCACCCAGGTAAACCACCATAAATTTTCATGTGGGGAAATAGAGACTTTTAAAATAAGACCGTGGTTTTGTATCTAAACTGACAGAGTTTTGGAAGTGTTAGGTCTCAGATCTTATTATATTTAATAATTTTATCTTCCTTGGAATATGTGTACTTTTGAGTCTTAAAATGCTTGTGAATTACAACATGACAGGTTGCAAGTATGTCCAAAAATATAGTTTGAGACACACCATACAGTATCTATCCATCACTTTTTCTTTCCTAATTAAAATCTGTAGGGAAATACAGAGGCTGAGAAGAGCCAAAACAAGTAAACAAATGAAGAAAAATTTGAAGGATAAGCACAAAGATTACTCAAAGACTGTAGATGTATTTAGGAATGAAAATGGACTCTGATTGTAAAGTCATGCTAATATTAAACAATTCTACCAACACTGATTTCAAAGTTCTTAATATTTTTCAGAATCTTTGGAGTTTGCTCCTTTCAAACCAAATTAAGTACTCTAGATAGAGGAAGCTTGTTAACTTGCTAATGTAATGTGCTGTGGCACTAGATAATCTACTGAGATCTTCAGCCTTGCTTTCTGTCACTTTACAGTTATTTACTGCTGAAGCCTTTCACTTCTATCCTTTATATCACTCTGGGAGAAAACCAGGAAAATTAATAGGAAGATTTACTAAAGAAAATGGATTTCTCCTGAACTGTTTTTTTCCAGTGGTTTATAGCTGTAAAGAGAAAAAGAAATCAGTAAATCAGGAAGATGAAGACTTAGGGAGCTCCTCTGCCAGTATGCTCCTGTAGTATAAATGCACTTGTTATTTTCCAAGAGCAGCAAAATTCACACAGGGTACTTTCAAATGTTCAGTAAATTTATCATTTACTCAGTGTTTCCATTTAAATAGCTGTGAGGAGGTGGATTATAGTTGGGAAGAAAGAGCAGCAGATCCATACCAGCAGTTGAAAAATACATACAGATGCACCTGTATTTCTCTTAAGAAAATTCTCTTTATTCCAGCAGCAGCTACTCCAGTGTCGGTCACTCCTAGGAGTTCCTACACATATGAACGTCCAAAGACTGCAGAGGGTAATGATGATGAGTCATCTTTAGTCGTTCTTCTTTTCATTGGTCTGATAACATGTGCAGTTGAAAACACCATTTCCTTTAGGCTTCTTGCTTGTTCATGTGTGGTCCAAACCCAGCAAATGGAAGTATAATCTCGGTGCGTTGTCTTCTACCAGATAGGATATCACTTCAAAAGTATTTACTTAGAAGTTTCACTTACATTAGAAGGAAGAAGAACAGGAATTATTGCAATAATAAAGATTTTATGGAATATAGAAATAACATGATCCAAAAATTACATTTAAAACTACACACTGCTAAACAATTCCTGCAGAAATTTTGTTGCACATTGCTTGATTATTTCTCAAATATATGGAAAATACCATATTTTTTCAATTAATACATCCAAAATCATGTTTAATTTAAAAAAAAAAGAAAGTAATTTCATTTTTAATGAGGAGCAAAGTTTATATAAAGTAACACTTGACCTTTTTTTAGTATGGCAATACATATTAAGTGATGTGTTCAAAATACACATTTTTTATGTAGACTAAAAACAAAGGTGTCCCTTGCAGTGAGCCCTGAAATGCTATATTTAATTCAAAGGAACATTTGAATCACTGTTTGCATTTACTGTGGAGATTGTATTCTGAGAAGGGCTTCAAGATGTTTTTAGCAGTCTAGCTTTGCTCTTTAAAACCTGGGTGAAGCTGACTACATATATGATATTTCACAGGACAAGGAGAGATTTAAATGATTTGATAAAATAGAATCTGTTTGGGTTGCTTAATTAGCAACAAATCACTTAGACTCATTGTTTTCAATTGCAACAAGTTCCACACCATGAAGTACTCTCAAAATTGCCCTAACGACATGGATTTGTCAAGGTCAATGTTGGATAGCAACATTTTCTTAGCATCGCTTGTTAAGTCATTACTCTTTTTGGCTTTTGACTAAACTGTGAGAAGTTAATTTTGCTGCAGAAGAACATCCAGCTCTTTGATTATCCATTTAACAAAGGCCCTGTCTTCTTGCTTTGCTCATATCCAACCATACTTCATGCATTAAACATATGGTACCATTTCTTTCTCCATGGCTATTCATTGATACGGACTGAGGGTCATTTCCGAGACGTCATTTCTTCATTGCTGAATGTGAATGGGATTTTTCTGTGGGACACCATTTACTTTTGGCTTAAATGCTGGTTTTCATAAACCAAGATTTTCCCCATATCCAAAATACACATTCCTCACATTTGAAGCCCAAATCATCTGCTAAGAACAAAACACCCAAAGCTAAATCTGATAAGGCACTTCTTTTGAAATTATGTACTTTGAGGCTTGCTATTGGTGCAGAAAGTAAAGAAAAACTTCAAATTTTGCCTCTAGGTGAGAAGAGCCATTCATTTTTTTGGATAATACTTGTACAAAAAGAAACCATATTGCTTCAGAAGACAGTTTGTAGACGTAACAAAGAATTTACTTCTATTATTGGAAGTTGTTTTTCTGTTTGTAAGAACTGGCTGGTTTTTCAAAAGCAATCTGAAAATAGAAATTAGTGTTTTGTAGAAAAGGATTTTGATTTTGAATTCCAAAGGTAACTGATGAGCTTGAATAATGGCAAAGTCATTGCAAACCAGGGGATATGTGGTGAGAACATTAAAAACTTAGTGGCTAGTTTGAGTTTTCTATAGAGCATCTGGCCACTGTCAGTAGATGTTAGTACTGGTTGTTTTGGGGTTTTGTCCTTTGGGGTTCTGTCCTATAAAAAAGAAATTTTTATAGATTTTGCCATTTCATAATTTTTTTTCCCATTTGGTATACTTTGAGATGAAGAAAATGGGATGATATATTGGTTTTGTGATTAAAATTGTAAGTGGATATGAGAAAAAACAAAGAGACTTTATCAAAATAAGTTTTTTCAGATAACTAATAAATACAGCTCTACCAATAGCAGCCTTTTAGTCCTCTGCTTAATTGCTCACCTTAGAGGAAAAATTCAAGTGTTTTTTCATGGTCACCACAGTACTTTCAAGTAGTAGTAACAGAGTACATTTTGGGGACTCCTGACATTTTTGTATATCAAGAGTCCCTTGCTGTCTCTGAATTAAGCTCTGTGATCTCTTCTCTTGCTTGTTCTTGGATTTACTGATTTAAATCCACATATTTTTGCTTCTATTGCCATCAAGTTTATCGAATTACTTCTTATTTAACCTGTATCTCTAAGAACTTTAATTTTCCATGGTTTAAAATTCAGTTTGAAGATCCACATTGCTGTGGTGCTGTGTTAGTACCTGTTTGTCTACTTACCACTAAAGTAATTTTAAGTTTTTGTGTTCCATACTTACTTTGTGTTCCATACTTACTTTGTCACACTGATTCTGTTGCAGTCCCGGAACCTATTACACTTAGAACTGAACCACCGAGCTCACCCATAGGTAATAGTATTTCCTTGGCAAGCTGTTGTGTTTGCTTGATTTCCATCACAGAAAGCATCACTGCCTCAGGATTGTTTCACTTAACTTCCTTTTTCTTCTAGGTAATTCTCTTGCTTGGCATTCACAACAGATGGATGTATTGCTCTCTTCACAGCTGGAATGTCTCCTTTTTAAAAAAATAAAATGTGCTGGCAGCTCTGAATCACCTTTCTCATAATTATGCTTGTTTGTGCTTGTTTCAGTTTTTATTTTAAAAAAAAACCAAACAAAAAAACCCAAGCTTCAAAAATGACTAAAATTGCACCTTCTTGCTTAAATTGTCGTGAACACATGGAGAGTATTACCTAACTTGCCTACTTCTTCTCAGTTGCAGGTGTGAGGTTTCTGTGCTTGTGTGGTCAGCTGCTATCAGATGCTAATTGCTGTGCAATTTAAGCAACTTATTGCCCACATTTTCTCTTCCAGCTTCAAAGGATACTCAACGTGTTCCTGCTAGACCTAAAACTTCACCCAAGCCTCATATCCCACACGCCAAAGATGGTAAACTGCTTTGTGATTTTTTTCTAGTAGAGTTTATATTGGATTGAAATGTATTTATGAGCAGCTGTTTAGTTTTCTGAGCCAGTTAAAACATAATGGGGTTCTGTTCTGTCCTGCTGTGTTCAGTGATTTAGTTGCAGATTTCAGGAGCAAAATTCACCAGGTATTTTTCACTGAGCAAAAGCATAAACTTCTGCTATTTCAGGGCAACAGGATGAGAATAATGTTCTTACACTCAGATTAAACTTGCAAATACCAAACAATTAAAGCATGGACTGAGGTTCCTTCGGGGTTATAATTTTTCCAACATTGCTTTACATTGTTATAATAAATCTGTTTCCCTTCTAAGCCACAATTAATTAATTTCATGTCATTATTATTTTCTGCATGAGGGAGTAAATTGCCCAGTTATACATATTTAGTATTTGCTTATAAATATTTATTGGCATTAGTGGTCCTTTACATTGTGCTCCAAAATACTGGATTTTTATGTCATTAAATGTGAGAGCAGTTGAATTCAGTGGTAGGCAGAAAAAATTACTTTCTGTCCCCTGCTCTCCAGTTGGTAATATCAACAGAAAATTGCAAGGGTCTCAAATATCACCGTATGTTATCCTTTGGTAAACATGAAAAATTTAATGATAAACACTTTATTGAAGACTTTTAATTGTAGACATACAGCAATATTTTTGAAATCTGATGTTATATATTAGATGTGATTTCCCTATGTAGCAAACAGTTGAAATCCTTGTCTTCTTATAATTTTTTAACCATGACAGCTGATTATAAAACATTATTTCCAAATTACACCTTAATTTCTCATGAACTCACTTTTTACCTTTGTGACCATTTTTCACTGTTATGGTAGCCTGGCCTTCTCAGAAATGGTTAATGGTTTTGTCACACAAATGTTATGAGCTTGTATTGGTCTGTGTTTTTTTGAAAACAAAACAAAAAACCCCAACAACTTACTGTTTCTTCAAGAATCTGTAATATAGAGAACTTTTTCTACAGCGTCATCCACTTACCTTGTAATTGTCTTAAGAGATCCAAAGAAATTACCTTTTTTTAAAAACTGTTATTCATACAGAAGAATTGACACAGAGGAGGATGCCAGCAATTTCACATCCTTATGGCTCTAAAACACTGTTTTATTTTAGATCCATTCCAGTCTAGAGCTGAATTATATGATTGTGCAATACAATAACACCATATAAAGCTCTTTAATAATACAGTGTCCAGTAGACAAGCAAGTATTCTCTGATTCCAGCACCACCAAGACAGAGATTTGTGTCCCTAAAAAGCCATTTTCTGTATAACAGAATAATACATATACGGATATCTCATTGAAGTCCACAGAAGAAGAAAGCCCACATTATGCAGAAGATTACATTGCTTTCTCAGATATTTCTTGTCATATAATTGTTTCCTTCTATTAATATGTATGTTTCTGTATGAGGCAGTACACAAAGTATATGATTCAGAATGCTATTGTTAAGCAAATAATGCCTATTGTAAGTGGAGTTATTCTCTTCAACTTTCAAAACATCTTTTCTGTTTTGTTTGTGATACAGTCCTGGAATCTATAACACTTAGAACTGATCAACTAAAACCAACAATCGGTAAAAGTTTTACCTACAGGGTAAATCACCCGGGTAGCATCACATTTAGCTTTTTTCTCACTGAATATCACAAGTACATCTTCATTGCATTCCACTGTCATAATATTTTTACTATTAAATTTCATCCTGTAAGTGGGGTTCTGGTGATTTTACACTAACAATTCATAATAATATTTTTCTGTTTTTCCTCACACAAATGTGTTCTGTAACATGGATGGAAGCGTCACAATCTACCTTTGACTACTTGTTTCTATACTCAGTTTCTACCATGTGCTGCTTCACCTTTTTTACTGTCCATCCGTACTGGCCTTGTTTTACATTATCCTGTTACAGAGATTTTCCATAAGCACTGGGATTTTTATGTACCAAGCATTCATATATCTCCATTACTCAAGCATTGTGTTTCCAAAGGGTCCCAAAGGCATGTGTTCCTTTTTAATCCTATGCTTTCTGTCAGTATCGGTTCTCAAAAAGTTCTAATAGTTGCTGTAGTTGCTGCTTTCTTTTTTATTTTTTCTTTCAGTTCCTAGAGAACCACCGTATGTTCCTTTCAAACCTAGAACATCACCAAGCCCAGAGGTGCCACGAACAAGACCTGGTGAGTTCATTGTTTCTTTACCTTCTCATCCTGACGCTTGTGTCTTATGGATTCTGCTTTGATAAGTGGAGCTTCAGATTAATATGCATCCCTTGGACATATATGTTGGCCTATTCCTCGATGGATAAAATCCAGTGACAGGTAGAATTTATAAGGAACCTGGTAAGCTGAAAATCTCTATTTTCAGTTCTTTATTACATTTTAGGTCACTGCAACTGTGGATGTTTGCTGTACAGTTCTCAGCAAAAATAAATCTTTTCTGTATGAACTTGCTCGTGTTTTGGCAAAATGAAGGCGAAAAGGAGGGGTGTCATTGTAAAGAGGAAGGATTCTGCTCTGTATTTCTCAAATTGTGTATGCTTGTTTCTTCTTTCCCAGGCACAAGCTTTCATTCATACTTGTTGGTTCATTTTCCACAGCCCTTGTGTGGTTCAAAGGTTTAAGAATGCGTAATACTTCATATAATTTTGTCTACATGGGTTGTTATACCCATATACAACCTTAGGAGAGTTAAGGGTGGAGAAAGGAAGTTATGCAACTCACACTTGCATGATTTGAGGTACTGCAGTGGGTTGTCCCCGGCCAGCAACTAACCACACATTAACCTCTTGCTCATTCTGCTCCGCAGTGGTCTGGGAGAGAGAACCAGAAGACCAAAAATGAGAAAAAAAAATAAGAAAAAAAATTATAGTTCAAGACAAAGACAGTTCAATAAGGAAGGATAAAAAGAGGGGAGAAAAGCAAGTGACATAAAGCAGCCGCGCACCACATCCCACGAACAGACCAGTGCCAGTCTAGGAGCAATGGGTGCTTTGGAAAGTTTTGTTGCTAAGCATGACATTACGTGAGGTGGAATGTCCCTCTGGCCAGCGTGGTTCAGCTGTCCTGGCTGTGTCCTCTCCTAACATCCTGCCCACCCCTAGCCCAGCATAGCTGCCTGGGGGCAAAGTGAAAAACAAAGAACTCATTGTTGCTCTATTAAGCCACATTCAGCAATAACTAAAACATTGGTATTTTATCAACACCATCTTGGTCAGAAATCTAAAACAGAGTACCACAGGGGCTGCTATGGAGAGAACAAACTCCATCCCAGCCAGACCCAGTACGGATATCCGAGGCATATGGAGAGTTAGATGGCAGTGGTGGAGAGATGGGCAGAGAGATGACAACTCAGGTTCCTTTTCTCCCCGGCAAGTCTGTACATATTGCTTGAAACAAACCTTGAAATAAGTCAGGAAAGTGTACAAAGCTGAAGGTAAAAGCCACCCACAGTCTCTTTGTGGCTTTTACAAAACTTCAGATTTATATTTGGAATCTGTTCTGCGTTGAGTTTCAGGGAGGAGTGACTATCTGTCATCAGCCATAGCAGGGATGGTATGATTATTGTGGAGACAGGGATGGTAACATTTTGTTTTTTCTTGGTAATACTTTGGTTTTGTTGTTCTATTATGCTAATGCAGTTCTGGAACCTATTAGGTTTAGAACTGAGAAAACAAAGTCAACAATAGGTAATGATGCTTTCTTGTTTGAATGGTCACATTGCCTTTCTTCTTCAGCACAAATCATTAACAGCAGACCTGCAAAAATTCATCATCTTTCTTTGCATGTTCTGTAATTATTTAATAGTCAAGGTTCTCTGTCTCTTCTTATTTTCTATTAAACAATTGATGAAATCCTTGTTCCTTTCAAGCTGTTTTGCACATAAGATAGGGCAATTTCTTTCAACATTTAATCATAAGAGGCAGAGGGCAGATCAGAACAGAATCCTAATTATGTGTTCCCAGTGATACTGTGGAGTTAGCACCATTTCAGGTGGTTGTGTGGTTTGGGTGGGCAGAGCTGCACCCTGAAAATTTTCTTTCTCTGCTTCCCTTCCCCTCCAGTTTTACAAAATGCAATTCAGTCCTTCATAGAGGACTGAAAAATAATTCTGTTCCATTCAAACCTCAGTTTCACTGTCAGAACACAATCACTTCATTGATCTTTGGTTATGTGATTGCTTGAGGCATATCTATTTGACTAAGGCATTTTTGTCACTTGAATTTGATATTGTGAATCATTCTAGGACAACACCCATTACAGAGCAGTGTATTTGTATTTGAAACTACTTATTCTGTTTGCTTCTTTTATGTTTTTAAGTCCTCTTCTTAAATGGAAACAATAATTCTATCACATGCTTAGTTGATGTTTTGTCACAGAAGATTATTTCTTTTCTCTGTAACGTGATTTTGTTAAAAAAACCCTCTCTTTTGTATCACTTCTATAGAATACTGTCTGTTCAAATCTTTATTTTGTTTTTGTTGTCTATTATGGATGGTGGTGGACATTGATATCTTGGAAAGCTTTAATAATCCTTAACGCAGTTTCTTTCTTTCAGCTTCTAAAGATACCTATCACAGGCCTTCCAAACCTAAAACATCGCCCAGTCCACGTGTTACTCCAACTAGAGCAAGTAAGCTTGTCATATTTTGCCCTTTAGTGCATGAAAGTTTCATCACTTTGAAAATTTTCAAAATTGAGGAATTCTCTGAAGATACAGAGATACTTATTGAATAGGCTGTGCTTTGCTGTCATAATCAAGTTTTGCTGTACAGCTGTCATGGAACAAAATAATCAGCTGGATATTTATACATGTCAATAACACACAATGATGGAAATGTGTGGGTTAACAATCATCTTGAGCCCTTGCACACAGGAAAATCTGGATCCTGATTTTCTTAGAGTGTGACAGAAATAGTATTTTTTAACTGCTCATTTAAAAGTGTGAAATTACAGTATTTTCCTGTTCCCAAAACTTTGGAAATAGCTCTGTCAATTTGAAAATTGGTGCTAAATTTTCACATGTCTTCTGCTTTGACTGCTTTGCTGAGGGTTTTTTTAATGCAGAGTTGATTTAAATGAGCTGCAGATTTTTGGAATATGAAACACCTGAGGAGCACAACTAAGGGAGTGTTACAACCACAGCAGTTTTCTCTGCAGTAAGCTCTGTCATTGCTAATAGGAGTGGGGAGTTAATCTGACACTGCACTGTAACAGTCACTTTGTCTTTAGTCTCTACACTGACATAGTATTGATATCACTAACAGGAGATCTCTTTGGGGTTATTTTCAAATGTCAGAAATGATCCCTAAAAAATTTCTTAGCAGGAAATTAATCTTCTGTCAGAAAAATCAAAAGACATACATTGAATCATCATCCTCAATAATGTGTTCAAAATTTACACATCTTCACAGGTCCAAGAATCATCATCCTCAATAACAAATTCAAAATTTTGATCATTTCCACAGGTCCAAAAGAAAGTTGGCGAGTCCCTTCCAGGCCCAGGGCATCACCAAGTCCATTCATCCCACCCACAAGACCCGGTACATCCACTGTGGTTTTGTTGTGCTTGAATATCCAGGGGTTCTTTGGGGTTGTCCTTCCTCAGTGAATCAAGTGTTGATTAACATCTCTTCATATTGCAAATACACTTTCTAATGATCATTACATAGGTGTTTAAAGGAAAATAGAGCTGATTCCTATTTTTATTGGCTGAGTTTTAGTAGTTGCTTATGCTTTTCATCCACATGAACATCTATCACTGATGAATAATCTATGGTGGGATAGACAACACACAAACATTATGAGAAGTTGGAATAAGTTGCTTCTCTCTTGTGCCTGTCAAAAGGTGTTTAGAGAAAAGTTTATTTGAGGGCCTTCATGTATGACTCTAAGTATCTGAAACTCAAACCAATCATGTTTTTGTGACCTGATAATGGAATTTGACTCTTAAAAATACACTTAGAAGGATTTACATACTAATGAACTGCCAAACCTCTGTAACTTCTAACAGTTCTGAAAGTATTCATTGAACATTATTTTGAGTGAGTGTATATTCACTAATTTTACAAAGAATTAATTTATTTTCCCAAAAAAAAAGGAACAAAAAAAATTATGTGTTACAAACTGAAAACAAACCAGTCATGTGAAAGGGAGAATTTTTACCACTAGTTTATACTTACCAGTAACTCTGTGTATCTTCTTGTTTTTATGAAGTTTTGTCAGCTAGTACATTTACAGCTGAAAAATAAAAGACAGCAACAGGTAAATTTGTTACCTTGAGCTGGTCATTATTATTTTCTCATTGCTCCTTGAACCAATGCTAATATATTGTTAGTCTGTATTTCACATAATCTGTTTGTGGTTTTGATTTGTTTTCTTTTATACTAATTGAACTAAATTCTACTCTGTTGCAGGTATTAAAAGATTCTTAACTGATTTGTTGTCTTCACAGTAAATTTCTTTCCCTGTCACACACGTTGTAATCCCTCTGACACTTGTAGGAGACAAGCAGACCATGGCTATTGCAGTTATGGGTTCTGAAATACAGATGGAAATATGTTCCCTGGAGTTTTCTGTGTTCTTTCAGGTTTTGTTGCTTGACTCCAGATTTTGCTAACCAGATTAATTTTCCAGCCATAATTTGATTCATGATTTTGCTTTCTCTTGAATTCCTATATCTATCTGACACTCGGTTTTTCAGGCTGTCATGCAGGGATTGTTTTTCTTTGCAAGCATGAGACATGTAGTACCTGTGTCTAATAAACCTGTCTAATTTCTGAAAAGTATAAACCCTTAAAACAGATCTTTTCTTACAGCTGTTAAAGAGCCACAACATATTCCCTTTAAACCTAGAGCAACTCCCAACCCAGATGTTCCACGCTGGAAGCCTGGTAAATTATCTGGTCTTTTATCAAGCTGCAGTCGATAATTGAACAATTGCTTTCAGGGTGGCAGTGGGGGGAATAGTCATCACTGCATTTGCTGCTATCTGGGTATTAATCTAGGTTAAGAAACCTCTGCAGTTATGCAATGAAATCTGATGAAAACTTCAACAGGTCAAGATTTTTTTTATTTTATGCAGATATTAACAGAAGAAACAGGAATGACCTGTCTATTTTAATCAAGGATAAAAAGTTATTTACAGCTTGTATCTGAGCAACACTCTTCAGTAGTTTGCACCATGGTTTTGAAGGTCTTACAAGAGAAACCTCCCAACGTTGTTGCATTGCTTTTTCCTTATACACACATGTTCACCCAAATTAGACTGAGGATTCCCCTCAGTTACATTTTGATTAGATGGCTCCCCATGGTAAATTCAACTGACCTATGTAAAATAATCAGTGATTTCACTGAAGGGCTCTTACTGTTGTTTCCTAACCATAAATTCCTGAGGGTAAATGCCCAATGCTCTTTCAAAACATCTCTTTCCTCCTGTATAGGCTATAGTGCTGAAAGGTTTCGTAAGAAAGGGGGGGAAAGGGAGATTCCTTTCAATATTCAGATAATTTATTGACATTTTTTCCAACAGAGATCCTTCCAACCTTTGATGAACCAGATACTACTATGATTCCTCGTATTCCTGAAAGAACAAAAGCAACGTTTGGTAACCGTGTTATTTCATAAATAATTATTCTATTTTCCATTCTTTTTAGAGGATATCATCTTAGAGAGATATCATTACATTTATTAAATGCTAATAATGAAATTTTGCTCTACTTGTAGATACTTACTTGCTCTTTGGTCTTGATAAGTGTAATAATGCATGAGCTCATTTACTTTCAAAGGTTCTTTTCCTCATCTTCTAGCCTTTCCAGTCAGGATGATGCAATTCCTCCAGATGTTATCTATTTTCCAGTAAAAGGGGACTTTATTTAAAGAGCAGATAGTGATTCTTCACAGACTATTCTGAGTTGGAAGTGACCCACAAGGAAAATCAAGTCCAACTCAAGTAAACTGGCCCATCACAACCCTTGCATTGTTAGCACCATGCTCTAACCAACTGAGCTAATCGCCTGTTCTTCATGTGAATCATGGATAATTTCATTCTAAAGTGCTCTTGTTCTTCTAATATATCAACAACAGCATAAAGTCTCCAGACCAGCTACGTGACCATCTAAATCCAACTCTAGTTCTTAAAAGCATCCTCTCTGCTAACATCTAGTTGTCCATGTTGGGAAAACTTGCTTAAATATATGAAGTATTAGCTGAGTGTTCTTTCTTCTTAACTTAATTGTCAGCTGTGGACCAATTATGGGTCACTGAATCCAAGCAGTGTCAGGGAGCAGGAGTATTGCTTGAGCAATCTTTGTTCAATCAGTTCTCTCTCCTCAGTTTCAGAGACAGATCTCGACTGTGATATTCTGAGAATGAAATGGGATCATTAATGAAATATTAATACACATTTTATAGTCTTCAAACTATGTTTTTTCTTTTTGAGGAAGAGGAAATTAAAAATGCTTTTAACCATGCTTCTATTTTAATATATATACCCTGTATGCAATGATACTTAGGTTAGTATTCATTTAGTATCTCTTAATGTAGCTTTATGGAGTAGGTGCCCTGCTGTACACATCCGAGCCACCTGAGCAGAAAATGGCTCTTCAGAGCTAGGGGGATGAAGAATACATAGGCTAAGGTGGATAATTTGGGACCTCTCAAGTTGGTGTGGACCACAGATTAGAAAGTGCTAAGATAATCTTTGCCAGTAAATGATTCCTACTTTTCCTTACAAAATTTTTTATCTGAATAATATGAAGATAACAACATTAAATCACTCCCACATAAGAACAAAACAATTTAAATTGTAAATCAATCAAGTTTGAAACAAACGTTCCCCTGAAAAAGAAATCTTGTTGTCAGACACTCATGTATGGCAGATGAGAAAGACATAGGCTATTAGTGTCTCTTTTTGTCCTATTACAGTATGATGATATTAATGAGTATATTCTACACTGCTTGATGCAAACCTACAAATTTGTATATCATTTTCAGAAGTCTTCTTGTGTAATTGGCCATTTAACTTGTTTTCTTTTCTTTGCAGGGATTCCAACTGATTGATTTTCAGCTTTACTCTTACATAATTTACCTTATTACAGATCTGATCATACTTATGTTCCTTGTGTGCTGTGAAAAGTAGTGTGATTTTTCAATTATTATTCTGGGTGCTGTTTGTCTTTATTCCAGCTCCAACTGAAAAACAGTTCATTCATACCAAACGAAAACCAACTGAAAAACCAAGAATGCCATACACCAGACCTGGTAATGGAGTTATTCTTTTAATTTTGTGTTTAATTATTCTTTCCCCAAGTTTCAGGTTTTGTGCTTCTTAATGGAATTATTCATAGCCAGCTTGGTGTTGAAACAAATGCATTACACTTCAGATAATAAATCCAAAATATGGCAAAACTACACTGCAAATAAAAGTAGGATATGTATAATATATACAATGTTTTTCCTCTGCCTATTACATGTAGCAAATGACAACTAAAATGTAGTAATGTGGGTATTGACAAATTTCAGTGGCTAGACAGACTGACTTCTCTATGATTACTTCCTGGTAATCTTGGGTTCTTCTCTGTGAGCACTTTAAAAAAAATCTTTACTTGAAATGCAGCAGAACTCCTTTACAATGCACTTCCACAGTTAGCAACAGACATTGTCTGCTATACTGACATGAAAGTAGCTTTAAAAATAGTTATGAAGGGCTGTTTGACTTCCCATTTTCAGTATAAAAGGAACATATAGCAGAAATTAATAGAAGGATAATTGTGTCTGTCAGCAGTTGATTTTCAAGATATTCTGCTACTCCTTATTTTGGGGCATTTTGCAGGCTTTAGCCAATGCTTTGTTTCTATTACAGATAAATATTCTAAGATTTTTCACGTTTTCTCCTTAACAGCAATACTTCAGACAACTCCACAACCAATTATTACAAAATCTTCTACTACCACTGGTCGTCCAAGGGCAACAATGGGTAAATAAGTTTCCTTAATGTGAAGATGCAGGTATTTCTAACATTTCAATGGAGAAATTTCTAGAGATCATGCCCCAGTGTGGTATTTACATAACACCATTCCACTATCCTTCGTTCTGCTGCCACATGCATGTATCTTCATACAGAGGATTCTCATTTTTATTTTTTGAAGTAGAGCAAAAATAGCCTACAGCTTATATCTGGTTAGAAGTCTGTATTTGTCAGATCCCCAACCAAGCTCAGTGGCTTAAGTTTTCTTTTAGAGCAAGAATTTTAGCCACTAACTCAGCTTATCCTACAGCGCACTGCTGGGACTTTCTGTGTTTTGGATAGCCATTTTGTTTCAGGTTCCAGAAAGCCGTGGAATTGTTATTGTCTTTTTTTCAGGCATTTGAGGCATGCATTTTCTGTGGGCTAAATATGGCATTGAATCATGACTCCTGAAGAATACAATAATAATCTTTTTCCTTTTCTTTCAGCTCCAAAAGAAACACTGCTCATTCCTTCCAAATCCAAAACAGCTGTCGGGCCAGAAGTACCACAAACTAAACCTGGTAATTTACAGTTTGTAACTTTAGAAATGTTCTTGTGGCACTGCCTTAGTTACATCTCTGCTGTCACTGAGTTCTGTGGTCATGGGGCATGCATAATAGGTACACAGAAATTTGTATCATTGTTCAGCTGAGAGTATTTTCATAAATTGTATCAAAGTGAATGCCCAAGAACTGCATCAATTTTCATGGAGAACAGACAGACGGTTTTAGTAGCCATCAAAAAATGTGAGAAATTAAATTAATTTAAATAAAAATATATTTCTATGGTCACATTCACAAAGTTCTTTTCATTTGGGGGATTTTATTATCCCAAATACATTTGATTCAATTTTTCAAGTACTTTTGAACTTCAAGTTACAAAATCACAGTCCAAGATAGTTAGATGCTAAGAGTATAAGCATCTTCAAACCACTGTTTTTTGGGGTAAACACAGCAGATTCAGGGATGCACAGTTATAGTGAATGGTGGTGATACCTCAGTTTCACCCTGGGATGGACTATATAAATAAAATTGCTCAGTAGGGTGGTAGCAAGAGCAAAATATAGTAAGGGGAAGAGAGACTATATGGCAATAAGAGCAGCTCCTGATCTTTCCTCCTCTCTGATCTAACCTCTGAACTGATAAAATGTTAGTTTTAGGCAGATAGCTTAATGAATAGTTTAGTAATTTTCCCCCACTTCTTTCTCCTTGTCCATTTCATTTAGCCAAAAAGATTTTAAGCAGAGCCCCTATTCATTCAAGAACTACATGCTATCAATATATATACACCATATGTACATATATGTTGCTATGTACATCAAACTGAACAGTCCAGGAAAAGGATTTCTTTTCTAAATGTCTTATTTTGAAAGGCTGTTCAGTAGCCAAGTTAGATTCTAAGTCTCAATTGAATAAGAGCTATTTCCAATCATGTCATAGTTAACAAGTGTCATCTTTTGGTACTACTACAAATTCAGTTTTAGGGAAAGAATTTTAGAAAACAGAATTTAGAGGTTTCTTTTTTGACTTTTAAAGTTTAAATCATTTTAATGGTGTACATGCAAAACAAGCTACTGTTACGAAAAAACTGTAAAAAATATTTACTGCTAAATATAAATGGCACTTTTTAGCCACTATTCTTTATGCTAGTAAGTAGGTTATTTTCCATCTGCCTTATTTTAACCTTATTTCCGAAAGACAAAGAGACAAATGTAGTGTGTGCCTCTGCCTGCCAGTCTGTCCTTTTCATCCAGTAACTTAGATACCTTTCAATTATTTCATTTAAATTTGAATGAGGTCTGAAAAATAAATACGTTATTAAAAACTTCTAGAATTTTTTAAGGAAATGTAAGTCAATACAACAAGTATGAGAAAGACCAAAGACTGTCAGAACTCCGGGTTTAGGGCATGTGTTCTGAAGTTAGTGGGGGCCCAGCAGAATAGTTGCACTGTCTGGTTGTCAGCATGAAAATACATCCAGACTAATCAGAACGTGTCTGTCTCGTGTCTGTTAAAATTGTACTAGCAGATGTGCAGATAGGTTTTTAGGAAACAATGGAGACAGATCCTTCATGAAATCCAACTTCTTTAATTTCCCTTCTCACAGAACAATGGTTTATTTTTTATAGCTCCAAGGGCAACACACCTGGGATCAATTAACCTTGTAACAGTTCATGTTGTTGATGGGTCCGAAATAACTTTGGGTAATGAGAATATTATGTCAGTTTATTTTTCATAAGTCTTTATTTTCTCTGCTTTTGCTATATGGCTAAACCTACACTTTAATCAACAGAAATACCTTAATATATCTTTGTCGTGTTCATTGGTTAGTTACAGTCCAGTGCATGTACAAAATGTTGCTGGTTTTAATTTTCCAGCCATTTTTCTTCTTCATGCAATTCTCTATAGAAATAAGTACTACTTGTGCAAGGCTGAGGAGTCATATAAAAAGGCGTTGCCTGATCATCTTTTCTGGTTTTGTCTGACTTACTAATGACATATATCTTCCCAGATTCAAAGTCTTTTACTTGTATAAAAGCATGATTTTCAGGCAGTTTTCTAGCACTGACTGTTTTGTTTATGATCTGCACAGACAGTTTGAATTTCCTTTCCACCTGTGATGTCTTATGTTTAAAAGGAAGTCATTTGCATTTGATAAGCAGTAATATCTCCATTTTCAGTTCCCAGTGAAACATATTACACTTCACCCAAGCCCAAAATTGGTCAAGCAACTGAAATTCCATGGTTCAATGCAGGTAATTTTAAATTTTTTCTTAAATTGTTCTATTGAGAGTCTGTAGATCTTAAGTAAATCTGAACAGTTTAATGTTTAATGGTCTGTTCATTCTTACCTTTAAAACTATTTCAAATACTTAATATGAAAATTTATTTGTCCCCTTACCAAATATTTTAGTTTATTACTCTGAAAATGAACTTCAAACATCAAAGATTATATGGAGGTTTTAAACAGTGTTAGGGTTTTGTATTGGATACTCAGATATATAGTGCTGCAAACACTGATGTAACTGAGTTCCAACCTTTTCCTTACAAAATAAATCTGTAAAACTTCCCAAATCTAAATGTCAAAAATGAGTAATGTGTTCTGTCCTGCATAAGCATTTTCTCTGATGCTTCAGAGAGGCTGGATTAAGTGTTGTGGGTTGAATGTTTATTAGACTTGAATATCAAATAGCCAGCTCTCTTAATTTAGAAAAAAATATTTACAGAGGTTGCTGATTGGGCACAAGATAACAGTGACTACTGCTTATGCTTTCAGCTTCCAGTGTGATTGTCACAGATCCCATTACAACTACAATATCAAAATTATTTTGCAAGTAAAAGGCAACAATAAGAAAATAATAAAGGCAACAATAAGAAAAGGTTGAAGGCTTCTGATTTCAACCTTGGTGATGACACTGTGCTTCAGGTGTCCTGCACAGTGTGTCCATTGAATGCTCCCAGTTGTTTTCTCAGCAATATTTCAATGTCTCATGGTTTTATCTAAGTCTTTGGATTGCGGGGGTTCAGTTTGGTGTTTTATTTTGAGGTTTTTTGTTTGTTTGTTTTTTACAGAACCTAATTAAATGTCTTAAGGCCATGGATACCTTGCAGAGCTAACTCTGTATCCATATCCAGTTGGGTAACTGGCTGTAAATATTTTATATCTTTTTCCTAAACCTACATATGAATGTAACTGGTCAGACTGCATGATGGAGTCATCTGGACACTAAAGAAACTAGCATTTTCCACATGCATTTTGGATTAGAACTCATAGAACTCTCATATGTCCATTTTGCTGTATCGCATTGGTGCATGGACCTTTTTGTCTGGCAAATCGCACTGCACTGTCCGTGTTCCTTTGCACACAGTATTGAAACAGAGCCTTATTTCTTTTAGCACCTCATAAAACACGTCTCACTTCTGCAAGACCAAAGCCATTGGATAAATCACACACCAGACCTGGTAATAATTGTTTATTCAATCTGGGATGGAGAGGAGTTTAAATAATTAATTAATTTCACTTATTCTTAGTGGAATTTTAAGTATTGCTAAAAAAAGAAAGGGGGGGGGGATTTTTCAATCAATTAATAAGCCTTTCCTAATCAGAAAAAAAACCCCAAAAAACCAAAACTGTGTGTGTCATCACAGCAGGTGTTACTTTTTCTACTCCAGTGTGGAATTATTGGCATCACAAAGAAGTAAATTGGATATTCTTCTCATGGAACCTCTTTGTTTTTTCTTCTTTGTCCTTTTTTCTTTTGAAACTCTCTCACAGCTTTTGGTAGAACCACACTAGCACCAGCCAGAACAAGAGCACCTGGACTGCCCAAGTGGATTGTGCCAACAGCAGGTAGAGTTGTGGGTTTTGGGCTTTTTTCATATTTATCAGTAAAAGACCAGAATGTGACTTCACCAAGTCATCTTGAGACCTGCAAAATATCTCATTGTGTTTTATTATAGAATTTAATTCCTCAGAGTGCTGTGTGTAATTGCTTGTACTGAACTTGTTATATAATTC
Source organism: Origma solitaria (assembly GCA_013397895.1). Taxonomy (NCBI): domain Eukaryota; kingdom Metazoa; phylum Chordata; class Aves; order Passeriformes; family Acanthizidae; genus Origma; species Origma solitaria. Next base: position 2,255,018 of record VZRL01002032.1, read on the forward strand.
CTGGGGGTGATCATGAAATTATATTGAGAGTCTGTACAAACTTACAGATGAATGTTTGTTTCATTGCTGTTATGTGGCCACCATTTACTGGTTTTTAGATGTTAGGACCAGAATAATTACCGGAAAACACTTAGTTGAAAAGGGTCACCCAGTTGTTTGTATCCAAGTCAGGAGGCTTGGTAGGAAAGCCTTAAAGCCAGGGATCTTGCTAGTTACTCTCTATGCTTGTGGTGTGTTCAGATCAGACCCACTCACATTCAGACCATTCAGTATTTGGACTGTGCAATATTCAGGCTTGGGTACTTCAGCACCAAAAAATTCCATGGTGGTGGACGACAAATGGGGGTGAGAACTTCAGTTTACATATCCTTACACACACAGATAACAAACGCCCTCAACCACAATGATTTATTAAAAATACAAGTTTTTTGGGGGGAAAGATAATTTTTCCTTTTTCAGTTTTACTTGATTTTTGTGCCCAATCAACCTAGTATTTTCAGTGCTAATTCATAATGAATCTGTATATTTTTAATTTCATAGAGCATTAATTTATTACATCAATACAAATATTATTGGGGATTTTTTTAATACAGCCATTGGTTAATTAAACACATAATTTTGGGATTCTTCATCAGCAATTCAGGCTTAAAATGATAAATAATAGGAAGGAATAAATAAATCAATAATGCACATATTCAAGGCAAACTTTTGGCTGACGACCCACTAACAGTGCTACTGTCCCATACTGCTGCTGGGACCTGTTACTATTTTTGTGCTAGCCAGATTAGGATAGCCTAAGTCATATTCCATTTATTCTAAATGTTTTTGCCTGTTTCTTGCCATGTTTCTTTCTGCTCTCTTTGGCAATTTAATGCCTGTTGCTGATAATAGAATGCCTTGAGCTACTCATTCCTGTGTGTTTTGAGAAGCCCGCCATGTTGTTAGAAGTGGTAAAAAGTCAAAAGAGATGGTTGTACATTTGAATTGAATTAGATTTAACCTGTTTAGAACAAGACATTTTTTTTTTTTATTAGAAAGAGTGAATGGCCTCCCTAGAGGTATATATTCTTTGACCTTTCATTGTCCTCCTGGTAAATTAAATGAGGCTATCAATTTCCAGGACATCAGAGCCAGTTACAGCATTGAATGCCCAATTTCACTAGTTGTGGGTCAAAAAGTTTGGTTATTCATTTGTCTTGGAAATCACCTTATAAGTGAGCTTTCTAATGTCTGATTACTGGAATAGGAGAATGCACACAAGTTTCCAGGAGTGATCACACTAAGAAATTATGCACAAGTACACAATTACATTACACAGTACATTAAGATTTTATCTTCTCCCCTATAGTCATTACCCTGGCAGAGGTATTGGGGGGTTATAAAAAAACACCAGCAAAAACTAATACGTGCTAAGTAAATCAGTAGTGAATTGCTACATGCAGTTTTTTGAGCTTAAAGCTAGTTTAGATTGCTAAAATACTGTTTTAAGCAATCTTACTGTAAGTGTCTGTCTTGATGTGCCCTCCATTTTTTATTATTTCCATATCTTAATAGTAGTGTCTGTTGCCAGGAAGAACTAGAGCTCTGTTGTGGTGGATGATGTCAAAAGTCACAAGACTACTACTAACTGTGCATGCTGTGTGTACTCGCTGGCAAATAAGTACCTTCTTTAGAATTCTTTTGCAAAATTATAATTCCAATAGTGGTTTCCGTTGTCAAATTATAGAAGTCTTTTTTCTATGCGTTAAAGAAACATCCTGAAGATGTCTGTTGGGTAGATTTTGTGTCCTGCCAAGTGAGCCCTTTAGGTCAAAATTGGTATGCAAAGTACTAAAGAGGAGCTGGAATTTGTTATCTCCTGACCACTTCCTTGTACTTCCAACCCCAGTGCCATAACAACTCACTGATACCTTTCTGTGAGTCTGCACCTTTCTTCTGAGAAGTGTGAGAGAAATTGCCAATTAATTTCGTACATTTTTTACATCTTGAGAGGGAACTGCAGCTTTTCGCAACTTTCTAGTCTGTTGTTTTCTTGATGATCAGTAAGTGAAATCCCAAGTCCTCTGTAATGCAAGTATGTCACAGTTTTGTGGCAGTGTCTGAGACACAAGGCTGACTGTGCCCACAAAAATGAATTTGCACAAAAGGGAACTCGGGTAATCAATTAAAGAAATCTTCTACATCTCTCTCAAGCAATGTGCAGTTAATTACCTATTGCAAAAGAATCCCTAAGTCTGCAAAAGAGACTTAAGAAAGAAAGCTCTATAACCTGGAACCCTAAATCTTGAGAGCTGAACAAAGACAAAAAAGGGATTTTTTCAATATTTTCCGTGGTTAGCTTATCAAAATTCTCAACTTTTGATCAAAGATTATCAGTACTCTTAACTGGGCTGTTAGGAATATGTTAGGTATGTAACACTACGCTTTCAGACTTACCTTTAGACATAACATCACTTATTCTTGGATACTCCATTGTTTGAACACCAGTTGGATCTTAATTCCTTGCCGGACTGGCACTGCTGTTGAATGTACTCCATTTCTTCTTCCTGACTGCGCTCGTTAGCCTCAGTGCAAAGATGTTTCACCCCATGCAGACAGTGCTTGGCAGCTGCAGGGCCCAGATGATAAGCAGTGGAATTTGTTTTTTCCAGCAGCAGCACATGGGATTGTGGCTGGTTTCCTGGCAGGCTTTTCGGTCTTCTGGCTAGCTGTAGTGCCAGGTGGTAAACTTGACTGTGGAAAAGAGGCAGGGATTGCTTCCTCATGGCTAGCGTTCCTTATAGTTTTTTGCCATGATTTAGCCATATTCTCTAGATCATCACTATTCAGATGGCTTTTCATTGTAGACTTAGTGTATGTAACTTATCTTACTGAGTTGTTTTTTAGTTTAATCCTAACCATTTAAAAACTGCTCCTGATCTGTTGAACTTCCTGACAAATGTCAGTAAACAAACTTTGAGCAACGTTTCCATTTGCCTTGTGAAAGGGAGATATACATGGTTTTCATTATAATGGCCATTAACTTGTGTTCTATTTTCTTTTTATTTTTTAATCTGTGTGTATATAGCCAAGTTCCAGAGGAACTCAAGTATAAAGGTATTTCAGTTTATTTTATCAAGGGCACTTTTTCCATTACTTCCCTTAAAATGATCCACCCTTCTAATAGTATTCCTACTACAAAACACAGAGGTTAGTTTAAATGCGTTCCAGACCCCTCTAATGCTTCCAGGAAAAAATACAGAATTAAAAGAAGACAGAAAGACACATGCAAGTTATAGATCTATTCTCAGTTCTGTTAAAAGTCTGGATGAATGTGATAAGTGCTTCTAAGAAGGAAATTACATTAGCTAGAATAAGGCATGATAAGGCATAGTTGTGCAGGTACCTTGTGTGAAAATACAAACATTTATGTAACTTTAAGGTGTATTGAAATATTAAAATATTCCATATGAAGGTATTGTGGTTTGAAATGTTGACTTTTCATTACTACTTCGCTAATGGCAGAACAGCAGTGTACGTTTCTGAAAAGAATATTACTCCTTCCAACTAGAACATATACAATATTTTGTTCATTCCTAGCTGGTATAACTCAGAAAAGATTATGATTCTAAAACAGATTCTGAGGAGGGGGATAGATAGGCTTTTCCTTGGACACTGTAGCATGCAAAAAGAATTTAGACTTGTAATAGATACTTGGGTGTTTTTGTGTGAATTAAACAATGTGCTACTACATTTTATTGATATGTTCACTGAAATGTGAACTGATAAACTAAACCTGCTCTAACTGTAAGTCATGAGGTACAATATTTTTATTTTTTAAATCTGGTGCTGGTCTTCACATACCTGTTCTTCCTTGAATATCATTCACATGAAACATTGATTATCACTCTGGTACTTTGTGTATCTGAAGATCTAATTAATCATTTTATTCATCTGAAGATGGATTGCAGTTATATAAGACCACGTGATGTGTTCAGATATTTTAGACATGGGGACCAGGTCATCTCCATCCTTTTCCCACCTTACTACAAGTCCCATTACTTCAATCTTCAGTAAATTATTTATCATGTCGATGTTACGAACTGTGGATTTGTAAGGAACATGCCACAAGAATGGCCAAATAGTAAAGTAATTGAAAAATTATCTGTTTCATACCATCAAAATACTAGTGAAATGTCAAAACAACTGAGAACCAGATCATAAACCTATGAAATCTTTAGCTGAAGTCCTTAGATCATGTTGGAATAGGGTTGAAATTTGAGAATGAAAGTCATATTGAGGGGTTTTTTTTTTTTTAATATATCAGATTTCAGGGGTTTTTGTCTTACATCATGAGCAAGGGTGTGTGGGGTTTTTTCCCACAAGTATGATGACGTTGCAATGCGTCTTCTCGCTTTACCATATATACAGTTTTTATAAAGTAAATACACTTATTTGGTGTAGAGAAAGCATATTAATTTAACTGTCTGGTGGTACTATAAATAGTGGCATGTGAAACGGTTGTTCTCTACCAGGAGTTGTGTTGATCTTTTTAATGCCACTTACTTTTTTAAAAACGTGTTTATATAACTTTTAAGTAGGATTTTCTCTTATATACAGACTGGATGCTGTGTATACTTTGTCTCCTGTACTCCAAATATGGTGAATATATCTGGTCCAGAATGGTTCTAACCATTTAATATGGAGCATGTCCAGAGATCTTATTATGGGGAGAAGGGGAACTTTGCCCTTTGCAAGAATCAATGGACATTTTATTCTCTACACTGAAAAACTGGAAAGTCTTCTCTACTCATTTTTCACACATAATCTTGGTTTAACTCATCTGTTACCTCTTCAGCTTATTAATTTTCTCTTTCCAAATATACTTTACTCGAAGAAGGTTTAAAATTAAACTGAAGACTTTGTAGAACCAGATCACTTTCTACTTACCTGAATAAGAAGAAAGTGAATATCACTAAGTTATCAGTAAAAACTTAGGTGGGCCACACATGTTGGTTTTGCACATCATGTCAGCTGGAGTTTGAACATATGCAATATACAAGTATTCCATGATGTGGTGCCACACTGGAGATACTTATTTAATTTCCTTTTTTTCACAGATGACCTTTATATACCTGAGGATACTGCCAGACCAATTGTCATTGATGTCAAAAGACCTCCAGAATATGTTGATACCTGGCAAAAGCCGATTTCTGGTAAGGTTAATAAAAGTAGACAATAAAGCAAATTTTAACAGTTATTCAGAATAAAAACACAGCCTTTCCTGAACACAAAACACCTCCGCTGAGAAGAAAAAGTAATTCTTGATCAACCTCATCAATACACCTTCTCACGGCTTCAGGATGCTACTAAAAGAGATAAAAATAAGAATATTTCATAGTAATTACTTAGTCACGTACATATGCTTAGTCACTGCATCTGGTAGAAATTATCACCACCAGAGTTGTATTCTTATAACGCAACAGCCACAAGACTATAAGCACTGATTTTTTCACGCTGAAAGTTTCCACATGGCAAAGGTGAATAAGGTAAAAGCAAAACCAACCTGTACCCCCATGTATGAGAGAGTTTTGTTGGATATTAGAAAAATTAGAACATTAGGCTTGAAGGCAAATAACAGTGTGGAGTAAATCAGGTTACAGAGGTTTTTTACACGTGCTGTAGAAGGCTTGTAAGGTTTATTTTTCTGCCAAGCATTGCAGTCATGTTTTCAAAACAATCAAAGTATTTTAATTAAAAATGGCTTCCACATAATACACTTTAAAAACAGGCTTTTTGATTTTCATGTTTTTCTAGTCAGCTCCTTAGAAATTTTGTTTCGTCTGAGAAGTTTTAGTACAGAATATGTGTGCCATACACACACACACACACACACACACACACACCTACGACAGGTAAATATACTGATGTGTAAAGAATTTCTTTGTTTCATAAGCATAACCAAATACAGAACTTATTTTAGCTGTGTTTTTTTCTGGCATAGAAACTGACTGAAAATAAAATCTTTTTTGTTTTACTGTTGGATTTATTATTCAGCTGCAGCTGCTTTTTTTAGGTATCTTCTCCTTTGAGAACATGTTACTGGATTTAAAAACACTAATTTATAAATTGCTGATTATTCCTTATCCCTGTTGAATTTCCTTTGCATGTAATTTACCTCCAAAAAGATAAGACAACTTGACAACCAAGTTCTGATGATTTATAATTTTTAAGTTTATTCAATCTGACCACTGTATTTTGCAAAGATGAAGTCCAGTGTGATATACTGCTAGTATCAGCTGAAGGCAAATTGTAAACTGAAAGCAAGGATGATGCTTTGCACTTTTTGTTTCTGAATGTCAGGCAGTGGTGTTTCCTTAAGTAAATCCAGTTTGTGATTTGCAGAGACTTGAAGTTTTTTTATGCACATGGATTTGAAGGGATATCAATATCAACTTTTACTCATTTTAAGATATTTGATGGCTAAAGTTAAGTTTCTGGAGCTTCGAAGTAAGCCAATACCTTGAACTATAGTCATAAAAGGCAGTTGGGTATGGTTGTGAAATTAGCTACTACTGTTCCATAATTTTCTTGTATAATTCCACAATCTCAGGTCTCTTCACAAGGCCTGAATATGTATAACAAAATTCATGGAATCATAGCATAGTCTGGGTTAGAAGGAATCTTTAAAGATCAAACAGTTCCACTCCACTTGCCTTGGGAGGGACACCTTCCATTAGACCGGGTTGCTCCAAGCTCCATCCAACCTTTCTCTGAACGTTTCCAGGTTTGGGGGCATCCACAATTTCTCAGGGTAACCTGTGCCAGTGCCTCACCACCCTCACAATAAAGAATTTCTTTCTAATATCTAATGTAAACCGACTCTCTTCCAATTTATATTATTATCTAATATCTAATTACTACTACCCTTTAAACAGTTTAAAACTTCTTGTCCTACCACTACAGACCCCATTAAAAACCCTTCTTCATTTCTCTCACAAGTCCATTTTAAGTACTGAAAGCTGCACCAAGGTCTCTCTGGAGCCTTCTCTTCTCTACACTAAGCGACCCCAACTCTCAGAATTTCTTCATAGGAGAAGAGCTCCAGCCCTCTGATGGTTTTTGTGGCCCTTTCATGGACTTGCTCAAACAGGTCCATGTTGTTCTTGTACTGGAGACCCAGACCTGGATGCAGCACTCCAGGTGGGGCCTTATGAGAGCAGAGACAGAGAGAGAGCCTCATGAGAGCTCCCTCGACCTGCTGGCCACACTTTTTTTGGTGCAGCCCAGGACACAAATGACTTTCTGGGCTGCGAGCCCACGTTGCTGGCTTGTCTCTAGTTTTTCATCCACCAGTATCCTCAAGTCCATCTCTCCAGGACTGTGTTCAACCTGTCCCTCATCTAGTCTGGGCTGAGACTGGTGACTGTCCCGACCCCGGTGCAGGACCTTGCACTTGGCCTTGATGGGCTTTAGGAGGCTTGCACTGGCCACTGCTCAGCCTGCCAGGGTCACTCTGAATGGGATCCTTCCCTCCAATTTGTCTGCTGATGGCCAGCTGGGTGTCATCCACAGAATTGCTATTGTCTATGTCACCAGTAAAGATGTCTGTCCTAGGAGGCTGCTCATCCTTCTCTTTCATCAAGAGTGACTGAGTCAAGGAAATAGATTCCCAGTCCATAAAGGAGCCTTGAGGTTAATTAAATCCTAGTATTTCACCATGCTGTTGCACTCACAAGAATCTACACTATCACAAAATCCTTAAATTCTATAGTGCATCCTAGTTTGCGAGCTCAGTCTCTACACGTTGGTAATTAGATTTGGTAGCATCATTGACCATCACCCAAATCATTGTGGGAAGGAGTAGAAGGGAAGAGTAAGAATTCTTGGTTTTGCAGAGTACGGTACAGTAGATTCAATTGTGATCCACTACACTGAATGTGATGCTTTTGTTTGCATGTAACTGTTGTAATTTTGCTGCTCAGAAAATATGATAGAAACCACTGGCAAGTCAATACTTGCACATTTTTACCTCATAAATATCTTGGAAAATCCCATTCTCTAATTATGGGCAGGGGGAAAGCAATGATGAATACTACCATATAGTAATATCTAGGGTATGATGACTTATATATACAAAAATTTGTTATCCTTTTTCAGGCCTTAGGCATATTTTTTTAATCTCCATCTGGGGGTTAAGAATGAATACGAAACCAGCAAATGCTGTTTTCAAAACCACTACGTCTTCCTGAATTAGATAGAGCATTATTTTCTGTCTTGATCTGAGGGATTTAAAAAAAATAAAAACCAACTGTTTTATAAGTGACTATAAGAGTCCAAAAGGGAAAAGGGAACAGAGAGAGATGGAAACATTCCTGTTTGTGTATTTTAAGTATTTCTAAAAAAACTCTCCTAAATGAGTCTTTGGATCTGCTCCCTTCTCGCCCACAACTCTCTATTTATAGGGTAAACTAGGGGCTGATACATAGGACCCAAGGTACCCTATGGAGCCAGTAATTCAGTATCAGGCAACTTGTGTAGTTGTTGACATTGGCAGCATTATACAAGTTATATTACTCTTGAGAATTTTCTCCTTTTAGGTATAAAAAGTCTTCTGTTACATAAATGCGTTGCACATATCTCCTGGATTTTCTTAAGGAAAGAAGGGCAAAGGTGAATAGTGGAACAAAAATCTTTTCCTTTGCCTTTCCTTTGCATAATAAAATCCTTCATAATTGGCTGGAAAATACAGTTAAATGATTTGTAAGTATGAATTAAGAGGCTTAGGTTTTCCTTTTAGACCTCACTGTCAAAGGACATTACCAGATAAATTTAATGGTACTGGCTGGAACTGCGCATTGAAACAGCTGAGTTGGGCACATCAGAAATCTCTACCACAGTAACTGTCTTTAGCTATGTCTGTGCATGAGGTGACAGCAACTTATTTCAGGTTTGAATGGCATACAATAAAGTGTTCCTAATAATTTCATTTTCCTACATCTTTTGCTTCAAGCTGAGGGTGGCCAGTTGTATTAGTCAGAAAGCACAAGAGGTCAGAAATTTTGTGAGTGGGTTACTGAAGATGTTTCCTAGTACACTGGGGTGGTGTTCATTGTGTGAAAATATGCCCATTCAAATGCCAAAAAATTACTGTTGACAGAAATGAGTAACTACACAAAAAGTGAATCACTGAAACACTTGGACAAAATCCCAAAGGAACTACATTTTTTTAGTGTCAGCTTGGTTTAAAACTTCATGGCACACATTTCTTAGAGAATTTAAGGCTGAAAATACAACTCGTTTCAGCTCCTAACCTCACCTCTCCACTTGTGATACCATATCAGGCATGAAACATTGCTTGAGAAGTCAGAATACAGCTTCTAGTGTGCTTCTGATTTTATGGAATTTGAGGTAAAATAATAACGCTGTCTTGTAATGTCATTCAGTGACTACATCACCTGGCCCTCAGCGCCCTCCTCTACCTCCTGCCAGGCCTACTCAAATGAGAAGAAAACCTCTGCCTCCAAACACCGTGACTGGTAAACCAGGGAGTCCAGGTATCTCAACCTTTTTAACATAAATATTTCATTGTATGTGAGATAATACTGGCTAGCAGGGTATAGGAGAATTTTATAGTGTAGATTTATTTGATGTGTGATATCTATAGAAACTAGTCTTTTGGAATATACAGGCCTTGTGTCTTTTGTCTTCTTGCATAAACCCTGTTTCCTTTTTTTCCCCCTAACCTGGTTATCTCAAAATCATCGCTAGTAAGGGTGCTGAAAGCAAAATAGCACACTCCAAGTCATCCTTTCAGAAGATCAACTGTAAGAATATTTCATGTCTAGTAATAGCATTTTACCTATTTAATGTGCATGTTGGATGGGGTAAGTTGAATATTGTGCTTCAGTGCCTACTCCTGACTGGTTATTTGTAAAGAAATTCCTTACATATATATGGCACATCCATTAACCACTGCAAATAATGAGCTGATAGTCACCCAGACAACTAATTGCACAGGGAGGTAGAGTGAGCTATTTCGTGTGTAGAGTTTAGCTTGATTGTTGCACTAAAGTATCCTAGTTTCTCAGTTTCTGTTTAAGAGGACACAGAAACTTCCACATTTCCTATTTTATTTTAATTTTGTCCTGAAGTAGATATTCAATATCCACATGGATGTTTTGTCAGTGGATTCCTTAGGCTAACATTATTCCAGATAGTCAGAAACTATCATCTCCTTAAGCTTAATATCATGACAACTGCTTTCCTCTTCATATCATTCTCTGTAGCTCCTTGGAAATATAAAGGTCTTGGTTCTACTGTATTTCCTCTTGGGGTTTTTTTTGTTTATTTCATTTGGGACTTTGTTTGCTATTAAGGTACTAAAGGCCTAAATAATTCTTTAGTATTTTGAGCAGCAGATGAGTAGCAAGAATCTCCAAGATGGATGAAAGGAGCTGTGTATTTTCTCAACAACAGAGCCAAGATTGAAATACTGTGTCTGTACTTGATGTTGATGGGTGTTGTTTCCTTAGTAATAGCTCCAACAAAATAAAACACATCATCAGTCATAGACCTGATACATTTTCTTTTGGTTGTATTGGGATCTGTACTAATTTTCTCCACTAAGTGTCTAATTAATTTACCAGTGTTTTGAAATTTCACCCTTTTTCCTTACAGCAGAGGCCAGGTTATGTGGCAGTCAGCAGTTACCGTACCTTCCTAGGCTTTCAAGATGGAATAAATTGGTTAAATGATCTGGTTCTTCCTTGTGGGGCCAGCAGAAGATTTTCCTTCTTCTGTGTTTCCTAGTGTTTTATCCAGCTTAGTTTTAAAGATCATAATTTTGTTTCTTTTTGTTCCCTAGAGAGACAGTTCCACTGTACTAACAGGAAAAATTTGCCTCAATGTTCTTCTTGAATTTTCCCTGTTAGAATTCTGTCCTCTTTCTCATTAACACTGAGGTTAATTCCTTACTTGCATCTCTCTAGCTCATCCAGTGGATATCATGGAAAGGTTTCTATGCAGACAATAAAAGTCTCCTGAATGGGAAAAAACCCAGAAATTAGAGTTTCAGAAACTTTGTAAAACTGAAGTCTGGTGAGAATCTTTCAGATTTCCACTTTATTAAGAAAATTAGTGGAAAGTAGGGATTTTTGGTTTGCTGGAGTTCTACCTTCTGTTGCCATGTTCTTCTGTCATATGTGCAGGAGAGGTAACTACATTATACAGTTCTTGGCTCTTCAGGGTTGAGATTTCACTGTCATGTCATAGTTATCTGGGAGTATCTGCAAGTTTTGTAAATTTAACTCTTGTCTTTTACAGCTATTTTGAAAGAAGTCAAGACATCCTTTACCATGGATTGTTTGCCTCTTAGAAACCTATTTTATTAGGTTGTAACAGCTGAAGAGTAAAAGCAGTGTCACATAATCTAATTTTTTTTTAAATAACTATTTAATTCTAGGAGATAGTATTGCCTCTATCAGTCAGTTTCTGTCCAGACTCATGGAACCTACATCAGAGCTGAGTTCAGAAAGAAAACTTTTTTCCTTGGGTCATGGAGTATTATAAATGTTGAAGATGTTGGACTTGGCTGCATTTTCTTTCCTTTCATTTGAACTGTATCTTAATTTCATTTAGTGGGAGTTCCAGTACTCCTCTGTGGTTAAACTCTTAATGCAGACCACAGTTAAGGACTTGGTGTTTATCGCTATAAATGTTCCAGCCCCACCCTTGCTAATGTATGTGCTGTTTTGGGAGCAGAAATGAAAGGATCTTACCTATATTTGAAGGAAGAATCCAAGTTTCAGTTGTTGACTTCATCTATTTTGTCTTTCAACTCATGAAGAAATGTGCCTTTCTTTGAGGATCAGAAATGTCAGTGCTGGCCATTTTGCATCCCTTCACCAGTTTGTGTAGGATGGTTCTGTGCATTAAACCAGGTTATATTCTAGCTGACTAAAGTCCTCCAAGACAAACTCAAATTAACAAAGAATTTTCTTACTGGATTTCAGGATTGGGTTACATTTGCAACTAGCACAATTCAGAACTTCCCTAAATCCAAGAGGGATTACCATGATTTAAATGAAAGTACTTTTTGCATGAAGCAGTTGTCACAAATCTGAGTTCTCTTAGAAAATCACAAAGCTGTTTGACGCCTTCAAATACTGAATGTCTTGTCCCTCCATCTGTCACTACAGCTAAGCCTGCTGGACCAACACCACCTGTGAGGACAGGAACACCATATAAGACACCAACAGCTTTTGCAACTCCAGACTATTATGGTGAGCATATTACAAACTGTTCCAGTTTTTTCTTTTTTCTTTTTTTAAAAATTAACATTAAGGTTTCAATTTTTCTTTTTCTGCCCTTCCCTGAACTATATTGATGCACTGTATATTTAATATAAAAAGTATTCTCTCTGGGGTGATTCTGATTTCTTTTACGCCACTTACTGACTTTTCTAACTTGACTGGGCTTATCTAGCTCTCTTCTGTTACACACCTTGGCAGCTGAGACCATGACAGGCCTTCCATCTTCCTAAAAATCCATACATGCTGATCAGACTTTCAGTAATATTCAGTGGCAATTTAAAGCTCTGCATGGAGTAGATAAGGCACTTCTTTTCCTGAACATTTCTATTTGCACAGGACATAAATTCAAAGTATCGCTTGTCAGTGACTGATAGTGCTCATCATAGGTGTAATAGCCCCCTAGTTTTTTGATCAAACTGCCACCATTTAAATAGAAAAAAATTGTAGTAGTGCAATCGTAGAGGTCAGTAGAGTAATTTGCCCTTTATAAAACTGTGAGTTGATTACAAATTCAGAGCTAAGTCTTTTCAAAGTGGCATACAGTAATGGGTTTGGAGGAGGACGTGTTTAGAATTTTTGAGCCCAAATGTGCAGTTGTCATGAATAACGCTGTGTCTAATTTTTGTGTATTTACCATAATACTTAAATTCTTGTCTCCTTACAGTGTTCATGAACTCACTGTGGCCCTTAGTGCTCAGTAAAGCAAGCTGGATGCCCGATTTATTTATAAACGCTTGTTGGGAATGTATTGTGTTTTATCTGTTGAGGTCCATTGTAGCATTTTCATCATGTTTGGTGTGGTGGCTAATTAATACAACATTGTATCATGAATCCTGACTGTTCTAGCACATTTCTGTTCACCAGTGTATTTGCTTTCAATTTCCTTCAAGTTTTGTGGAATTTGTACACTCTGGAGACAGAATTTTTTGTTTCCTTGTTATTTTTAGAGAAGTTACTGTGCCAGTGTAGTAGTTCTATATATTCTAGGAACATAAACAAAGTTTCACACTAAACAGCCAGTACAGAGCAAAAAGATCCTTTTTCCAAGGTCTAAAAAGTATTTTACATATATTACATGAACTGAATCCAGCAGCAGTCATGAAATCTGTCATTTTGGTTATGGCTTTCTATACTAGCAGGTAAGTACAGGGTTTACCCGACATCACTGCCAAAACAGAGACCCTAAAACGAAAAGACAGATCTGGCAGTGAAGGTCATTTATCTTATATGATTTAAAATGCCAAAGGAACTGTGAAATGTTGCAGTTCTAACACTGAGACTTCGTATGTATTGCAAATTATATTATAACTGTGTTTCCTACAGTTGATGAAACTGTCTTCAGCTCAAGTCCTACATCAGAAACAGATTCTTCAGGCAAACCAAGGTATCAAGGTAGGATATTAATAGCTATGGTATTTTTATTTCTGGGAGCATATGAAGTCTGACCTATCTTGCATTAAAAGTACCTTATTTGGTTATTCAAAGGCCAAAAAGCCCAAACAGCTTAATATTGAATATATGGGTTTTATTCTGAAAGTTTTGTGTTTGACTTGTGCAGACTTTTGCTTGGTGTCCTGAGGTAGATGCTGTGCCCCAGGTGAAATGACACTGCTCTTTTGTAAAAACACTCTGTTGAGTAACAGCTCTTTCCTATTGCTCTTAGCCCCCCATGTCAAGTACATGAAGAAAGATGATGATGTGCCTTGCTCCATCACAAGCTCTCTTGAACATTTTCCTCAAGAAGAAACTGGCAGCAAGGAAGAGCCCACTCGTCCTCCACAAAATCCTCCAACCAACCTCACGGTAGTGACTGTTGAGGGCTGTCCAACTTTTGTCATACTGGACTGGGAAAAACCAGACAACGACACTGTTACTGGTTGGTTTGATTTCTTTCCTCCATTGTGTGGTAATACAGTATTTCCAGCTTAATTTACTTTCACAGTAGTTTTTTGTCATTTAAAAGTGCTTTAATCCCCAGGGATTAAAGGACCCCAGTGCTTTAATCCCCAGGGATTAAAGGACCCCAGTGCTTTTATTTTGTGCTACTGTCAGCTCCAGTGTGAGTAAGAAAATGCCACTAAATTATAACAAGATTTACACAGCTAGGATCATTGCTGTCAGTGATGGCACAAAAAGATATGTGAGAAGTATGACTCTGTATCTTCTCCAAATTTCTGGCTTCTCTCTGTAGAGGACCTGGTAAGATCTAGCCAAGAAGTTCCAACAATACAACAGTCTGTATAAATGCACACACATAATGTAGACATCTTTCTTGATATGAGGATGTTGTTTAACAGTGGGCCAGACACAATCAAAGCTTACATCCATCTAATAAGTCAGTAGAACTTTGCCAGCATAATATTTGCCATACCCACCAGAGGGTCAACAATCTCCCTCTTAAAAGAATCTAGTTTTTTTCATTTCTAAAGGAAGGTGTTTGTATTGAGAATAAATGCATGTGAGACATGCAGGACTCCGTACAGACAGGTAAAATTACAAGATGGTAATTCCTAATTCTTCCGTCATCTTCTGTATATCAACACTAACTTAGAAAAATTTAATGTTGATGTTATTTAACATCTCAGTTAATGACTCATCGAAATCAATTCTGAATTCAAGAGAAGGCATTGAATCCTGTTTTCTGAAAACAGTGATTGCTTCATATTGGCACCAGTATGACATTACTTGTTTAGACAGGCTTAAACCAATTTTTCTGTCATCTCTGTCTATTTTTGTAGTTATACATGTTTTTCCAATCATCTTATTTAGGCATCACGTTTTTTTAGATTTTTTGGGGGTTTTTTTAATAAATGCACTGTTTCAGAAAGAAAAGTGAAAACAGAAAACATAACTTGTTGCATCATTTTGGTTTTTGAATGGTTACTTTGCTTGACTTTAACTATGTACAAGGTGTTTCATTGGATACGCCCAAAAAAAAGGTGTAATGGAAAGGTCTGACAAATAACTAGCAAAACAGTGGTCAAACTCACCTCCTTGTTTTCACAATAACTGCAAGTGTCAGGAACCAAGACCATTTTGCTCATGCTTTGCTCCTGTTGTGCTGCCACAGAAATGCAGTGCAGTTTGTAGCCTTGTGCACTGCGCAAGCAGGCACTGGATGGACTCGGTTGTTCTTTGTGTGTGTGTGTGTGTGTGCGCATACTCATTAATTGCATGCACATATTTGCATTCTCATTAATTGCCTTCATTTCCTTTTCCGACTTGAGTGAATTAAAAAGTCCAAATCACACTTTGACTTTGGGCTGGCAAAAGGCAGAAAGGTTGAATTCCTGTAAAATTGCTTACTCATTCATTATCTGCTTGTACTTATGCAGCCCCATTAAGAGATTTTACTTAATCAAATTTTTATTTACTGTAATTTTTCAGAGTATGAGGTTGTGTCAACTGAAAATGGAGGAAGTGATGGAGAAAAGGAGAAATCAATTATCACTACAAATCAAACCCATTCTACTGTGGAAAACCTAAAACCTGACACAAGGTAATTAAATAATCCAATTTTCTAAATTAATCCAACTAATTTAGACTGTAAGCTGTCTGCCACTTCAAGTGGAAATACATCTGCAAATAAGACCCAATTGGCCTTACTCCTTTGATAGAAAGGGTGTGGTTTCGTTTTGCTGTCTTGCAAGTTAACAGACAAAACATATTTGAGGAATCTTTAGGAACTTTCCAAGAGTATTTGTTGGCTGGACAAGCTACAGAAGTGACCTGTTGTATCAGAATGACTAACTGACAAATGTAAGAAATTTACCATGGAGAGAAAAAACACATTTGTCCTGTATATGTTGTTTTCTTTCAGTGTCTTAAAACAGCTGGAAAATTATAAATGAGTAAGTGAATTCCGGTTGATGGCGTGCTTCTCATGTCCAAATAAGCATGATCTATCTTTAAATATCATATCTCATAAAATATCTTATTATGGTAAAATTCAGAGCAGGGAAGAAAACCACTTGTCTTTTGTTACATTGTTTATTAATTGCATCAGAAACTTAATGAGTGACATTTGGGGATCTTCTTGTAAGACCATCTATTTGGCTTTGGTAGTTGGATTTCTCTGTTTTAGAGAAACTTCCCTCTTCTATTATTATCACCCAGAAATTGAAAACACAGTGCAAAATTCTACATAGAACCCATGTTGAACCTTTATTTTTAGGCAATGTGTGATGTAATCTGGGGTGTTGCTTCAAGCTCATGTACTTGTTACCAGCAGCTCCTCGGAGAAGGAATGAGGAGCTACTGCACAAAGTGGAGGGCAAGGAAAGAGAAATGGAAAATCAAAGTACATGGGGAAATTGTGATACCCCAAAAGAGCATCTTTGACAGATGTCAAAAGATGGGCTCACAAGATGGGCTAGAATTCCTGAGTTTTGCTTCAAGAATTCCTCTGTTATTTCGTAAAGACAGGCGGCTAGTGAGAGGGTGAGATGCAGCTATGTTGTTTTGTCATGTTAAGAGGCTAAACTTATCAGGCTGTGCTGTTTGTGTTTTCATTTCAGTTCTGCTTTGAAATAACACAGTTGCACCTTTGAAACGAGCTCTGTGTTATTAAGCAGATTCTCTTTCATTACATGTTCAAATTCTTCATGTCACATATGGTGGCAGAGAAAGAATGGATTTTGTTAAGTGTAGAAAAGATGTGGAAGCATAGAAAAACCCTTGCTGCTGAGAGCAGTGTCCACATGATCATAAGAGAAAAGCTTTTTACACTGGTCTCTGTTCAGAAAGGAAGCAAGAGGGAGACAGGCCATTGCCCAAAACTGAAAACCTTTGAGGTAAATTGCAGTGGTGTATGTCACTCAAGTCTCACCAGATTTAAGGATGTAAAGGCCTCAGACTGCCTCTGTTCAATAAAACTCCTGTTCCAAACAAAATGTGTGTTTCCTAATTTTGAGGGCACCTTGAGAGCTTTGGCTGAAGCACAAGAAGTTAGTGTTACCATTTAAATCCAGGCTTGCTGGCAAACTAAATTCAAGAAAAATAAGAAAGTGGTTAAAACATCTGGCATCATGTAGACAGTATCTGTTCTGCCAAGGAACATCACATGTCCATAATAAAAGTGTCCTGTCTATCAGGAGCTGCTCATTAGATGAAGAAAATAGACCTGTGGACAAAACTGACTGAAAATGGGAGGAAGAACAAGAATTAAACACAGCTCAAGATCCATTAACAGAGTCCCTGAAATGTCTAGAAATTCATTAAGTAGTACATTAAGACTGGGAAGGAGACTTTTCCATAACTAGCCTTAAGAAAGAGCTGTAGAAGAGGTGGAGCTGGAAAGAAACTTGGAAGAAAAAATAGAAATCCCTCT
Organism: Origma solitaria; assembly: GCA_013397895.1. Classification (NCBI taxonomy): domain Eukaryota; kingdom Metazoa; phylum Chordata; class Aves; order Passeriformes; family Acanthizidae; genus Origma; species Origma solitaria. The sequence goes on from VZRL01002032.1 coordinate 2,272,640, forward strand.
CACAAGTGATGAACATTTAAAATAGTACCAGCAAGTATACGAAAAGAGAGATGCTCAGTAGCAGAAGGTGGACTAACTGGGAAGAACCTCTTGGCCCAGGAACACTTTGGAGGAACCAACAAGCTGAATTTCAGAGCCTGTTTTATTCAGCTTTCCTGAAGCCATCAGTGAGGCTCGTGTGAATCCCCTATGCTGCTCTGAAGGTCCAGTGCATTCAGAGCTAAAGGCAGCTCAGGACAGATCTAAACAAGACAGACCTTAAACAAAGGCTTCCCAAAAAGGCATAAAAATGTTTGTGAATGTGCTATCTCAGTCTTCATGGGTAAATTTAAACCAGAAAGGCCCTAGAGCAGCAAGCCAGTTCAAGCCTGTAGCTGTGCAGATATACTCTCTTGAGGAGCTGTACATGGCAGAGGTGGTCTGCAGTCACTTTGGCCAAGGTCTATTGTCCTGATGAGGTAATTCAGCTAGGATATCTTAGTGCCTGGCCCAGAAGATAAAGAGTTAATTGCCCACAACCAGCAGGAGGAAAGCAGGACAAACAACTTCAGTGTAAAGGGGGCAGAGCAAGCAGCAGGGAAAACCTGGGTTCATCTGAGCCTGCCAGATCATGCTGTTTGTTTGCTTTTCTCTTTTGCATTCTTCATTCAAATAGGTCATACTGCTACACCTCTGGGAAGCTCCGCAGCAAGGCAGACACCCTCCTTCCTTTGAGCTGGCCTTTTCACAAGGCAGCTTTTAAAGATTAGGAGTTGATGGCCAGACTTTAAATATTTCAGGAATTTGGACAGTGTTAGGGAAGCAACAAAGAGACTTTTACAGTCGCTCATCAAAAATTGCATGTGCGACTGCAGCTGTCAGTAAGTACAAACACAGAAGTTTAATGGGATGAGGATTATCATGTAGTATTCTGTGTATCCATTTTGCTGTCTGAAAAGTGACTAGATGCAGAAAAAATGCACTGGCTGAAAAAGAAGCTCTGACTTTGAGTACAGTAGTATGGAAAGGAAAATGGACTTTCATAGGCATACAACAACTTGTGAAGGTTACTTTTAAACAAATGAAGTTGTATATATTATGGCCTTTCTGTCTTATATATGGCAGCTCTATTTGTTCTTGGTGACTTGACTGCAAGACTGATACTCTGAAAGTAAAATAGAGATTTGAAAACTTTCTGTCTGTGAGGACATGGACCCTTTAAATAAATGTGGGGCACAGTCAGCTGCTTTCTGATGCAATTGATTGTTTGGTTTGTTTTTGGCTTTTTTCAAAGAAATGTTTTAGGAGTTCCTGTACAATGTGATTTCATTGGAATGTTGAGATCCATATGTTTTTTGCCCAAGGAAAGGTACGTCATATCCGTACCATTTTCCCACAGTAGGGCATGCCTCACAGTTGACAACCACACATTAACTTAAAGGATTTTTCCTTCTAGGACAAATATTTTGTCCTCTTTTTCACCCAGAGAATTGCCAAATGTTATGATTGCAGAATTTCCAATCTTAGAAGACCTCTGATAGCTTAGATAACATCAAAAGTTCAAATCTTGATATCCATTATTTGGTTGGTCAGAGTTCCTGCAACTGGTACCCTTCCTGGCACTAAGCTGCTGTCTGGCTTCAGTCTAGAATTCTGTTTAATTTCATGAGGTAGTTTGCTTCTGATTGTAACCTTTACTGAAATATCTCCAAGCATGTAGTGTGGTTATGCTATGTGAGCTAGACAGCTCTATATATCGCTCTTATACAAGTAGTTAATTGGATATAACTGGCTCATGAAGAAAACGTCCTCTTGTTTTATGAATGTCTTCTGCTTAACATTTCTATTATAGATGTGCTTCTGTGATCTAATATTCACATAAACACAGCTGTTGTTTATAACTTTGTACTGTGGTTAGCTTCTGTTACCTTTTCTATTATTTCCAAGAATTTTAGAGTAGGTCCAGGTCACTTTATACTCAGTCCCCTTTTCAATATCACACTAAAACACCAAAATTTCTGCATTTTTTGCCATCTTTATTCTTCTGGTAGTGAAATGACTGTTACAACCAAATTCCATTTATTCTTCTTTCTCCTGGTTAGCGTGAACCAAGTAGTGACCTACTCAGTTCTGACTATGTTGTTCCAGCAGTGAGTGTCTGTAACTATTGTACTTGATCAACCCTGAGCTTAAAGTAGCTTTTAAGTCAGCCCTGCCATGAAAAGGGCCTGGACTAGGTCACCTTCATAGGTCTCTTGCAGCATAAATTTTTACAAGATTGTATCGTAGGGGCAGTTTCTGATCTTGTAGATCTCAGTTTCCTTCTGTTTCTTTAATGCAGGCCAAGGTGGCTTAGTGTGTTAATGTAAATGTCATTTCTATCTTAGTAAAGAAAAATGTGAGAAACAAATGCACTAGTCTGAACTAACAATATTTTGTCCTCCACATGGAAACTCTGCGATTCTTATAGTGAGAAATGCACTGTTTATTCCACTTGGAAAATAGTCAAACTGCAAGACTGATTGTTTTGGTCAAAGCAGTTACAGTCTAACTTCCAAACAGCCATTTGAGGAATGAGACCTCAATATTCCATAATATTCCATCTGAGTTGTTTATACAGGTCTCTACTCCTGAGTTTCCTTATGAGGCTGCTCACACAAGAGCTCCCAGTGTCACTGGGATACCCAGGACTCTGTTCTTTCCTTGTTTTACCTTAAAACCGAACTTCACAAGAAAGTATTGCAGTAACTTCTCCCATGGTAATAGTCAAGAAAGACCTCCCGTATGTGGGTCAAGATAAGGTCATTATCCACAATTTTCAGTATTTTTCTCCTTGAGCTGCTTGTTTGCAATAAACATTGAGAGGCCTGAGATAGAAATGGGCTTACTGTGGTTTTTGTTGTCTTCATTCCATCTCTTGTGTAGTAATAATAGTGTTCCTCTGCATATTCTCCTTGGAAAAAAAATTGGTTTCACCAACCTGTAGTGTTTTCATGGACTTTCCTAGCCTAAAATATTAAATGCAGATGTTGTTTGGGTTTTTTTTCCAATGAGATTTTTTGTTATTTCCGCTGGGTTCTGTGCCAAAATATGTAGTTTTTATTTCTGTATCCCTGCCCTATCTTGAAGCTTTTTTTTTTTTAGTTGGTGTACATTTTCTCTTTCATTCTGGTGGTTTGTTTAAGGGCGATGAAGTCCATAGCACAGACCATAGTGTCCAGGAAGTTTCACAGCTCTAATTTCTATACAAAGCCTTCAAAAAAGAGTCAGAAGATTGTTGAAAACTGTTCTCATGCATGTTTGTGATGGCAGTAATTGGAAGATAGTGAAGAAAAATATTAAGACTGCAGTCAGAAATGTGCCAAAGAACTCTGGGGGAGTTAGAATAGCCATTGAAGGACGTGTCCCACCAGCCTACTGGTGTAGAAAAGGAGTACTAATAAGAAACAAAAAGCCTGCGATGCTTGCATTCCACAGTTTTGTAAAACTTCCCTTTAAGTACTGATCTGTTTCCCCATTAATTATTTTGGTGATTTCAAATATACTCTTCTCCTTTTTAGAAATGTTTTGAGTGGTCTCTTTTGGACTTTTGAGTTAGATTGTTTCCCAAGGCAAAGTCTATGTCCAGCCTTGATTTCTTGGAGAATAGAAATAAATAACAGGAAATATTAACAAAGAAAAAGCAAAGTAAATCAAGGTCCCCAGAACAACCAAAAACAAAACCAAAAAACCAACCAAACAAAACTGTGAAGTAAACATGAAATGTGGAGGATATATGTGCATGTACCAAACTGCTTTATAATGTGTGTAGAAGACTTCCTTTGAAAATATTTTTCATATGTCTTACAAAAGTTATGAAACAAAAAAAGAGAAAGTCACTGTAATTTTCTCAAAGGCTACACAAAGTAAATCTTCAACCCTCTACTGAATAAACTTTTAGTGTGCTTGTACACAATAACTAATACCTCCCTGCTCATGCTGTTATCACCTTTATTTAACATTGTTTTGTTATGTAGTTAGCACCCAAAACGTGCTAATCACATCCACGGAAAAAAACAGGAAAACCCCTACCAGTGCAGAGACTTTAGCTTAGTTAACAGCGAGGGTCAAGAGATAGGAACTACAGTGAAAGCTGCAATGCAACAAAATTCAGAAAGTGGCAGAAAAATGTTGGATGTTTCTATTCGTTTTATTTAATAAGTAACAGAATTTGTACTAAATTGCTGCTGACATCAGGGTTCATGGGTAAGCATTTCCTATTTCTCTTAGCCCTGCTTCCAACACTGTTAGGAGAAAGATTCCTCAAGCAAGCAGCAAGCATAGCAATTTCTTTCTTGCTTTCTTTCTTGCTTTCTTGCTTGCTTTCTTTCATACTTTCTTGTTTTCTTTCTTGCTTTCTCTCTTTCTTTCTCTCTCTTCCTCTCTCTCTTTCCCTCCCTCCCTCCCTCCCTTCCTTCCTTCCGCACCATTCCTTCCTTCCTTCCTTCCTCCCTCCCTCCCATCCCTTCTCTTCCTTCTTCTTCCTTCTTTCTCTTCCTCTTCCTTCCTTCCCTTCCCTTCCTTTTCCTTCCTTCCCTTCCTTTTCCTTTCTTCTTTCTCTTCCTTTTCTTCCCTTTCTTCTCTTCCTTTCTCGTTCTCTCTCTCTTTCTTTTTTCCTGATCACACTGCCATCCAAACACACTCTGCAGAGACAGAGGAGCTCTGTGCACAGACAGCCCTGCACAGTTGCCATCCAATGACAGCATCTCCCCAGCAACAGACCTGAAGTCCCAGGACTGTACTCAGCTGCTCCAGTTCTCCTATTACAGTGAAAATCTCTCTTCACCTATTTTCAGTCCTGCAATCTTCAATCTTCTCCTTTTGCATGCTTTGAAAAATGCAGGAGGAGCTGCATTTGCCAGAGTTCCATGTGGTATAGCAATTTCCTATGGTGGAAAATACACTCCACAGAGTAATTACTGCAAGTCAAGTCCATTTAATCTGCACAAGGACTTTTACTGTCTTACACAGTTTGGGAGGGTTTGGAAGGCCTGGTCTCCAACAGTTTGTAGGATAGCAGTCATAGATGTTGGAGGTGTGATACATCAGATTGCTGCTTTTATAGGGTAGCAGAGTTTTTGGTATATTAGACATGCAGATATAAAGTTGGAATACAGACTCCAATTTCTCATTAGGTAAATCTAACTAAGGAGCAGACATGGGATAATCGTTCTATAGTACTCCTATTTCCCTTTATTGGTTTTGCCATACATACATCTTGATTCTCTAAGCATTTCCCCCCTTTCTTGTGGTTTCTATAGGAACGCATAAGAGTGCAGATGATACCTTTTTTAAACTATTTTATTTATATTTTTCAGAGCTTTCACCTGACACACAAAAGAGGAGACTTTAAATTGTCTTCTATTAAGAGAGCCACAGCATGGCTTTAAAATTACAGTTAGATATGTAAACTCTGCCATATTGTGACCTCAGTCCAATGTTTCCTTTCTCTCCTTTTCAATGTTCTGTCAACTAGTTACTTCTCTTCATCTCCACAAGTGGTTGTTTGCTATTTTTGTACTGTGAAAGCCACTGGTATTGTTTTAGTATTGAAATTGACAGGGGAAAGGAGCCTGTGATGCTTGTAAAAACACATACCACAGAACCATAGAATTGCATGCATTTTAGTTTTTAAAATTTCCTCTTTAATATTATTAATAATAGGCTTCCCTAATTGACTGAGCTAAACTTTGGACATTTCTTTATTATTTTCCTTTTCTCCAATTTTCTTTATATGTTTGCATAAGCTGTAGATTTGAGTTCTTTATTTAAATTTTGCCCTAATTTTCCAAGCTATGGTTTTGCAGAGAACCTAGTGATCCCTAAACCACAATTTGAAAAACAGTTCTTGGAAAATAATCTGCAGTTCTTGTTTTTGTCTTTTTGGAGTTAGAGAATTGATGGGTCCAAGTTCATCGACTAAAGATTTTTGGGAACAGGACAGATTCCTATGAAGAATGTTGCCTAATGCAGCCCAAAGTAGGGGGTATCAGCTCTTGAGAATAATATATTTGTTAAAAAATCAGCAAAATACAGACAAAGGGACAGAGAGAGATTATTATCATCCATGATATCAAACCATAAACTGCCCATAAAGCAATAGACCATTCTATCTTGATGATCGCAATTACAATAATAGCTCTAGATAAGGTGTTCCTGCTGTGAAGGAAGCAGGAAAACTTTGCAGTCCTTTATCTGTAGGTGTGGATAAACTCCTACATTTTCAAAAAGGTATAATCTAGCGATTACTTTAAGACACCCAAAGTATTAGGAATCTCCGTTTATGATTCAGTGATTCTTCAGAAAGAATCTCCAACTGCTCTGCTACAGTTCTCCATATTATGACCTTTCCTACCAGATAAGAATACTTCTTGACCAAAAAAGTTACTGTACCACATGCCCAATGTGAATACTAACTACTCAGATCCAATTTTTAAAAGCATGTCTTTGTTTAAGCAATTTGGAGTTGGTAATGAAGATTTATGAATTTCTTAAATTGATTATTTAGTTAATGTCTCCCTCCTACAGCAGGGTAGTATGGGTAGCTGAAAATGGTCTTGCAGCATGTTTTAATAAATGTCAAGATTACTCCAAACAGACTTTTTAAAGCTCAAAACAAGCCCATATTTCTTTTAGCAATATCCATGAATTTCCACAATGCATCTGTTCAGCATACCAGTCTATATAAGTATTTCCCTTAGAAAGAAAAGAAAACCCTTGAAATAAAGGCAGTTGCTTAAGTAAGCAATTTTAAAGTTAAATATTGTCTTAGAAGTACAGTGGATGGAAAACAGTTGCTTGGTACTGCATGAATACTCCACTGAGGTTAATTAGTGAACTGCTCAGGTTTTGCAGGAGCCAAGGAAGAATGAGAGGTAATCCAAAGTTTGGATTGAATTATTCTTCTGGGGACTTGCAAATGGAGTTTACAAATTTCCAACTGTGCAGAGTGTGGTATGGGGTTTTTTCTTTCTTTAGAAAATTGCTGTTTGGAAATAATTCCAGCAATACATTACAATGCTACGTTACAGTCACGAGCTACTGAAGTTATCATTGGTAAATCATCCTTCACGAGTCAAGAGCTGAATGTTTAATTGTCCAGTTCTGGGACCCTCCTTTTGCTATGTGTTTAGAGAAAAATCGTCTCTAATTTGGGGCCCATTTTCCAGGCCTACAGTCCCTTTGACTCATGCCCTGTGCCTCCCTGACAGTGATGAAAAGACACTCTGAGTTAGGAAAGATTGACAGCGCGTGTGCTCAGAGCATGTGAGAGGTCTCTCTGTGCATGGCACTTCCACTGTTAGTCAAGGACTGAGAGGTGGGAGAGGTGGGCCTGGCTGGGGTTTTTCTTCAGTTGTGTTTTGTTTTCACAGCACTGTGTTTGGTTCCCAACCCAGTGATGAAAAGGGATCACAATGCAGCAGCAGCACAGGCTGGTGTTGTGCAGCATCACTAAAAACACATGCAAAAGAGACTGTGCAGTGCCTTGTCATTGCTTCATATACTGATTATTAATATACTTTCAAGCAATTGCATCTTTGCCTTGGCTGAGCTCCTGTCCTGGAGGGTTTGCCCTGTGTTTTGCTGCTGGCCCTGTCTGTCACTGTTGGTGGGCCTGAGAGGCATTGAATTGGAGGTTTGTGCACTTAAGACTGAAAAAAGTACAAATAAATAGCGATGTCCTTTACTCAGTCTGTGCTTATCAGGTTGCTTCGGACCTCATGTGAACTTGCTGCCTTTGCCAGAACTGAAACTGCTCTGTGAGAGGAGACAGACAAATCAAATTGGTGAATTAAATCAACTATCAATAGTATGTGTGCAAAGAATTATCAAAAGGACTGGTTAATTTTGTTTACAGAGTGGTCTTAAACAGTTAGGACAAAAAATGTCTTGGTGGTTTTGGGACAAGAAATTGGGCTTTTTTGTTCTTCTCCAGAAGGGGAGTAGCCACCAAGGTGTGTGCTGCTTGCTTGCTCCAGACTATGGAAGAATGCTTAGTTTGCAAAATTTTCATCTCTTCTATTTTATTCTCCAGTTATGAATTCCACGTGAAACCCAGGAACCCCCTTGGTGAAGGCCCAAGTAGCAATGTTGTTACATTCAGTACTGAATCAGGTAAGAAATTCCAAAGATCAGACCATCATTTACAGCGGCTTTAGTATCTGTGTTTGTGGGATGTATGAAAGGCTCTCTCACTTCATTTTGTACATTTGGTCTTGCTCTTCACTATCTCCTGATCGGCTTTTTACCACCAAGCAAGTTATGGCAGTGCCTGGAAGGTCAGCCTGGGATCAGGGCTGTGTTGTGTGAGGGTGTAAGATGGACAAACTGCAAGAGAGAAAAACAGAGGAACACAGAGGGTTTGTCTGGTACTCATTGCAAAGAAAATTACTTCATCCTTAGGGCTCGGTCATTTAAGATTTATATTCCTGACCTTTTTGAATCTATCCAACTCATTAACAGCTTCTGGGTGGGGAACATTAGGTTTTCCTTTGGGCTGGAGTGTTCATAGGTGCTTTTGCTACCTGTTCAATGAGGCTGCTGTAAACAGTGATGTTGTTTGGCTGAAATAACGATTGAGAAAGAGCAGTTGGGAAAAGTCAGTGTCCCAGGAGGTCCCTTCCATCCTGTTTACTCTCCAGTGAAACTGTTAAAGAGGTGTATACAGGCCTATTTTGGCCATTGGTTTGCCCCCAGGTTCTCTCTGACTCAGAGGTGAGAATCAGAGCGCTTTCGCTTCCCCAATCCTTGCCCCCCTCAGGGTTAACTACAGCCGACTTGTTGACTTTATGCAAGCAAGATACCATCTTTTGTGTAGAAGTGTTTATTTCTTGGTGGTACTTAAGGACCACATAAAACACAAAATGGGTTTAACCTTTTAAAAAGGACTTTCTCAATCTGCATTTTGAGCCAGGTGTAATAACTTAATCGTCCTCAACTAGTGCTGTCTCTGATGGATGAGAGTTTTGGCTGAGCAAAGGATTACTCAGGGAGAAGTTCAGACTATGCCACACATATTTAAAAACTCTGAATACACTCTTTGTAATCCTAGATTGTTAAAAGTGAAAAAAAAGTTTGTGCCAAGTGCAGTTTTCATGAATGACAAGGCTTATGTTCTGTCTTCTATTTAGTTTGGACAAATTAATCCTCCAGTTTTATTTTTTCTTAATTGCTCACATCCATTTCTCACATTTGGTCTTTCATAGCCAAGTTTTTTGTGGCAAGTATTACAAATGTGTTCTTTTCATTAATTAGGTTTTGAAACTGAAATTTTAGTAAGACACAATACAATTGGGGTTTGCTGGTTACAGGTTTAAGCTCTTGTTTTTACTAGAACTCTGCTTGGCTGGTGTTGTCCCATAAGGAAAATTTTTAAAAGCTCATTGATATTGGAGTTTCACATAAGAAATATATTGCTTCTAATTTAATTTAATACAAAAGTTAACTTTGCTTCCAAAACTCTCTCTGTTTCACAAATTACAGCTTACGTCAGCTGTAAAAAATCACTTACCAATGCTTTTCCATCGAATTATTGGGAACGTTAATTTAACGGTGTCTGATTGAATGTTTGTTTTCTTCCCCCAGCGGACCCAAGAGTGAGTGAGCCAATTTCAAGTAAGTTTTTTATATATAAATCTGATGAGGAATTTTTTTCAGAAATGAGATAGCAGAATTTTACGAGGAGGGTGGCTCTGCTGCAGCAACTGAATGAGTTATGGAACCAAACAGCATTCACACATCATTTCACTCCTCCCACCCATGCCCTGCTAAGGAATTCATGCAAGGCTGCCTGTTTACCTGAGCATAAGGCAATCAACGTGATGTGGAGCTCCCATGGCAGCTGGGGTGGCTTCAAACCAATGTACACAAATGAGCCAAGGACAGCCTCATATTTTCTCAGCCTTGTCATTAAAGCAAAGAAAGCTCTGCAAAATGAATAAGCTACTCCACACTTTTTAAGTGACTTAACAGAGCACCACTCAGAGGATTCTATTTATCTGTCTTTGTGTTTTAGGAAAATTTTCTGCTTCAGAAGGCTTGATCTAGTTGTGCTTTAGGTCACTTAGAAGACTCTTGCTGTTTTTGGTGGAAGGTGGACTGAGCTTTTGAAGAAGAGCTGAGATCACTCAAGCAAATTGAGCTGCTTTTTGTATTTGTAATAGACATCACTTTCACTGTGACACTGAGGAGCCATTTTTCTCCACATAGTTAATGTCACTTCATTTTTGTGTGTATTTTTGTTAGATCACATACAGTTTGCTGCAATTTGATTGTCTTGGCTTGAACACACTGAAGAATGGTGACTGCATCACACACTTTGTAAATGAGAGTTTTGCCAACACAAACATTGTCCCCTTAAGAAGGTCTTGGAATGAGCTTATTCCAAACCTGCACCAAAGGACATCAGGAGGCATTCACAGCATCAATTATACCTGCGCCCTTTGGTGCTTCTCTGAAATATTTATCCTGTTCAAAATGCAGGTGTCATGGTACATTCTGCTTCACGTTTCTAATTCTAATTATTCAGATGTATTTGTTGTATGTAATTTTGTATGTAGCATCACACTTCAGCCTCTTTTTTCCTCCCCTGCAGTGGGAAAAGATGCTATCTGGACTGAAATCCCATTCAATTCAGACACATATTCAGAATGCAAAGGCAAACAATATGTAAAGAGGACTTGGTATAAGAAGTTTGTAGGTGTGCAGCTGTGCAATTCTTTGAGATACAAGATATACCTCAGTGATTCACTTACAGGTAAGAAACATTCAAATCAATGTTGTCTATATAATATATCCCTGAAAGATACTATGGTTCCAGAAGTAAGAGGTTTTACAAGATGAGCTCTGCTGAAGCTTGATCAAGTTTGTTTAATTTAGTCCACAGATTAATCATAAATAGTAATCTGCTTGTGCTCAGTAGCCATTGAAATGTTTGATACTGAACTTTCAGACTCCAGAGTAACTTTTAAGTACCTGTTGGTATATTGGGGGTCATACAGAAAATTGATAAAGATCAGAGTGAATAGCATTTAATGTAAAACAGCCAAATTGGTATTTAAAGCATAGCCTGGAATAGTTATTAATTAGAGGGTCAGGACCTCATTTTAGACAGGTTAGACCTGTCATTCCCATCCCTTTCTGTAAACATCTGGTTATTTCATTACTGGGAGGCTTACAAATATGTGACTTTAACTCTAGTCAAGTTTTACTCACCTGCTTTGACATTTTTGTTTTGTTTTCACATTCCCTATTTTCCCTTATGATCTTTTTTCCCCCTTTTTTTTCCCCCTCATATTATCTTTTATTACTAAGACTTATATTCTCAAGTTTTATTAGGTTTCTTGAGGTCAGTAGAGTGGGATGTATTTAAGACCTAAATCAGGTGACACATGCTGTGTGTGTGCTGAGGAAACAGCCCGTCAAAAGTGTTTTCCAGTTAGTTGATAGGAGATCTTTGTGTCTCAGGCAGCTTGTGCAGGCTATATTTACTACATTTAGAAATATTTTTACTTCTTATAATCCATCCCAAGCTCCTGGCTTTCTCCTGTGAGAGGTCTCTTGTCACAGACAGCTCTACAACAATGGCATTAGCACAGCATCCGAGCACAGAGAGTATCATAAACTGTGTGTGGGAAATGCCCTTTGAGGGTAAGTCAGGCAACTGTGTTGGATGCTTCCCATGAGTTAGCTTGGAGAAACTGTGCCTGGAAGAATCCACTTTCATAACCTAAAGTTGCCTTCTCTCTGAGCTCAGCGCCTCATAGGAGCAGGACTCTGGTCTCTGTGTGAAGGAATATGGAAGGAAAAGAGCAGTGGGGTGTAGGGCTGCCCATGTTGGCATAATTTTGGGCTTCCCTGCCTTGCATCTGGTGCTGTTCTCTAATGAGCAGACAAGGAAGTGAAGCCTTGTCATTAATAGTAAGTACAATACTCCGTATGTAAATAGTATCCTAGCAATTATGTGAATAAAAGAGAATGTTTTGAACAGAGGTATCATTCATTCAACTCTTGCTGTATTAACCAGCTGTGATCAAATGACAAGCACTGGCAATGAGGCCTGATGTGTCCCAAACCCAGCCAGCAGAGGAAATAGCAGTGCTAATCTAGCAGGACTAGACTTCAGCCCTAAATCAAGTGAACTAACACTGCAGTGAAAACTACTCCAATCTGAGAAGAAAAGTTTAATATCAGGAGCCCATTTTCCTATTTTCATTAGATTGTTTTTGTTCTTGCTGGAAGGGTGGTAGTTTAACCTCGCTGGAAAAAGATGAGGTAGACACACTGTATTCATTATATTGCTAAGCCTGGTTCTTGCACTTGAATTGTTAGAACCAGCGCTGACCAGTTGTCACAATATTTAAAAGAAGCGAAGTATTTATGTGGAAGGAAAGCTGCTTTCCCCCCCATTTGCTCAGTGAGGCCTCCGTGTGCAAGTGAGAAGCTTTCCAGTTTGAAGCCAAGCTCTGTTCTGATGCGTTTCACGGTCACCTCGCCTTGTCGTGCCCCTGAGGCCAGCGGAAGTGTCCCTGCAAGCCCCAGCCAGCTGGACCATGTGTACTGCCAGTGCAGGGCTGTACTGAGCTCTGAATTCCACCGGACACTGAAAAACCTTCCAAAGCTTTGCTGTTGAGGCCATGTAATTACCTTGAAATTTAGGTGCATTGTCCAAATGCTGTTGCGTAAGGCAGGCAACAACTGTATCTTTGCATGCTGGGTTTTAGCATGAATTTATTCTTCCAGTGCTGTGGAATTCATAATGTGTAAAGCAAGGTTTGTATGTAAGATTACAAGGCCACCCACAAGGGAACACTGGGGGAAAAATTTTGCTTTATGCTAGAATTACTATCCCCAAAACAGAAAACCAGTTATTTGTAAGCTAGATGGTTTTAAGTGTGTTCTTTTATTATGGAAATAATTGGGCAGTAAGAATGTAATAGTCACTGAGAATGCTGCTAATTTACGAATAGCAATTGTTTGAGTTATGCATAGGTTAAGCTGTGGGCCAGAAGAGTATGTGTGTATCTGAAAGTTGCTGTTCTGGTGTTAGCCATAAAAATATCTGGTTTATTCTGTCTCTTATGAAGAAAAACTGATCTCCATTGCATATGCCAGGACTGTTCTATAAACCAGCATCTACTGCTGACCTCATTTAACAGTCCTCCAGAGCCGTCACTGTAGGCATTCCAGAAACGCAGGCCACCTAAAAATAAGTATTTATTGAGGGGAGGAATAAAATAAATTCTATGTGTGACCTTCAACAGCTGTGGAAAAAAAAAAAAAGCTTTTTTGGGGCAGCCTGAATGCTCTTCATTTCAGAGCAAAAAATTGTTGAGAGGAACTCCCTCTGACCAGTTCTCCTATGGAAAAAAACATGCCTGCAGCCAAAGCTAGATAGTAATAAATAATTTTGTAAAGCTGGAGAAGAACCATATGCACAGAGGCCATCAACTGGAGGTGAGAAATTTTGGCCAAGTATTGCTCAGATCACAAAAGCATTGGAGAGGGTTTATTGGTAGGCTGGTCTTTCATTAATTGCACTTTGGGAGCAGTATTATAACCCACCCCACCATCTTCCAAATGGCCAGACTGGAGCAGATTCAAGGCTACAGGACACACAGCATCTACTGAGTAACTGGACCTTCTGCCTAACTTCTACCTGTGTGCTGAGCCTACTTCTGAACGCTCTCACCTTTCCTTTCAACATCCCAACCAAACGTTGAACATATTTAGAATGAAGTGCTGTGAAAGGAGATTAGTAAGAATGGTAAGTTTATCTACAAAGGTTTCCATCCCAGGCTTGGGAAGAGAACATAGCATGCTCTTCTCCATCTTCTGAACTGGATTTTACTAATATCTTGCAAATCAAATCAGTAAGTAAAAACATCTGTTAGAGGTCCTTCACTGTGCCTGTTAACAGGATAAGCACAGCCCGTAACGTCAGCACACATTGCGTGGGACACTTGAGACCTTGCTTTCTACTCAGTTGCAGTCGAGTGTCCTGTTAAGCAATCCTGCAAATAAACACATGGTCACACTCCACGCTCTGGATAAGTAGTTACTATCCGAGGTCATCTATATGTTAAGGGATATCACTTGCACATACATGTTGTAAAAATATGATGATTTATAAAACAGGCCTTGGCTATATTAGGAGGGGGTCTATAAAAACATCCCTGAAGGTACTGGAGGCTTCCTGACAGGGAAGTAGACCTGCCTTCCATTCAAATCACTACCAAAACTTGCTTTTTGACACAATCAGGATGAGGTTCTGGGTAGTAAGAGAATTTCCCTTACTGTATGAAATGTAAGGAGAGGGAAAAATTACGTCCAGGCATCGATTTTGGCCAGGAGTGGGCCACTTTTGCCTTAGCCGTGAGCACTTGGAGCCTTCACATCATGTTCAAATTACAGCTACAGGTCCTGAGAGGAAAAAAATCATAGCGTTCACCTTGGCTTCCCCACAGAGGAAAGAGCACAGCCCATTGCCTCTGGCAGTTTTTGGAAATAGCCTTCACTTAACTTTGCTGCTTCTTTGCTTTCAGGAAAATTTTATAACATAGGAGACCAGAGGGGCCACGGAGAAGATCACTGCCAATTTGTAGACTCATTCTTAGATGGAAGGACAGGACAGCAAGAAGATCTACCAGTCAAAGATGGTAATTCCTTACACCTGTCTCTGTAGCAAACCTTGGCAATTCCTTTGTTTTTGTGCTTATTTTTTCTGCCAGTGGATTCAATGTGCACTGCTGGGGTTGGTGATGAAAGGAGGTTTTGCAGGCAGAAAAGGGTCAAGACTTTTTTGACGATGAATGATGACTTATTAGGACAGAATTGGGTTCTGTTAGATAGCAAACAGCCTCTCTCCTGTTTAAAACAGCCCAGCAGATTATTCACCGTTGGTATTACATTATTTAAACCCAACCACAGATTTGAGTTTACAGAGAGGCATTAAGTGGTGTGTTCAAACTAGCAAGGTTGATTTAAAGCACAGTGCATAATCAGTTGGGCATTAAATACCTTGTTTGGTGCTAATGAGAAACTGAAAATTTATGACTGGAAAATGTAATTCATACTGCAGTAATTCCATGTGTAGTGATTGCAATAGGGTGCCCAAAATTCCAGTCTGGTCTAAATGGACATGGGGCTGGATGTGCTAAACACAGCTGTGACCTGCCTGGCTATTTTTCACACATTGCTGAGGCTGAAGCATAAGAAATTTGTACCTCTGTCAGCTGAACTCCTGCCTTGCTGGTTGGCAGCAATGCCAGGGGGAGGTGTTCTGTTCCTTGCTGGGTAAGAACGCAGGCTGGGCTGGTACATGCACGTGTGCTGAGCGTGTCATGGAACATTTTACTGAGGAAAACAGCAAAACAGTTTTCAGTACAATAGCAGCGTGTTGACCAAACAGTCCTGTGCTTCATTTATGAAACGCCCCACACAAGTCCAGAAATGCGTCAAGGTAGGTGTGGGAGATAAATGTGAAGTTCCTAAGTCTTTCACAAATTTTTCCAAAAAACAAAATAGGTGAACAGTCTGAAGAGTGTTTGTTTATGTGTTTTGTGAGTTTCTTCTAAGGAGATTTTTGCTTTTCCCTTCCCAGTCAGTATTGCCCATTTGAAAAGATACTTTGTGTAAGAGATGGTTGGAACCCAATTTGACATTGCCAGAACAGCAAACTTCTCAGTTGTACCGGATTCACATTTTTTAAAATATTTCATAATTTAAAAAACCTTTTCCCTAACAACCTTGCTACCTTGGTTTAAAAGACACTTAAAACCAATTTGATTTCAGCAACTGGATTTGAGCAAATTCATGAGCTCCACTTATTTTTAGGCCAAAACAACAAAACAAGCAAACAAAAGACCTCACCTTTTCAGTAGATTGTATTTCTAGTAAGTGAACTGAACAGAGAAAAGAACAGACCAACAGACCAATTGTTCTGGCTGCAGCAGGTTGATTTCTGAATTAACTACACATATTTTACCTGAAGTGCTGCAAGGGAATCACGGCCCATGTTGTCTCGCAATTGTAGAACAGTATTTTGTGTTTATGTGTTCACATGCCCACTCTTGCCACACACATTTCCTTATGGGCAGGTTGGATGGAGTCCCAATTCCTCGCTTTAATTTGTTACTTAATGTTAATTGTTCGAATGGGAAGCAAGTGTGCTGTCAAAGACAACAGAGTGAAAGCAGGAGGACAATTCCTCATTTAAGGATGGGGAGATGGTGTGAACTATCCCCAATGGCCGAGTTTTATTGAGGTCCACTGCAGGGTCAGGGCTGTGCGCTGGGGACCATTTGTCACTGTGACTTTGCAGTGTGGAGCAGTGTCCTGTTCCAAGATCCCAGCACGGCCAGAGGGGGCACATGCTGTGCCCAGCCAGCACCATGCATGGGCGTGTGCTGGGATCTCAGGGGAGGGAGGCTTCACCTCTGTGCCACCATCCCACACACTTCTGCTTTTGTTTGAGTCGGGTGGGCAAAGTCCAGAGTGCTAATGGATGTAGGGGCAGCAAACAGCTCTGCTTGTGGCAGACAGGTCAAGGCTTCGTGGCTACTTTAGCCACTAACTGAATTGTACACAGACTTCTCAGGGAACTAAAGCATGGTACTGTCCTGAAGGCTTCTTGCAAACGGAACTCTGTTCTCTGTTCCAGGATTTTTCAGGGCAGTTCGTCAAGAACCTGTCAAATTTGGGAAAATAGGCGGGGAGACTCAGATTAACTACGTCCGCTGGTACGAGTGTGGCACATCGATACCTGGCAAGTGGTAGTGCCGCACGAAGTTGGCGCAAAGGCCCAGCCCGTGCCACCCCTGTCCGGCCCTCCAGCGCAGGCTCGAGGAAGGCAACGCTTACGGTGTGCCTGGCACTTCAGCGGTGGCCGATGTGCGAGGCTTATACAAGTCTAGTGCCAATACTGCATTAATTGTGTAATAGTGTAGGCTGCTTACTGTAGTTATCCAGTGTTACAAATTTGTTTTTAGAATTTAAAAAAAACACAGGCTAGGGACATGTTGTAGGATAATGTCTAGGGAAGCTGGCTCCCTATTCTTGAGGTATGGTTTATATGGTATTTTAAAAGATACAGTGTGTATATTATTTATCACGTTGTAATAAATGTTTAAGGCACAGATATGCCAGAGTTGGTCATGGAATGCAATGTGCGTTAATTTTTAAATATTCACTGGTCCTGTAATGCAAGTGCCATAAGCTACCCATCCTAATCCATCTGTAACATCTCCCAGTCATAAATTATAGAAAAGATCCTATAGTTAATATCCTGCAGCCAGTAAACTTGAAGCACTTTCTCCTTACACATACACAGTTTATGCTCCTGCCAAAATGCCGAGGTAGGTTCCTGTATGTGCAGCTTTAAACGACTGAGTCAGTTTTCTTGGGGTTTTCTTCCATGTTTGTTTTCCAATGCTTCAGCACCAGCCAAAGCCACGTTCAGTGTGTCACTATGTGAGCCTGGCGGTGGCTGGCAGAGGGGGTTGGTGTTCTCTAATTGAAGCGGACAGGTACATATGTACATGGAATGGAAAAACAAAGCAGGCCTCCACAGCTGGGGTTTTTAATGAAAATGTAGTTTTCAGAGCCTAACACTTACTGGTTCAAAAGTCAAATGTAGGTACCGTGCAAGGGAACTTGGAAAGACAAATGAAAGAGGAAAAAGAATAAGCTAGTTCTAACAGCATGATCAGGTTTATTTTATTTAAAAGGAAAAATTCTGGTTTAAAACATTTTCCATGGGGGACAAAGGGGAAATAATGATAACTGAACTTTAAAACTGCTTTACAGTTATTTTGATTAAAACCTCTCTCAAAGCTACTTGTACTGCTTGAACATTTATGAACTAAATAAAAAGATGCAGGTTTTTTTAAAGGTGTTATTCATTACCTTACTAATGTATTGAAGAAATATGAACAGGAACACCCAGATATATATAGTAGTCATTTATAGAAAATACCTTATAAAGTACATTGCAGGTACACTGTACTCCTAATAAAATATTTTTTAATCAAGTGTTTTTTTCTGTGGTAAATGCTCTTAATTCAGAACAAACTGATTGCTGGAAACAAGCCCCTGTTAAATGGTGTGATGAACACAGGATGTTTTAGGTCTGAGGAGACCAGAAATGGGAGGAGGTACAGCCACAGCTTATGGGGTAGCTGTGGGCACAACACAATTTAAGGATGCTTAAGATAGGAATATTTTCACTTAACTTCCTAATTTGTCTTTAGGAGAGTTCAAGCAGCTTGCTCCAGTTCATTTTTTATTCCTCACTTAGTTTTACATATTCCTAGAATCTGCAAAATGGAAAATATGAACTGGGAGAATATTTTGCCCTCTGCTGTAATATGGTCTACTGAATTCATTACAGCCCTTGATCTGCTTTTTCTTGGCTCAAAATTGAGTCACTAGGATTGCACTCCCACGTTCCTCTGGGTGGCAAAGAACCTGTGGAAAGTTGGGGGTTTTTTAGGCGTTCTTTTTTAAAGATACACATTTGGTTTAAATTTTGAAGTAATAAATGAATCCTCCCCCCGCCTTGTTAAAGCAAAATTGATAAAGAGGCTTTGAGATTTTATGGATTGGTTCCTAACCATTTGGTAAAAGGGTCACTTGACAATTAACAACAGCAGACAGCACAAAACCATCTGCCGTGAAAGCTCCGTGAAAGCCCTCTGCAGCCACAGCACTTCTCCATTTACACACCCAGAAATCTCCTCCTAAAACCCCAGCACCGCTGCTCTTTACCACTCATTCTTTACACCCAGCATCCACACTGGTCTTAGCACCATTGTCTTGTTCAGTATTACCTAACTTCCAAAATCAGGATCAGGCATTTAATAGATTCAGGGTTTTTATTAGTTTTTCCATGTGAACATTACAATTTATAATACATCATATCTAGTTTGACCTCCAGAATGAGTCTAATTTAGTACATCATGGTATTAGTAAAAACAAGCCTGATAAGTGGGCTAAACTTCCAACTAGTACCTTCATATCCTTCAGACAAGGCAAGCTAGAATGTCAATCACTTTACAGACATTTAAGTAGTGTTTTCCAAAAACCACCCAGCCCCAAATTAAACTAGAAGCGAATACAATTTAAAGCAGGAAAGATTTGGTCATTTCCCTCCCCCCAGCAAAATTTAATTAACAGCTACAGTTTTGCCTCATTACAGTTTTGGAATCTCAATTAAAAATCCTGGAGTCTGTCGGGATGGAATCGCATGTGTCAGTCGCCATCTTCAGGGGCACATCCTTAGCGGTAGCCGGGCCCGGGCTGGGTGTAGCCCTGGGGCCCGAAGGGCGGACGGCTGCGGGCGTAGGGGTTGGGCCCGCTGGGCGGGGGGGTCATGGTGCTGCCGGGCGGAGGGGTGAAGCCGGGCCGTGGCTGGAAGGTGCCCGGCGCCGCCTGGGAGCCGCTGTAGGCGGCGGGCTGGGAGGCCTGCGTGGTGTAGGGTTGCGGGGGGAAGCTGCCCGCTGGGTACTGCGGCGGCTGCTGCGCCGGCAGCTGCTGCGCCTGCCCCGGGAAGGTGGCGGCTGGGGCCGGGGCGGCCGCCTGGCTGTAGGCCGGGAACTGCTGCGCTTGCTGCGACGGGGGCTGCTGCTGGCTGTAGCCTGCTGGAAAGGCAGAGAGCAAGGAGGGGTGAGAGACACTAAAGAACCGTGCGTGCCTGCAGAAAGACCTCGTGTTTTTAATGTGCACAGTGACAAACGCAAAACAATGCAGGAAGCACAGAAAAGGCAAACCAAGCATGAACTGCGAGTTTTCCTATCTTTCACATAAGCACACGGCTGGGGTTTTGGTGCACACCGTGGCAGCACAGCACATTGACAACAGTTAGTATAAAACAGTCTTTCTGTGACTGACAAGAAATAAAGAAAAAAAAAGACTAGTAGTCTTTTCCTTAATATCCCATGAAAAATAAAGTCTTCATTGGCAAATGAGGCAAAATTCAACTCTTTTCCCAAATAAAACCTCCAAATTAAACTGTCATGAATACACTCGCAGGGTTTAATATAAGTCATACCTTTGGTTAAATCATAGGTGTTTTCAGTTCTTTAGGGTCAAATATGAAAAGGTTGTGTAGAACAGAATACTTTAGCACAAAACTTCCATTTACACATGTCCCAAATTTGATTTTGGGAAAACCAGCTTCCAAAGGGAATTTCTCTTCTCGAAAATTTTAAAATGGAACAAAGTCCTTTTATGAAGAAATAGCTACTTTTATCCATCATGAAACACACCTGCAGCTACTTGCAATGAAACCTCTCCAGTGACTGGAATCCTGTCAGCATTAAACACCAGACACACAAATTATTAAAAGTGCACAGCCCTAAACAGAAAGAGTAAGGGTAAGAATGCACTGGAGTAAACTCACCTTGAAACTGGGATCAAAATTTACTCATGAGACAAGCCTCTGAAGGGTCCATTTTTGCTACCATGTATACATAGCCACTGTTGCCTAGCAGATCTACAAGAGTGGGAAGGGATCCTGCTCTTGGGAAGACATGGGTTTGAAAGGAGAATACTCATGGGAACTAAAGCAACACAAAAAAATCCTATGACTCAACATCTTCAAAGGCTGCTGTCAATAGGTCCTCAAAAAAACCTCAATAAGTTTTTGGTGGTATTTCATTCATACTTGACAAAGATGTTGACCGGAATGCAAAACTCACATTGCACTACAGCTTACACAGGAACATCAGTAAAATAATGGATTAGATGATGGTAGGACATGCCTAGAAAGCAGACTGGAATTCCTTTGTTTCCCCACTCAGTTTTGAAGTCTAGAGAGTCAGACAGACCCTTCTACTTCCAACAGGCTTGTTACCTCTGAAATTACACCTCAGCACATCTGTCACTGTATTCTAATCACAAATGTGGGGGGGAGAAATCTGCAGAGAACAAGATACCATTTAGACACTCAAACCAACTAGCTCTCACACAGTGCACAGGAACAAGGTCTGAGGCACAAACCTTTGGTGCAAGTATTCTAGGGCTCTTACTCAAGCTAAACATGGAATTTCTTTGGGAGCTCTGCAAATCTTCTCATCTATATAAAAATCGATGCACTCCCACTGTGCACCAAGAAAAGGTCACACTAGGAAGATTTCTTTAAAACAAGGAATGATAAATGCTTTGTATCATTTTCTAAAAGTATTAAGCAAAATGCAATTTGTTACGGAATCTACTCTTACAGGTTCACCCCTAAACCTCATCTGGATTATGATTCCTAGCACAAACCATGCATTCCTAGATGCCAGTCGCTTCTAAAGGAAGCAACTGAAAGTTCTGAAGTCAAGTTTATTTTGGAAATACACAAAACACAGCTTTTCATATTTCACTGTACATACTGCACATAAACCACTAGTGCACTATAATGCTCTTCTACTGAAAGTCTACTGGCACTTTTACTTGAGGTATCAGCAAAATCAACAACTAAAAAAAAAAACTATCCCTTGAAAGTTTCTCTGGGATGTATGGTATTTGTAATAGCTAAGGATTTACTAAATAACAACTACATTCAGTAAATCTACGTTTACACCACTACATTTTGTACATGGAAATCATTCTAGATATAAGAAATAGGGGCCATCTTTAGACACCTTTAATATTTAAGGAAGCTAAATTGGGATTTTTAGTCACATACTTGCTAGAATCCCACGACTGCAGAAGACAATCCTGAAGGCTGCCCCTCCTTTAGGTGATTCATTTTGCCTGCCTTTCTAACAAGGCATTCTGCTGTTTGCTAATGAAGTCTGCCTTTGGTCACAATCAAGCAGGACTGTGCAGACCTTCGACTACATATTAACAACATAGACAGCTACAGTGTTCTCTTCCTGGCAATTTCTGAATTGTGCCAGTTCCCCTAAGGAACAGAGGCACCTGGGCAGCTCAGCACCCCGACCTGCCCCACAGGGTCAGGAATTGAAGCTGGCAGGGTCGGGCACTGCAGGAGAGGTCCTAGAGCTGAGCTGCTGTTGCAGAGCTGCTTACCTGGGTACTGCACGCCGTACTGCTGCTGGGGCTGAGCCTGCGGCTGCTGAGCAGGATAACCAGGCTGCTGGTACTGCTGATACATCTGACCTAGGGATTAAAAACGCATTTCATTGAAGCCCAGTACCCTGGGGGATTACAGGAACAATATCCTGACAGTTCAACATCACAGAAACAAACCCAATGACATCAAAGTACAGATTTTAGTTTCTGAAATGTGTTGTTCTGACTAAACAATGTTTATCTAAAGAGTCCTAATTGGTATGTGAGGCTTACTATTGCACATTTTTGGAGGCTGCCAGAAGCTATGCACCTTAGCTAGCACTACTCTCCGGTGGGTAACAGACCAGGAATCTCTAAACATCTTCATAATTGCTCCAGAACTTATACTGTAAATTAAAGTACTTCAAAAGTTAAACATGTCCTCAGATTGTCTGTTTAGATTAGGTTTTTAAGACCATTTCTGCAACCAAGTACTGTAAGCAGAGTGGTACATTATTTATGCTGACCACATTTTCCAGATAAGTCATCCATCTCTTAGCATTGCCAAGTTTTCTTAAGAGATCCAATGGTATACACCCAAAGCAAAAATAAAGCCATACATTCGTAAGCTTGGGTAGTCCAAGTCAATGCTTATTTTTCCTACATTCACTGTTTTCAATTTCTTGGCCAGAAGAGGCAGAATATTTGTTTAGACAACCTATAGGTCCTGTTGAGGCTTTATGCTTCTGCTGTTTTTCAATCTAGTAAGTCACAGTCAAAGAACAAAACTAATTATCTGCCAAAACTAAAGCTTAGCTGAACTGGAGCAGACATGGAAACTTTACTATTATGAAGTGTTACTGTACTATTATTCATTCTGCAAAGACCAGCAGACTGTATAAATAGACTGTAAACTCTATCTTTGGAGCTGCACCGAGACAAAAGCAACTCAACTCTGCTCCAAGTTCTCCCAGACAGACCCCTATCGACACTGATTTAAAGTAACTCCTTATTTTTTCTTTTATCTGCATAATTTGCAGCTCAAAGGAACAGTATTTTACATTCAAAGGTGTTTAGAATACTTTATATTAATGCAATCACTTAAAATATTATTTGGTGTGTGATTACTGTGGGATGATGAGTGCTAAACATAAGGCTTGAAGAGAATTTACGCCTGTTAGCTTGATAATCATAAAGTCAGAAAGAATGTTTTCTCTTTCGTAAACTCATTTGACATGGGGAAGTTCTGGGAGAATAACCAGCAGGCTGCCTGTCTTGGGATAAATCCCTACAGGCTAACATAGAGACCACACTGGCACCTGCTGGGAATCCCAGGTAAAGGGATAGCAAAGAAACAGCATGAAGTTTTACCAAAGGTTTCTGAGAAGGCTTGCTATCTTCTCCAGGGCTGAAGGGCTAGTGAAGAAAAGAGAGGTGTTCCAGTGCCATTTGAGAAAACATTTTAATTTACAGCCATGAATACAGGCAGGGATCCCATGGGTCCTCAAACACAAAGTTCTCTCTCTCCCTGGATTTTATTTTGAAAACTAGATGAGCTACAGCATTGGTGTCTGGTTTTGTACTTAGCAGCACTTATAGCAGTGAAGGATCTGCCAGCATTTACCATTGTTCCTGTGCACCGAAAAAGACTTTTAGTCTGAATCAGAATAAAGACCATTTACATATATTCATACACAACATTCTTTTCCCTAGAAGATCATGAAGTGCATGTGGGACTGAGATTTTACATGTATTTCAGCAAAGATTAAAAAAGCATCCACATCTGCACATAATTGGTTCTTGCGTGTGTTCAGGACTGAATTTAGTGGTAGAAAAGCACAGGCCAAAAGACACAGTGCTGTACCAAAGAAACATCTTTGGTGGATTGATTTAATTCAAATTAGTGAATGCTGAAAACTTCTCAAGGGAGGCAAGCCCTTCAGAAGTATCCGCACACAGAAGTGAGGTGAGTTGATATTCACAAGTAACAACAGCCTAATAACCGATTATAACCACCACAGTAGCATTTATTGGCAGAGTATGCCATTAAAAAATAATCCCTGATATACCAGAATGACTGACACATGACTGGCATCACCAGTTTACTTATACCTTTAAAATACTGGGAATCTGTGTGTGGGAAGCAGAACTTAGGGCGGTTTGGGTTTTTTAAAAAGTGAACTAATAATTTCAAACTAGTTTCAAAACTAGTTTCTAACAAGAACCTGCTTTTCATCAGCAGCACCATTTATCTGAGTCCATTGTGATGAAAACCTAACCTTTGAAACCTATCCAAAGTTCTGACTGGCCTACAGATCTGTGGGGACAGCACAAGCCCCCTAATTACCACTGGACTGAGGTGCTGTCAAACCTCAGTGAAGTATGGAAAACTACTCCATGTTTCAAAGGAAAGTTTTTGAACACTTTGGAATAAAGTTGATAATAGTACCTTACATTCCCCAGCTTTGGTAAGAGACTGCTGTTTACCATATGCATACAATGCACAGCATAAGCAATCCTCCTCATATTTCTAATGAGCAAGTTACTTCTGATCTCTTCCCAAAAACTGAACCCGAGTGAAGAAAATATAATCAACACTTAAAATATTGCAGTAATAAAAACTACATAAATTACAGACCAAAACCTTTATAATTAGCACTGTTGCTACACTACACTTTCCTTGATCCAAGTTTAGAAAGATCACTGCATCTACTCTGGTACATGAGCCTAGATAACTTCTTCCCCAAGAAGGATGAGTTTTACTGAAACAAATACTTTTCCCCTTCCCTGGTTTTAGCAGCCATACAGGATTCCATGCTAGTGTTGCTAGTGCTTTTCAGTGTTTCACTTTGTTTCAGTTCTAGCTTAACAGCAACAGTTAAAACTTCATACCTAGCACTGCATTGAACCAAAGTAAAAAAGCTAAACTCTTAAAATTCAAGCTCTGTAGCTGAGAATATGATTTTCTGGCTAATATAAATTTTCTAGCTGCCAACAGAAGAACCTGAAGCCCTTCCTCCCCGAAAGTAACTTCTATTACATAAATGCCAAACTGCTCTATCCTTAGGCTACAAAGATGTCTTTTGCTATAACACTTGACTAATAAGCAAAAAAAGGCTGAAAGCAGCAAAAGAAGTGTTTCATAAGCTCCACTGCAACCAACAGTATTCATACCTCTTCAAATATTATACATAACTACCAGCTGCTCAAATACTCTGCTCAATCAAATATTACTTATTCCCTTCAAGCAAGACAATCCAAGTGAATGGATACTGTGACCACCCTCTCACACATCAGTAAAGAAAGCATCAGGGGGCTCTCATTTGTGCCTACAGCAGTAGAGAAACAACTTTATATTATTCTTCATGTGGAGGAAGAAGTAGCAAAGCAGGTTATATCACAGTTTAATCCAGAAGTGTGCAGGTCTGAAGGCTCAGTGCACTGAGAAAACAGCAACAGAAAAAATGATGCCCAAATGTAGGAAACCTCAGAACAGGTTAATTTTGAGAAGTCAAATAGCATGCTAAAGAGCATAGCGCAAACAAATCTGAATACCAGAGATAAGAACTTAACCTTTAAAGGAGAGCCAGCTGAGCTCTCAGGAGTTATACAGGAACTACCACACATTTAAGATTGTTAAAATGTTTAACTTGACTAGCACAGAACTATACACAAAAAGGAAGCAACAAAGTAATGGCTCCAGTCTGCTGGATAGAAATGACGAGTAAATAACAGTTTTAATACATAGTAGACAAGTCCACAAACTGTTAGTTGAGTGAAAGCTTGACACAACACACAGATACAATAGGAGCACAGATGCAAGCAGAAAACAGTACCATGAAAACTGTCTCACGTTGCACCACCCGCCCTTTCAAACAGAGCCACTGCTCCACCTGCTGTTTCTGTATCGAACAGCACAGGCAGCGAGGAAAAAGGCTGTTCTGCCGAGGGGCACACATCGATTTGCAGGGTGGTATCCACTCTGGGTCTGCTAATTGAAGGCAGAAGGAGACACCATCCTTCACATCCTGAACAGTAGAAAAGCATGCTGCTTACCTTCCACCTGACCCGTCTGTGGCTGCGTGCTGGGGTAGGGTGGCTGCTGTGCCTGAACCCCAGGGGGATGGGCTGCAGAAGAGGAAGAAGCGATGCTGTCCGGCGTTCCTGACCTCTCTTCTGCAGGGGCACTGGGTGGTCCTAGAGGAGCAAGAACAAAATACAGTATGCGAAATGAACAGAGAGTCAGAATAAAAAAATTCTAATACAAGACCACTGCCTTGCAATATTTGTAATATTTTTTCCATTTCAGATTTACATCTGTGTGTCACACCCGAGCTAAAACAAAATGTATATTTGCACATCTAAACTTTAATTTGAACACACTGGGGTGGGGGCGGATTTTCCACCTATCTCTAGGTCACTCAGATTTCATCCTTTTGAGGAACCTGATTCATTTGTGCAATAAAATCCTTCATGACAGCGTATTTTTTTAACAGCTTCAAGTGTTAACACTGAAGACTGGCCACATTTGGATACAATATGCATTTATGTACCTATTTTTTCTTATCTGAAGCAAAGGTGAAAGGTGCATGGAACTATCCAAATGGATTAGTGTCTTATTGTGAATCACATGGAACAGCCCACAAAGTGTTTTACCAATAGTCAAATGGCATGTGAACAGAAAACCTCAAGAGGTGTTAAAATCACACTCCCAGACAGGATATGGCAGGCTTCAGTCTACAAGCAATTGTCTGCTTTACTAATTCTGAAAATACTCCAGCTGGCATGCACAGACAGCATGGAAACAGGGAATTCAGATTTTCTCTACCTTAGTAAAAAGTTCTGAAACACGTACGTGAACAAATACAATATACTAAAACTAAATGCAAAATCTTTTGTTAGAAACAAGGGAGCTTAAACCCAGATTTTTCCAACTGTATGAATGCTATGAGTAGTCTTTCAAATTCACACTATAAATTAAGCACAAGTACTAGAACTGCTGACAGTTTATTTGCAATTTTAAGAATGTTATACTTACACAATATAAATATGCATCCAACAATCCCCTAATTGTGTTTTCATGTTAATCTTTTTAGGGAAAAATCAATTAAATCTGCCTACTTCTTGATTTGCATTTATATACATAACTGTAGGATTACAGCTTCAGAAATGAGACTTCTTACACCCTGCTTAAATGGTCCTCTGTGGAGTTCTTTGTACATTCAAAGAATGGTCAAGTCAGTTTACTCTCTCAGAAGAATTATGGAGAGACAAATATTGAAGTATCACTGATGCTGTAATCAAAGCATTAACTCACCGACAAAACCACTCCTTTCAAAATTAGCTCAAATTTTCTGCCAGCTGTACTTCACTTGCTATTGCTTACTTGTTCAGATAGCCCATTGCAAGTTTTCAAATACCATCAAACCTTTTTCTGGTTTGTGAAATAACCATGCTGTGGCATCCACACCCAACATGTGCCATGGAGGAAGAGATCACACAATAGCCTTGGTCCACAGACCAGTGCCTCCCTCTGAAGTCAACCAGTCTCTGCGTACAACTTTGGATCCTGCACAGTCACAGTCACACAGTGCAGATCAATTCCTTTTACTCCATGCTTTTGCCATGGCTGCTGTACTGGAGAAAGGAGCTCCAGTTGCTACTGGTTTGCTCATCTGTATCGTTACTTCACACATCATATAAAACTCACTCGCTATGAAGTTGAGAGTACATAGCTAACAGCAGTTTTCATTTTCATGTTTCAATGCTACATTAAACCTTGCCAGGCCCACACAGATTCTGTGCAAAATCACTTCCCTATATTCTGCATCACATTCCTTATCACATTCCACATTGCTTTTCTAGCTTCAGTTATCCTGTCTCAAGTTCACTGCATTCAGTTTAGTATGATCAGTTTTCATATGCTTAGCATTCTACTACTAGGGCCAACAGCCCTCCAGCTCTTAAAAAACTAAATGTAATTCAGATAAATATATTACTCCTTTCTGTTAACAGTAAAAGGGTTGACTCTATTTACTTCTAAAATGAAACAGAGAAAAGGTGGGGTCATACAACACATTCTGACTGACCCAAATAGCAGAAGCACAAGCTAAGAACATGAAATGCAAGATCAAACCCTAAAGCAAAGCAGTGGGTTCTTCTATCGCTGACAGATACCAATTAAATTAGTCTACACAATAGCTTGAAGTAAATAAAATTTTAAAAAAATTGAAATAATTTTCTACTCCAAGGTAAAACACAGTGCTAAAATCAACAGCAACATTTCAACATTTTGTATACAAAAGCCAGCACACACATACAACACCTTAGAATCCCAAGAAGAAATGGTGAACACAGAATACAGCTTAATACATCCAAAATACAAATGCTTTGTTACAAATCAAAACTGGAGTGATTGATTACGAACAGGTTTAGCTTTCCTTTTCATCAGCCACATCCTTACCTGACACCTGATCATCTGTCAAGCCAAAGGCTGACATGACATTCTTGCTGATTTCCTCCTGGTTCTTTAGTGGATCGAATGCAGACATGCTCGCTGCTATAACTTGAGTGGATGGCTTAACATTAGCGTCAGCAGCAGCAGGCTTTTCGTCCCTACCATCTACAGCATCTACAAAGCAAAATGCCCAGTTACCAGCTCTCCAGAACTGAAACACCAGCACACACATACATTGCACTACAGCAACCTTAACATTGCAGAGTTGTGGGGGTTCTATAAACGTTGTAACTGTTGAAATGTGTATGTTAGGATAACAGTGCAGAATCACGGATGTATCTGAAACTGTGATGGATCACAAAGATTAGGTTTCTTTCACAGTTACTTAAAGACACACTCACACTGTGGAGTATCAATGTCATATATCACATGTTCTGAAATTCAAAGGCACAAAGCTCCTGCTGCAAACAAATGAACTGCTTACAAACAATTCAAAATTAGGAAAATGTATAAGATAAGTTCCAACTTATTACAGTGTTTTATCAACTGCAGTTTCTGGTTTGTACGCTACCTTTCTCCACTAATTTTTCCTAAGCTGATAGGTGATGTTCATATCTTTGCAACTATACATGTAACTAAATTGCTCAGAAATGCCTTACCTAATAGTGCTACGTTTTCTGTTAAAAACAAACAAATACAGATATAGACTGGCTAGTTTTGTTTACACCCCTAGATCATCACCCACGGTATTCCACTGAAATTAGTAATAATTGCAAGTATTTTAAGGAACAGAGTTGGGACTTTTTTAAGCAAAAAAAGCAGTAACATTTCAAAGTGTAAAATACAAAAGCAACATTTCCTAAAAGGCAGGCTGATGTTCTTGGTTCACCTCTTTACTCAGAGGACTGCACTTCATGACTCCATGTCATTATTTGCTG
The DNA here is from genome assembly GCA_013397895.1 of Origma solitaria. Classification (NCBI taxonomy): domain Eukaryota; kingdom Metazoa; phylum Chordata; class Aves; order Passeriformes; family Acanthizidae; genus Origma; species Origma solitaria. Next base: position 2,302,052 of record VZRL01002032.1, read on the forward strand.
TGTCCAGCTTACCCAAGATCTGCAGCTAAGCACGCAGAGATATGTTTGCAGTACAACTGCCCTAAGCTAGGAGATCAATACCTCAAAACTATGAGAATAAGACTTTCTTTCCCATTTTGCCCTCCCCCAAAAATCCTTTCCCACCCCTACCTGCACCCTCGTGCTGCTTACCCTGAGACAGCTCTGATGCTGGTCTGAGCTCAAAATGTGGGGACTCAATTTCCTAACCTGGCAAAAAAAGTGGATATAACTTTTGCTGAATTCACTTCTTACTGTTTTAGTGAATCAAACTTGCTTAGCAACACAAGATAAGCACCAGAGCTAGCCCAAAGTAAGCAGAGGGACTACTCAACTGTGAGCAAGAACTCTTCAGCAATAACAAACTATTATTGGCTAAAGCCCCCTCAAGACATTGCTGGGGCTCACAGGTGTTAGTCACAGTGTTTTCATACATTGCAACAAAACCTTGAATTGTGAAGTTTCATTCCTAAGTTAGTTCAGTGCTTTACTCCAGATACCTTGAACAAAAATTTTGTCTCTGAAATAAATGAAGCATTAAAAATTAAGTTCTGGCCATCAGGCAACAGTTAAGAATGATCCATGTTTCACTTTGTTAAACAGCACACCACTCTGCAAATCAAAGCAAACAGTTCTTTGCCAGGCTGCCTACCACTCTCAGGCAGATTAGTGGAAAGCCCTGGTTCCGCTGGTGGTTCTAAACAGTCCAGTAAACGATTGACTTTATTGCGAAGTTCTATCAGCTCTCGGCGCAGGTACTTCACCTGGTTAGATTCTAGGGGTCTTGGTTGTCCATTCACTGCAAAACAGCAATAAGATAAACTTAAGACTATAATAACATCCAGTTTTGACATCTAGTTTAAGATGACAAAAAAAAAAATTCCAAATTTTTAATTGCTTGTAGCATCATCATCCTTTGTGGAGTTTAAAGTGACAAAGTTTAGTCCACATAGACTGAACTCATTCTAGAGCTTACTTTTCTTCTAATATGATCTCAGTTCAGCAAAAGCTACAGTACCAAAGCAAAGTGCACAGTAAATTTCTGCACTGTTTACTCATTTCCATGAATATACCCTGAACGATGCAGTGGTTCTGGAAAACTGCCCCTTTAGAACTAATGCAGCACATACAACACTGCTGCAATTAATGAATAAGGTCAGTGCTCAAGTTAAAGGCAGGTGCTGCTCCTTGGAACTGTGTGCTAAGTTACCTACAATAGCTTGAAAATAAAGAACTTTTACACGAAGGCCAAAGAATAAATATTAAGATCTATTCAGCTTCAAGCAACTAACACTAGTTTGGAACAGTGTACCAATAACACTGTGAGATAATCGTCAGCTTCAAATTCCCATGCACCTGTGAAGAAAACCCAACAAATGCTAGAGTCTAAGATAACATGGAAAAGAGCGCTAAGGAAGAAAAGAACCACTGATCACACATACATGTACATACAGCAAATGCTTCGCACAATCTTATAAAAAGCAGTAGTTTCAGTTTCCATGTCTCATGAAAAACATCAAGAGAAAACAGATATCATGTATTAATTCAGCACTTTTAACTTACTGATTGCATTTTCTTCACCTTCTGAGGTGACAAATTTGAAGTTTTTTGTACCTTCCAGTGAAGCCCACTGCCTGAATTTTAATAAATACTATTCGAAAGAAATAGAAAAATACAGTCTTCTATACTTACCAAACAATGTCAGCTTAAGTATCCTACTGCATTGAATTGCAAAGGAGAGATCTGAGCTATCAAAAATTGTTATAAGATCTCCATCTAAAAAGAACAAGAAAAAGTTACATTAAAATCAAAGCCTATGACTACTGAACTTCACATTAGGACGAAGTGTTCTTTCGTTAGTCAAAAACCTTCCCTATTTGATTGTGAGGTCACTAGAAAAATGTTTATTATTTTAGTACAAGAATCGGTGTGCAGAGAAATCATGAACAGAAGATAAGACACCAGCATAACTTGCTCCAAAAGGGAGTCTTCTGACATTAGCCCTTTGATGTTTCATATAGCTCATCACTCTTTTATGTTTACATAGAGGATGATATATTAGAGCTAAGAGTTCACCAAGTCCAACACCAGAAAGAATGATGCTACCAGTTAAAAGTGAAATGTCTATGCCAAGTGGCTCCAGAACCGTGCTGTTCATGAACAGACAGGAGTCAGATAAATGGCACGAGCCAAACCCAAATCAGTTTTTAAAAACCAATACACAGGTGCTGACAAGGGAAAATTTCAAATGTCTAGAACACTTCCTCAGGTTATATTCAGAGCACATGACTTCCAAGACTATTACCATTCCCTTGCTGAAAAACAAAGTTCATGTGTAGAGGAAGTGAATAGCAAAGATATCTATCAGCTTTTGCACACAAATAAGCATGACAACAGGAAGACGCCAAAGCAGTCAGAAGAAAACTTCTCTCTCAAACAGGAATTTGTCACAACTCTTAGGCATGGATTTTTTCCATGTCACATGTCAGAGGATCCTAATGAATTTGCACATTGCCATCAGTCACGGGAGCTATATTGGAACTGGATGGAATCATTTATTCTTAAGATACAAAGGGCTAGGCACAAAGCTCTGACCACCTTTAATCATATTAATCCTCAAAAGAGATACCATGTTCCCATTAAGTGTGGTCTCTCACGATTTTTAAGTAGAGCCAAGAACAGCTACATTAGCAGCCCTGCTTACTCAACGAAATCACAACTAAAACAAGACTATTATCTTCGGCAGGACAGATTTTCTGCTGTTTAACATTGAACAGGTTATTAATAGCTTAAATGGCCCCAAGCAGTGCAAAGGAAAGAGTGGGAACACATTATCAAGAAAGCATGTACTGGCACAAGGGAGAGCAGGAACACTTCTTGCCAGAGCAGTTTGGTGACTGGGAACTGAGGTGAAACACCATCTAGTGAAGTTTCACCTTGAAAAGCAACAGTGTTTAGACAAATGACACATATCTTGGAACAAAGCCAACTCCAGGCTGCCCACATTCCTCTGCAAAACATTCTGGGGGCTCGGTGGACAGACACAGGAATATATCTTCCATTACAGATTACTGACTAAAAAGTCTGAATATATATAAATTCCTTACACATTGGTGACAAGGGCAAGCTGTACTTAAAGTTACAGTTAAAATTCTCAAATATATTAATGCTTCAGTATGAATAATCACAAAACACATGATACCAAGTCAAAAACAGCTCAGAATTTACAGAACTGAATATTCTAATATTGTCATACCTAACTACAAGTAACATCTCTGCAATGGAAGGTTTTCTTAAGTATGGTACTATTAATAACACCTCACAGTTGCCTGTCAGTCTTCAAAGCAGGCACTTTCTAACAAAATAAAAAGTACAAATACTAATAAAGTGATGGCATAATTTTCTCCAAAGATTTTTTTATGTCCTGTTTTTACTTCCACAATCTCAAAAGACATCTGTTGATAGCAGTATCAGTCATGGATTCTCTGAGTAGAGACTGGAAAGTCTCCAGAAACAAGGGCTCCAAACCCCACCAGGCAGCCTGCTCTAGTGACACACTGCCCTCCAGGCCAAAACTCACACTCAGTGTCTCAAACTGCAATTTCTGGCTGCTGCCACCTAGTGCTACTGCAAACAGTTCACATCCACTGGTCTTTGCAACTCCCTCTCAGCTTGAGGCTGCTCTGAGCTCTGCCTTCAGCCGCTTCTGCAGTGCAGTGCAAGCCCAGTGCCCTGAAGGCCACCTCCACAAAGCCCCTCCCTGTCCTCAGCCCACCCTGCTGGACCCTCTGCAGCTTTTCTAAGTCTTTTTGTCCTGGAGCGCAGACATCAAAAGTGCGCGCAGACACACAGTTTCACTGGTGCCACCTCACCAGTGCCAGGAGGAGGAGGATCACAGTGTCTCTCCTTGTCATGATGATCCATAAAAGGACTTAGACAATCAGACCCCAAACGTTATCAAAGTCAAACAGATTTTTCAGTTTGGCAGTAAAGGGGAGTGGGATGAGGTGTGTGTTCCCTACAAGTCACTTTCTCCAGCTTTTCAGTAACCTTTCCTAAATGCTGATACCAAAATCCACCGTTGTCTTAACAAAAAACCCTTCTACTCCTTATTTATCCCGATAACACACTAAATGATAATTGCTTCTCTTGGCAATCCACAGCATTGCCAAATCATCCTTTGATGCTCTTCTGTCATACCAGTCAACACTCAGATTCACTGCCTGAACAAACATGCATGTTCTAAACACTCTATCCTGCATTGTGAAATGAAAATGCACATCAGTGCACATGGGTTACATGGATTAATGCCACCCAAAAGAATCGGGATTGCTCCATCTTATTCTCCCTCACCTATTTTAACCTTAGGTTGAAGGCATAAAGAATAATGAATAAATTTTCTATTTTAAATTGTTAGCAGAAAAAAAAAGGCTGAGAAGCACCAAGTACAGAATCTTGTTAGGTGCATAAAGTCAGTTCTATGATTCCTATTGACAGCCATCAAGTTATTCTCCAAGTTGAGTGGATGCTAGGATTTGTAAGGTATATGTCAAGCCATAGAAAAGTCTGACAATTTAAGTATATTAGATTTAGCAAAAATACTTTTCATCTTAAGGAATGTCAAAGAAGCTGTTACCATGACATAGAATTACACAAAGTTAATTATTTTCTGTTGGAAAATATAACATACTTTCCTTTATTTTCTCTACTAATCTTGTTATTTGAAGAACTGATCTTTCTCATTTTTACAAGGGACACAGCTTTCCCTCTCTACAATTTCCCATGTATCACATTCTCTGCTATGTCAATTACAATTTTTTTATCTTTCTATAAACTAGTGACTCCCTCAACTAACCACTGGACTGCAAGGTATTTTAGCATTAAAGCTGCATCACCATGATGCATTTCAACCTTTATGACATTAGAAATCTGCCTCATTCCTTGGCCCTGGCAGCTGTTTCCTCATCTACTAAGCTTCATTACCTACTACACTTATCTACCCTTACATTTTTCATTTATTCAATTTTTGAAAAAACAAAACCAAAACAAAACCGCAAACAAACAACAAACCATACTACATCAAAATGTAGTTTTCCTTCAAGCAGGTAAATTTACCAAAGGCTGAGAGATTACTGACTAGCACAGCAGCTTGAATACATGCAGTATGAGTAAACAATCCATTAGTGGCTCTGACACAGAGACACCAACTTCTGTTACAAGGTAATGAACAACAAGAGCAGAAAGGCCAATCTCACACTGCGCCCTCTGTTTTAAATTCAAGCATAACTCAAAAAAAAGTAAAGTTCCTGTTATTGGCTCTATAGGGACTTTTAGCATGTGCAATTCAGTTACATGGTGTGCTTAAAATGCAATTTTACTCTTTGATTCATACAAATTCACTGCTGACAGTCCTTATTATTTTGGTTGGGGTTGGGGTTTTTTTTTGCTGACATTAGGTTTTACATGTTCAAGAACTTTAAGCAGGACATGAAAATTATTTCACATCTAGCAGAGGAATTTCCTTAGCTCAGGAGTTTGAAAGACGCCCAGCTTGAATACAAAACTCAACTTCACAAAGCAGTATTCAACCTGAGACTTCTTTTCTCTGATAATTAATAAAAGCACCACAAAACCTAAAAATAAAGTAGGAATGTGGAGGGGTAGATATGAAGCATTCTTTGAATGCTCAGAGACTGTGCACATGAATTTGGAGAAGACACAGATGGAGGTTGTGGAAGTAGTGGACATCCTTAGACCAGTTTAAGGTATCTCCTGTTAACAGATCCAGAAAAGCATTCCTGCAGGTCTGGGGGATAAATAAAATAGAAATAGCTAAAATGTATATATTCCAATGCATCTCATGAGTGAAATAGACCTAAAGAAGAATCTTAGCTTAGTTGAAATGAAGTTAAGGATATCACAGCTCTCATATGACATGCAAAGTGAAGCCTTATTAACTTTTTCCTTGATCACTTGTAACCACCTCTGATACTAATGACACTTACGTGTTTTCAGTAGTGATGATCAGCTAGGATAACATACACTGAAATCACAGTGGAATAATAGTACATTCTGTGTGGTGGGTTAACTCTGGCTGGATGCCAGGTACCCACTAAAGCCCACTCCCCTCCCCCCCACAAGCGGCTAGGGCAGAGAACACACAGTGAAAGGACAAGATATAAGGACAGGCAGAGATCACAAATCAATTACCATCATGGGCAAAACAGACTCCGCTTGGGGCAATTAACTGAATTTATTACCAGTCAAAATCAGAGCAGGATAATGAAAAACAAAACAATCTTAAAATGATCTTTCAACCCCTCCTTCCTTTCCAGGCTCTACCTCTTCCTCAGTGGCGCAGAGGCACAGGGAATGAAGGTTACAGCTTCTGCCACTGTTCAGGGAGAAGAGTCCTTTCCTCGCTCCACCATGGGGTCCCTCCCATGGGTGAGTCCTCCACGAACTTCTCCTACGTGAATGCACCCCATCGGCAACAGTTCTTCAGGAACTGCCCCAACATGGGTCACTTTTCCACAGGGTGCAGTCCTTCAAGAACAGCCTGCATGGGTCCTGCACAAGGGTTACAAGTCCTACCAGGAAACTTGCCTGAGCATGGCAATTTTCTCTTTCAATGTTCTGAAGGTCCCTGCCAGGAGTCTGTTCCAGCACAGGCCTCTCATGGGGTTACAGCCTCCTCTCAGACATACACCTGCCCCACTGTGGGCTCCTCCACGCGCTGCAGGTGGATCTTTGCATCCCCATGGGCCTTTCCGGGCTGTGGGGGCACATCGTGCTTCACCATGGTCTGCAGGCGAATCTCTGCTCTGGGCCAGGAGCACGTCCTTCCCCTCCTTCTCCACTGACCTTGGAGTCTGCACAGTTGTTCGTCTTACATATTCTTGCTCCTCTCTTCTCTAGCCACAATTACATCTGTGCCGTAACTTTCTTTTCCTTTTTAAACATGTTACCACAGAGGCGTTACCAGCATCTCTGATTGATTCAGCCTTGCCCAGCAGTGTGTCCATCCTGGAGCTGCCGGGCTTTGGCCTTCCCTGTAGCTCCCCCACTGCCAAAACCTGGCCACGCAAATCCAATACAATTCAGAGATGAAGAAAGCTAAAAGTAAAAGCAGGAAGTTTCTAGACTGCGAAAGACAACCAAAGAATGGAACTGTAATTACTGTCTCCATCATCCACCATTAACTTATTTTGAATAAAACAGAAGCAGTAGTCTACACTAAAAACCCCAGAGGACTATACTTAAAAAATGGGTAAGAATGCAAAAAACCCACAGTAAGTAGATGCTTTAACCTAATGAAAAATCATCCAATCTCTTTTCACCTTTCTCATTCTAGAAAGAAAAAAAAATTGTGATAAGAGGAAAAATGAAACCACCACAGATCCACTGAGGTCACTCCCACTAGAGACCAAGACCCAAAATATCAGACCTACACTGCTTATCAATTTTGATAAGCAGCATCTCAAAAGGTTCATGAACTTTTTTCAGGGTCATTCAAAGTGAAATTTTATTGCTTAGATATATGAACAAAAGTTATTTGACATTTTAGATACCACAGGCAGCAATAAAGTTTCCTAGTGCTATTAAGAAAAATGAACCTGAATGCTTCAGTAATGTAGCACTTTTTACTTTGCAACAGTATAATTATCACAGTCTTTAAGAGACTTCGGATTTTATCACTTCATTTTGAGTTTCATTTTATGAACACCATCCCTCTGTCCCAGATTAAGTAACTGAGCCATGCCCCACACTGACATTCAAAGAGGAAAAACCCCTCAATCACAACTTTCTGTCTCTATGTATCTCAAATACGGCTCTCTTCATTCAGTGGAAGACCTTCTTTCTTAAGGTTATGTTTGCTTTAACACCAATGATTGATAATCTCTTTGGAACAATCAACGTCCAACAGATTCAAATGGTCACACAGAGGAAAGGTAACTTTTAATACATATTTCAAGTTAGAACTTTTTTCTAATCTTTGCTGATGAAGGGAAACATAATCAAGAATTACTACTACACAAATCAAGTTTTCAGTCTTATAAGAACTTGTATTAGGTCATACATGCTTATTCTCTTTTTACCTTCAAACCCACTGAAAATTCAAAAAAAGGTTATTGAGTGAACAGAAGAAAAACCTGCAATTGATTTCTTGCAACAGCAAAAATACACTTTCAGAGAGAAAAAATGGAGGAAATGCTGTTAAGAGAGCATTGAAAAGATTTCACAAGAAATCACTTGTACTTGCCCATGACATTGGACAATTCTGAAAGGTGAATTTCAAAGTTTCTATCCACAGATAAATCATATCAGAGCAACAGTAGTCAATTAAACCTCAACAGCAGTAATTAAACCTTACCTTCATCTTTATATTTTATTGTGACTTCATCATTGCTCAGAAGTTTTCCTCTAAAAACTCTTTGCATCATTAGCACCAATTCATCATAGGTGATATCTTCATTATGAATAGGGATTCTCCTAATATCTTCCCCAAGCTGAGCTTTGATGATCAGCTTCCCACTTAAGTCCAGCTGCCCATTCATGGTGGATTCCTTATTGCCTGCAGACCTGTTAGCAGAAAAATATTAAAAACATTTCAGAAAACTGAACTGTTAGTTTTTTAAATCTATCTACAATTCTGAAGCTTTACTTTATCACCTTATTTGATTACTTTTACACGCCCCCCCAATTATGATAAAAGAATAAATGGCGCATTTTTTTTTCTTATTTAAGAAAAGACTGTCAGAACAAATTCTTATCTCAAAGATAACAGGCTGTAAGGTGGCTTTATGAAGGGGATCCAGCTGAATCATGAATTATTTATAGAAAAATTAAGTGCAGAGCTAAACACTGGTTTTATCACATGGATGATGAGAACTCACTGAGGGTTCCCCTACAGAAAGGAAGATACACAGTTTTTTAATTTTTAAAAATTTTGACAGATATTTTAACCAAGATTTTAGGCTTTTAAAAGTGGCTCAATAGACCACACAGCAGCTACTCATTGGGCTCAACACATGGTCAGAACAGTCTGTTATGCTGGGTATTTTAAGAGGTGAACACCTGCTCCAACTTAACAGGAAGTGCAACAAAGCCGTGCTGTGTCCTAGCAGCACACAGCATGTACTTCTGTTGTATCTTTAACACTTTATAGAAAAAATTTTTAGGATTAACACTTTGTAGGAAGCATCTCTCATTTAAAAACACAATGGCCCTACATGTAAAAATTTGAAACTTCAGCAAAGTTACTCAGAAGAGGAAGAAGAGAAAAAAAAATACAAACAAGAAATCCAGATACTTAGTCAAATGTCCCCTCCTACTTTCACTGCTCTGGACAGGGCCAAAACAATAGATCTGGAATAAGGAGCAACTACAGAAGCAGTTATCTTAACATCTGAAGTACAATTACTGGAGATCATAAAATGTAGGCAGCCCATATCCGAACTAAGATTTATAAAGCCACACGCAGGCAAACATGCTGTTCATTCTCTTTTGCAAGAAGAACTCTTCTTAGAGATATGCAGGTATTTCTCCTTTACCTTTAAGGATGTTATAACACAGTGCCTTATGAGGAAAATGAATTTTGCTATAGTCAGTCTATTTTTAAAGTACTGTACTGAAAATTAATTCGCTCCTACCAGGAACAAGACACTCAGCTAAAGCCTTTAATACATTCCTTGATGCACCTGTATATACTTAACTCTACTGTTTCAATGACAATGTTTTGCATTAAAAAGATGCAGTATGATGCTATTCTTAGATTGCAATTAAATTACTGGGGAGCTTGGTAATTAACTTATTATAAAGCAAAGATTTCAGGCAAATCCCTTTGTTTAACCCAAAAAGATACAAGCAATCATTGAACAAAACTCACTCTCCTCATCACACATAAGAGGAGGTAGGTGGATACAGTCTAATTGCAGGGAAAAGGGACCTACAATTAACACAGCAACGTTGCTGCTGAGGCACTGTGATGAAACAGTAAAGTTTATAGTATTGTTGGTGCTCGCTAACGCATTATTCATGTTTTGCAATATAGGAGTCTTGACTGCAGGCACATCAACCCAGTCTAATTAACTTCAAATTAGATTTAAAAGCACAGGGTTTTGCACAAGTTGGTTGGTTCTTGGGATATTTTAACCTAAGCATCAAAAAATAAAACAGTATCGACCCACAGGTTTCCTTCCATCTCCTTCCCAAAAATACACATTTATCATTACCTTGTCTGATTTAGTGATGCTGGATTATTGGACAGTTTTCTCACCTCACTTCAGGACAGAGTTAGGATAAGCCGCCATGCACTATCAGTGCCAGAGAACAGTAAGCTGAATTAGAAGAGAAACATATTTACAGTCACACTTCCCTAGAATGACACAATTCACATCAATCCTTCACTTTAGAACATCCTTGTGAATATACCCAATTTTAAAAGTCCTTGCTTTATCCATAATGTAACAACCAGATTTTCACTTTTGAATATCACAGAATTTCAATTCATCTAAAATAGATCCTGAACAAGACTTGTAATTTCACAATAGAAGATTATCTTTTCTAAATTTTCTAATCGCATGTAGAAATTCCTAACAGTAATATACTCCTTTCCAGGACAGTCATCTTATACAAAAGCCTCAAAATATGCATTTGTATGGTCTCCATCTTAAAGTCCTAGGTTAAGTTAAAGAATAAACTTTGTTTGATTTAACTGTACAAAAACTGAGAAGTCCATCTCTTAGCTCAAGGCTCAAGCCCCTGTGGTGTTAAGCAGTGTGCCTTCAAAGACAGACCAGAGAGCAGTAGGATACACTACCAAGAGGAAAGGAGCCACCTTCCCACAAGAGCCACCAAACCAGGCAAGAAGGAAATGCATCAGAAAAATACAACCACTTAAAAATACGGCCTGCCCTCAAAAGAGCTTAAGATTGTGCTTTTTGTGCTGGACAGCTCATATGATGCTTATGCAGCCCACCTCTTTATTCCACAAGTGCTCAATGCCCAGAGCTCCAAGAGATGATTTAGCATACAGAACAGTCCAACAGGAAACAGATCTGGCTCCTCCCTCTGACCCCATGGGTGTAACCTACTGGGACTCTTCTTCTCTCTCACATGCATAGCCAATTTCAAACAGCCATAATCTGATTTTTAGTTGATTCACTGCTAACCAGAGGAAAAAAGTAGGTTCCCCTTATCCTCATAAATCTGGGCTTCCCAGCTCTCCTCTTTCAACTCAACTGGAAGTGAACTGGAACATACAGGATGAAGGCAGAGAACAAGCAAACCCCAGAGAAGCCAAAAAGCCACTCTCTGCTTCGCAAAGGCTGGCAGCTGCTCACCTCATCCTGAGTATGAAATGCTCCCCTTCAAAAAAGGTTGTGCCTGCTCCTGACAGAGAGAGGGTGATCCTGTTGTGACATACTAAGCAAGTGAACAGGAAGAAACTGCTTTTCTGATGCCTCACTCATGTTTTATGAAATGAGTAAGGTATGAAGATAGTGCCCCTTTCACCCCAGACCTGCTACAGCTCCAGGTAAGTTTATTGCCCTGCACAGATACAGGATCCAGATAATTCATCTAAGAGTGGTTTAACCAAGGAGTTCATTTAGCTACCCCCTCATGTTGTTTAAACACTTGAGCAGGGCACGGGGTTTGCTTCTTCAGCATTACAATATATGCTACTCAGAAATTGTTAACAATGGAAATTGAACCTCATCTGTAATTCCTAAAGATACACATTTTCACATTTTGGTAGACACAGTTGAACTCCTCTGGCCTTTCAACAGCTAGACTGTATCATTCGTACCTTTGTGCAAGGAAAGGAGCTACTGTAATGCCTTATTTACCAGCATTACTCAGAGAAACCTGCCATCTATCACTGACTATGAAAAGCTAGCAGGAAAATATTTAAATGCAGTTTTTCTTTGGTCCAGCTGCTCTCCATTCTGCTTGAAGATGTCCAGGTTTAAAGAGACAGATTCTAAACACTGCAGCTGCTTGCAACTGTTACAGAAAACTATGTAAAATGTTCAAATTCCTGAATGACACAGCACTCAAGCTTTTTCCCTTCACTGTGACACAGCTGAATGGATGACTCCACTGAGAGAGTTTTTCAGAGAACACATCCAGAATGCACACTAATGAGCTTTTAACAGAATTAGTGTGTGTCTACTTTCCTGGGGCGGGGCAGTAGGGGATCAACCAAGCAAAAAACATTTATGTCCCCATGTTTCAGATTAAAGACTGCTTCCCATAAGACTCACACTGACATCTCTCTAACCTTCTTGGTGTACCACATGCATTTTGCAGGTAGAGACTTTTCCTCCCCTCCTGGCTCACTTTCTATTCACATCATGCACTAATCTAGGTGGTGCGTGTGGACAGGGACTGTCCAATCTAGGCCAGTCACTTCAGGATCCCCTCTAAAACCAGCATCTCATCAGCACTTTGTATTTTACTACCCTTTTTTGCACAGCAGCAGAGATAAACAGCCTTGCCTAGGCAAGCGAAGGACAGATACTCCTGCTTCAATTCTTTCCTGTCCAAACAGGGTTAAGGATCAGGGTGAAGCCGACAGAAACACGGACAAGCAGGACTGCCTCCCACACGCCACTCGAGAGAGCCATGAGTTTTCCCAAGAAAGCTGGTGGGGGGTGAAACGAGGGAGCAGAAAGGAGAAGAGAGCTCTTTTCGGTTTTCTCCAGTTCCCATACGGGCAGGCCCGGCCCAAAGGGGGCCAGAAGTCATAGCCATTCCGTGCCCGGCAATGAGGAGCCGGCAGCCCCTCGGGCTCCCAAGGGAAAGCGGCTGGGTGACCCCGGGAACACCGGGCCGTGCGGAGGGAGGGACCCCGGGATCTCCCGCTCCCCCGGGCCCAGGAGGCCGCGGGGCGCTCTCCACCGCCCTCAGCCGCGGCCGGGGGGACGCGAGGGGTCTCCCGGCCTCTCCGCCACGGGCCGCGTCGCCCCTGGCCCCGGGGAACGATGGGGGGGGAGGGGGGGTGGTCGGCTCACCCCAACCCCAAAGCCGCCCCTCTCTCCCTCCCTCCCGCCGCCTCCACGCACGGCTGCCCCCGGGAGCAGCCCCCGCTCTCTTACTCTGGCTTCTCCGCCGCGCCGCCGATGCAGCCCCCCCCGTCCGGCCCCGCGCGATCCCGGGCACGGCAGCGGCCGCCACCGCCCGTACGTGGCAGGGCAGAGAGAAGGGGCCGGAGCCAGGCCGGGCCTGCGCGAGCCGCGCGCGTGCGCGCTC